>WOVY01016115.1:142500-705000 GCA_013436015.1 Rhipicephalus annulatus
ACCTTAGATGTGGATAAAAAACAGCAAAGAAAAAGTTCTGATGAATGCACACATGCGACTCCGTGGAACGTATTCGTATTTGGGGTTGCAGGCGCCTGAGTGGAAGCAATCATCCAGGGGATTAACAGGGATGTGGGGATTAAGGGGACTTGTTCGCCCACCTGAGGCGACAGCCGTGTTCTGGCCTGCCCCGCTCACTATAATCCCCTCTTTGTTGCGGTAGCCTGGAGACAAGCTGCCTGTATAATGTAATGAGAACGTCAGCTTTCTGTGAACGAGGAACACGTGGCATATAGGCTAAGCCTAATTCAGAGTGTTTCAATGTTTCTTTTTTTTTGCCCCTACGAGCAGACTATGTTAATAAATATTGAAGTGGGATAGGGCGTATCTCTTTCATTTTGTTGCCTTGGAATTTTATAACTAAGTTGGAATACGTAGCAATTGTTTGTCGCGACAATTTATCGATCGTTGTTTCGATCTACCGCGTAAAATTGCATGCGTAGAAGAACGAGGTGCGGGTTTAATGGCTAGCCTGGGTTAACGTGAAAGATATTTCGTTAGTGCTTTCGAATGTAGCATACTCAGAGGCCAAAGCCGGTTCTCAGTGTGTGGTAGTAAGACCTGTTGGGTGGTCCACTCGTTTCGACTATGTTTCTTTTCGTAATAGTTTGTGGTCTTGCGACTTTATCAGTGAACGCCATCTCTAAATACTTGCTAACTGTAAATACTGAGACTGATATAAACAATAAGAATTGATTAGGCCACAGAACGAAGTGCACATAATCACAGGATCTTAAGTTTTGTGTGTATATACCATGCGTGAGGAAATTAAATCCGTCTTACTATATTACATTATTGCGGGATATGGTCAGTGTACTTTACATGATAATATATTAACTAAGACTTCGAAAAATCTTCGTATTGACAAACAACGGTCAGTAGAGTTGATTTTCGAAACTTCTAGTATTCGCACTTCTCTCGTGGTCGAAGAACTGTACTTCCCATTCTATATTTAACATCCACCCTCCCCTCCTAGAAAATAAATACAAAGTACAGAAAACCCCGAGCGACACATATTGGTTTATATCGCGTGTCTTTCCATTCGCGAAACTTCTCGATAGCCTTTGCAAACTTTCCAATGCTCATGGCAATAGTTCTTTCCAACAAAACGCTGACAGGTTCCCGACGGCCCAAACGGAAGCGTGGCGGTTCGTCATGCCCAATATGAGCTTTATCGACCAAGCTCTCCAGATTGCGCAGTTGGTAGCCAAAGTTTGCATAAACTTCAAGAAGAAAAAAAGGCAGAGAAAAACACAGACGTAGAGCACAGCACAGTAAACAGAAATGCATAGCACTAAAAATAGAGTGAGCATACATTCGCTGCTTCTTTCTTACCGGATATGTTTTCCAACGTTGCTTGAAAGAGCACAAAAAGAAGAACGTCATTATCAAAATACAAAGAACACTAATAACGCTTTCTGCCGCTATGTTATGACACAGCCGACCAAAATGGATCGATATGATTGATGCGGTGATCACTTTTACAATGGTTCATAATAGGGCTAGCGTTGGCAACGCATTCTCTTGTTTTTTCTTTAACCCCTCAAGTCTCCAGCTCGATAGCCTCGTTTTTTTTTTCTAGTTGTTAGGACTACGTGTTATTTTGTTTTCAGATCGAATACCACCTTCAACAGTGAAGGCGTAACTAAAAGAACATTTATACTAAAACATTTTTTTAATGTCTTGCGCGAAGTTCACACTGCTAAACGGAACAACTATATCCAAAAATGACGCTAAAGTGTTCCAGGCAGTGTGTCACTGAGACTGTCATTATGAGGAAACGTATATTGAGTCAAGTGTTAGCTTTTAGGAAGTTTTCTCTCTCTTTTGTCCGGAGGACGTTATACATCGGTTAGAATACCTGGTTGAACGCTTCGCGTTACTGGAATGGATTCTCTTCAAGAAACATTCAAAGTGCAGCACTCTATCCAATAAAGCCGGAAAAATTTTCTTTCGCTCCTGTTGAAAAGAACGGGTTGATTATACTAGCAATGCTGATAGGTGCCAGACAGTTCTATTCTTTTGTTGTTTAATTTTACACGCCTACGTTTTTTTTGTCACAGCGATTGCGTTTGGTCGGCTAAAACGACTGAATGCGTTATCGCTCACAGTAATATTGAACCATGCCTTAACGACAGCTTGTCGATCTACCATCACAAGCTTGGAGGCGTTTTAATGTTATCTTGACCTTTTATCTTCAATTTTGTGTTTTTGAACACATATAGTCAGTATTTGCAAAAAAATAACTAAACTACAACTTATTTAACTAAATATTAGAAACGACATGCCATTTTGACATCACAAACTGAAGTGTATTTTGCGACACTAAATTTTAAAACTTATTTTCAGTGAAATACGTATTCAAACAGTTAGGCTGGATACACACATGTTTTTTATAATAAATTCAATATATTCCGTCTATGTATACAAAAATACAAGTAAAACCCAGCAGGCAGTGGTAATGTTGGTGTTTTCATGGCTAGGTAATGAGGAAACAACATCATTCTGCAAGAATTAGAAATTGAATCAGCTTTACTACTTGAACCGCCGAAAGTGAAAGTCACGTCTAAGACGGTACGTGGTACATACTTTTACTGCAACAGCTGCACTGCATAAACAACAGGAGGACACCACAGCATCTTATTACCTCATATATGGAATTATAGAAATGAATGGCGTGAACGGTGCCAATTAAGCCTCCTAGAGCTAGATCAGGTACATAATTAACGAAGAAAATCGTCACTGTAACAAAACTGCTAGGTCTGTGGTTCTGACTGTGTCTCTCTGCAGCAGCAAATGCACCATTTCGTACGCTTCAATTTGCCTGTCACTTAATTTTTTGATATCTGAATTATAAAGAGCTAATTATCTTATATAACAGTACACCTGGCTTCATTATCCGTGGTTATTGCGGCTATTACTAGCAAAATGTTGAGCGCCCCAGATTATTTTACGCCACTCGCTCGTTCCCAGACTGAATTCGATAACGCCCCTCTATCCAGTGAACCTAGAGAATTGTGATAACCACCCTTTTAAATAAGCAGATACCTTAGAAGCGTGGTCTCACAGCTCATCAAGCCGGAAAGTCATTGGATATGTCTGCATTGTTTGGAGGACTACCTACCTGGCTCCAAAATTTTAAGGACACTGTAAATTTTAAACCGAGTTCCGCGGAAGCCTATGGCCACTCGACTATGCCATGTTATTCTTTTTATTTTTTTATTTCCAAATGCGGAGCATTTCTTAGTCGCGCTACCTCACGCGTTGCGCATCGGCGGTGATGTGCACATTCCCACTGCGCATGCTCGCGTCTCGTGCCAACTGTTTGCTCGCCCCTCTCCCCTTCTCTCGCCTCGAAAGGCCGACGCAGGCAGCATATACTAGTTAAAACGAACTGCTCGAGCTGCACAACCATTCATGGCCACCTCATATATGTATGCACTGGATCGCACATCAGCATCTCACCACTCGTTGAAGGCAACACTTCTTCATTGAATAAATAGGAATAATAAAAACGAAATAACAATTGAGGACTCCCAGATTATACGTAATTACGCGACATTCACGTGAAACCCTCTCCCCCTCTACTCTGCCAGACATTTACACGAGTTCCCCCTGTGGGAAGATGTAGAATCAACATATTTGCACAACGCAAGATTACGAGTATTTACGACGTAATTGCACAAAAAGAGACAAGGACAGAAAGAGCGCTGCAAGTAGTTACGAAAGAGACTACGAGTAGTCACGTCGTAACTACTCGTAGACTTGCGCTGTGCAAATATGTTGATTCCCAATCACCAACTAGACAAAGCATGTGTCTTAAGATGTAGAAGTTCTTTTTCATTTTTTCTTGTTTTTTTGCTCTCTCTAACCAACCACGTGACTGCTGAGAGAGTGTAACGGCGATAGGCCGCAGCTGTGACGGCGCAACTGTTGCTATGCGCCGCTATGCCATCACGTCTTTGCTGAGTGAGTGGAAGGAGGAGAGTGCACAACTGACACCGTTCCAGGGCACAGACAGACGGGGGGGTCAGGACGCCGCGAGGAAGGGCATATTAAAAGCCTTCTCGCCTTAATAAGACGCAGGAATGGAAATATGGAAGTTTGCGATGAGAAATTTGAAAATCGGGTGTTGGTGCTGGAGCGGCTTCTAGACAAGTGGCGTTGTCTCTTTCAAAGTTGCAAGTGATTTTCTTAGCGCTTGAGCGTATGTGATTCATGCACTCTCTTCGAATCTAAACAAATAAAGAGAAGAGGGCAGAAGTGGGTGTGTGGAGTTGTGGGGGGGGGGGGGAGGCGACAACGAGAGGCTACCGTGGTTGATCAGATGAGTCAAAAGGGAGGAGGTATTCCGTGGAAAGCACCAGACTGTGGCTATGCCGCAACGCGCTTTGGAGCCTTCTCACTCACGTTTTCTGTTCCTTGTGCTCCCCATTTATTCCTTGATGTGGAGGCGAGGAAACCAAATAACGGGTAACTAACATCCAAGCTTTTGAGTCAGTGCATTTTCCAAAATTTTTTTGATTAGCCTCGAGGCATTGCCATGTCATCATCATCATCATTATCGTCAGCTCGTTCAACGCCCAAAGCAGGGCAACTGCCTCTCCCAGATATCGCCAGTTTCTCTTTCTCGTGCGGTGTTTTTTTTTTTTTTGCCTCCGCTCCACCATGCACTTGGCCCGTCAGCGCTTTCCACTTCAGACTGATGAACTGCGACTGATTGCTTGGTTATATGGTGGTGGTTAAAAGCAAAAGAAAAAAAGTCCCAATTTCTGCAGCCTTGTAGGGACTACGGCGCAGTGGTATAAGGGGAAGGGGAGAGTCAAAACAGAAAATTAGAAAGACAAATATGTGTGTTATGTTAAGTGCTGTCTTCCTTCGCCATCTTCCCTCTCCTTCTTTCAATTTCCGGAATCGCGTTCTTACATGCAGGGTAGCGAACCGACTGTCCTGAACTGGTTAACCTCCGTGCCTTTCCTTCGTTCTAATTTATCTAATTTCCCATCTTGTGGTGCCGATTGCGATGTTCTAATTAACCATCATCTGCCCTCCTGATAATGTAGCCCACCAAGTTCTTTTTGTAACAGTGAAGTTGTTCTTAATCGACCCTTCATTGGCTTTGGGGTACAGCTTTGCGGTGGGGAGACACTGAGTCTCGGTAAGCAAAGGGAGGGCTGCGCAGTGCCGGTTGAGGCTTGGCGGAAAGGGCGTGACGGTGCATTGCCGAAGGCATAGAGGGCGAGGCTCGGTGGGAGGGATTAATCAAGGAGAGATGCACTGCGGGATGGGAAGGTGAGGCTCGGCGGAAGGCATGATGGAACCTAGCGTATCGATAGAAGCAGGTCATTAAGGAGCTCGGTAAAGCATAAAGGAGGCTGTCCCTTCTGCGAGAGTTCGCTCTTACAAATTCTAGAATGGCCAAGACTGCTCGTACTCTAGCGGAAAAGGCCAGCGCCCAACGTGGGCGTTAGCAAGGCATGATAAGAACTAGTGATACATAAAAAAGGCAACAGCCTGACGAAAAGGGGTATCAGGATACGCTGTTTTGACAATAATCGCAAAGAAGGGCTGGCTGTTTTTCTTCAATTATTATCTACTAGGGTACCAGTTACTGCTGTTTGTTCTCCAATTCAGGGCACTTTCTTTTCATTCATCATCTTTAACACATCATTCATAACCAACCTAAAGTGTAAAGTACGGCGCAGGGTAGACACTCACGCCTCGAGTCGACGGGAGAGGGCGTCTCCAGCGGCACTGGCGTGTTGGGCTCGACGTCCTCGTCGCAGGACTTCTCGTATATGCGTTGCCTCGTGACCGTCAGGCGGGCCACAGGCTTCATGGGGGCCCCCGTGGGGTCGTAGAAAGGTGAGTCCGGGTGGTGCGGGTGGCTTGACGTGATCTTCTGGATCCGCTGCTGGGGCGATGTGGCTTCGCGCTGACCCTGGAAGACGCCGTCGGAAAGGTGGCTTTACCGTGCCCTAACAACGACATGCGTGGTGACCTCTCTGGTTCCGGAACTTCACAAGAATCATTTACACAGTTCATAAATATGCCAGCCAATAAGAAAGGAGTGCAGACACCCCTGAGCAGGCTTAAGGCCGCAATAGTTTTCTGGAAATAAGGTATGCGAGTTCTAACGCCCACTACAGGAATTCGTTCTGTGCTTGAGACACTGCGTTGTACTGCATAAAGACGCTGTATACTTGCGCATCTACTTTGACACATGGGACGTCGTGCCTGTTTTCGACAACGCTTAGCAAATGGAACTAAAGCATCACAAGTCGACATAGAAACCTCCAGATCTACTCAAGAATAGGGCGTCTCGCGTTTATAGAAATATACGTACGATGAAAAGACTACCCTTCAGCACACACGCGAAGCCCGCGCTGGTTTATCTGACCTATTTGTATCGCGTAGCCATGATATTGCTAACCTATATACAACTAAGCAATCACAAGTGAGGTTAGCAACCACCGAATATAACAAAGTGCAACGTATTTCATGGTAACGTGCATAGGCATCAATGGAGAGACAACCCCGTATATACTCGCTATTCTGTACGCGATGCCCTGACTGGTTCTTATGACGTGTTCATCTCGTATAACTATGATTTCACTAGCTATAGAAAACTAAGCGAAAATTCTTGGGCGTGAAAGACCCAGATCCAGTGAACTGTAACATTTCTTACAGTAATCGGTCTGGCAATGTTATGTTTTTGTTACTGCAAAACAGCACCTGAAACGAAGACACGATCAAGTCTCAGTGCTTAGACCTGCCGGTTGTTACTATATATTCGTTTTACGTGCTGTTTTGCGGCTACCAATAAGGTAACGGGGTATACAATGATAAAGAGGCCGTGCCCATTTACTCAAAATGGCGTACGTGACACCCTGGCTGGTCCCCACGACCTGTGTGTTTCGTATAAATATGATGCTACTAACTACACCGAAGTGAGCAATCACAAAAATGCCAAGCAACTACCAGATCTAGTGTAACGAGTCTTGTGGATGTGGCTCTGGAAGTGAGCATGCGGGTATGGTCTCGCTACGTCAAAAAACAACGCCAAATAAAAAGTAACTTTCGGCTTTTGGTCACGATTACAGTAACGGAGGTGCGCAACCATTGGAGAAGCTGTGTTCGCATACTCACAATGACGTATGTGACGCCCTCGCTGGTCCCTGCGTCCCACGGGTAGAGGTTCATGGTCTTCTCGGTAATCCAGGAGCAGTTCTTGAGGCATAGCTCGAGCGAGCTGACGCCCACGATCCAGTCCGGGCTTGGGCCCAGCATGGACAGCACGGACATCACGTGGTGCTTCTTGTCCACGCGGAACACGGCGAACGTCTTGCCGTTCACGTTCGGGTACCACAGACCACGGGCCTTCACGATGGTCCTGATCTTGCCTGACTGCGTGGTGGGGACGTCGTGAAGAGAATATCATGAGAGACTAGCTCGTGAAAGACGTTTGTACTTTATTCACAAGACAGTAGAGTGGAACAATGTACCAGTTAAGATTAATAAACTGCACTTTCAGAATTCTAATGTCAATTCCACCATATCAGGTCTATCATTAGGGTAGTCAAACTGTCGTTTTAAAATGTTGTGGCAAAAGGACCCGTCTTTGAAGCCATGGATCTTATTGATTGGATTGATTGATTTGTGGGGTTTAACGTCCCAAAACCACCATATCATTACGAGAGACGCCGTAGTGGAGGGCTCCGGAAATTTCGACCACCTGAGGTTCTTTACCGTGCACCCAAATCTGAGTACACGGGCCTACACCATTTCCGCCTCCATCGGAAATGCAACCGCCACAGCCGGGATTGGATCCCGCGACCTGCGGGTCAGCAGCCGAGTACCTTAGCCACTAGACCACCGTGGCGGGGCGCCACGGATCTTATTCTGCCACCTTGTGCACTTTGGCGTTATCTGCACCATGAAATATCCTGAATCTTCATACGTTGAATCTATGCTTCCCTCAGGTGACACTCTATTTTGTCTATACCGAGTAGAAACTTTGTACGCGCTGACAGACCTCGCCAAAATTTGTCGCATCCTGGGAACTTCAAGAGGGCGTGGCCAAGGTCATATTCTTCCTGAGCGTTTTTCGAGTTCGCGTGTGACGTCATCAATACATCATAGAAACGTCGCTGAGACTTTATATAACGCGGCGTCACAAGAGGACGTCCTCACTTCATATCGTCGCTTGGTCAGTGGTGTAGGTAGAATTCTTTTTTGGGGGGAGGGGGGCTTCTCGATTCTGAAGTGGGAGGCTTGATATGGTCATTTTCGCTCTGTATGCCTCAGCGATAAAAAAAAACTTTCGGGGTGGGGAGGTGGGCATGGGCCCGGTGTGCCATCCCCTAGCTAGTCCACAGTGCTTTTTCGGTGGCACGGGAGGTGCAAAAGGGTTGCAATACGTCTGATTCATGAGGTGATGCAAATTCACGCTAGGTGCAGAAAGCTTTCAAGGGTGTGCAGACAAGTACGATCGACAGAGAACACAAAATAAAAGATGGCTTCCAGCTCCCACTCATTTCATGCAAGTAAAAATGGTACCCTGTAAAGTTTAGATTGGTTGAATGATTGCGGTACTTGAAACGCTTGCGACAAACGCGAATGATTCCGCTGTATTAAAATTTGTCTTATGAGCGAATGATGTTGATAATCGGAGAAGTGAAGCTGTGGCAGGAGTTGAAGCTCTCCAATAGAGGGGAAATGCCTAAAAATAAGAAATTAGAGAGAAAGGGCGAGAGAGATCTCTCACTGTCGGACATAAGTGTCGAGGCTGCACCGCAAATGGTAAAAATGATTTCAGATTTGCTTACTATACAGCGTGTCCTGCAGAAAGAACTTGCGCTTGAATTTGTTGTTAAAGTATACCACAAAAACACTGGCTTGAACAAAGACACTTACAATGAAGCATTACAGTATCTGCCCAGAAGATTGGACCATGACTTTGAAATTCAAGAATACCGGACTAGAACAAAGCTTTATGCTAATTTTTTTTCGTTCTTGCTGTAATTGAGTGGTCTCAATTTTTTTCACGCTGTAGCCCCGGTGCCTCCGAACCCTTGGGCAAATCAGAGTATTTCTAAAGAAAGAAATAACGAAGAAAAAGCTATCAACGAAAATGATAGAGACGGAATGCACTTGAACGCAAGGAACAAAGCCGAGAGATTTGCTTTGGGCCACGTGAATCCAGTGTTGTGTCTTACCAACAAGACCGCCTTTCTCGCCTTACCGAGCAACAAAATTGGAATCCCACTTTGATTCCACCCATTAACCTGTGGCTGTAAATATATACTACCAACGTACTGTATGTATAATTTGCTTGTGCCTAGTTGTTTGTACTTTAATTCGCAGCCAAAGCGTTTCTTTTGTGCGTTATTTGATTCATTTTTGTTGTCGTTTTTGACCAAACTACCATATTAGAACTATACTGTTTATAATAATTTGTTCAACTTGAATTATACACACTCACAGCGTATTTTTTGCCCCACCTTATGTAATGCCCTCGGGCCTTTAAGGATGCAATAAATGAAATAAATGAAACAAATGTCACTAGAGTCAACCGAGCGTCTCCTGTCGCTCGGGCAGCTCACCTCAGCTTTGAGCTCAGACTCGAGCTTCTTGGTGGCGCCGTGCTCGGCGACGCTCTTGACTCCTTCCGATGCGAATCCCTCGTACTCCCACATCTTGAAGTCGGCCGCGTGCGAGGCACCGATTATGTCCGAAAAATGGGTCAGCCACTCGTCTGTCAGGGCGGGTAGGGAGAGAGAGAGAGAGAGACATACAACACGCCGCAGACACAGAGACCACTGCCGACGAACAGCTTTTACCGACCGCCAAGCCGGCTGGCGAGGTGGCGGCTTCGTTATTAATGACGCGCACGTGGCTGTGAGAAGACAGGCCGAATTACACCCATACAAAGACACACATCAATGCCACAGTCCCAAACGACATTCGCGAATCCGCTGGTCTCTCGCGCAGCTCATTAAACAGGGAGTGACGGATGGTTTTTCGAACACCGCTCCCTCTTCTCGCAACCTTCTCCTCCGATTTCCACCTCTAATCCGTCCCAAGCACAGTACCTTCTCACACCTCGAAAAGGCGCAAGAGTTGGGGAAATGGGGAAATGTGGAGGGGAGGCGTGTTTCGAAACTGCGCGCGCTCCCTGGCGCATTTTCAATTCCCACTGCCCCTCCTCGAACCCTCGCCTTTTACCCTTCCTTTTCGCACATCCCTATATGCTACCTCGAAAAGGAGCATGAACGAAGTGGGGGAGGGACTTTTCGAAATTGTGCATAACGCTGCCGAAAGCATCTCGACGGGATAGCGGGCCGTGTTTCCCTACGAACCCGTTTCGCATCGAACTGCTCCCGTTACTAACCAGACAGATAACTCAGAACACCACGCAGCACTTCCGCGAAGTTGCAGTTGCGACCTGCCTCGGGCGTCCGTATATTAGACTATCCACGTGCGGACTACACTGGGCCAGGAATGGTTGGGTGAACGGTGGTCGTCGGGTCGAGCCGTCCGCAATTAAGCCTGGCTGCTGTTGAACACTACGTGACCGAGGGAATTCTACAGCAGCAACAAGAAGGCGCATAGGTTTAGGCGTCTGTGCGCGAGCGAATGAAACGTGGTTCAGTAGAAACACGCCAGTACGGGGCTTCTGTAATGCGTTGATTTGATGGGGGGTGTACTATGCTTGGTGAAAACGGGCATCTGAATAAACAAAGCGACTCGGCGATGAAAATGAGGAAGTGAAGTAATGAGAATACACGGAAATGACAGCGAGGAAAATTGTTTAGGTGTGCAGAGTATTGTGAATGGTGAGAGCTGGTACGTAGTTTTGGGTGCAGCAAGAGGACACAAACGAAGACCATACGGTTTGCACAAAAAGGGTCCGCTCTATTTTGTCAGCGCCGACCGAATTATCACTGGTATTGTATGTCTACCTTAGGAAATCAAAATGTACCATAATGCTAAATGGTTAAATTTGCCCGAAGAAGGATGTGATAGACACTTTACAAATAAAAATACATCAATAAAAAAGGATCATTATCGGGTGAGTTCATATGAACCTTCCTACGTCACAGTTGGTCTCGGATGCTCTCACTTCCACAAGTAAAAGGTGGTCGACGGGCTGTTGGCTTGTCAAAATGCATTATTTGTGAATTCAATGACAACATTTAAACCGGGGGTACTCGTAGAACTGTTCCGCAAGCTGCCGCCAACACTCGCACGAAGAACTGCACGTTCACGTAAGATGATGATGAAGTGGAGTCACCACTGAATCAAAGCGAAAAATGCAGAAACGGTTTAGCAAACATACGCGCTTCACCTCTTCACCACTGAACCCAATTAAGTCTCTTCGAAAGGCAAGCGCGCGTGCTTTGTACATTGACATGGCTGGGTAGTGCTATACCTATTGCGTGCAAGAGCGATGTATTCAACATGCATTTTCCCCTAAAACCGTATCCGAGACTGGAACCAGTTGCCTTCAAACACTGCCTCTATTATGTCAAGTGATTTATTTATTTAGTGTTAGAAAGACCATGTTCTTGTTTCGTTTTTTATGTTTGATTTCCAAATATTGTTTTTCATTGATCTGTGTTATAGGCTGATTGCGACTAATTAGCGACTTTGAATAATGTTTCGCAGAAAATGCATCTTATATTAAAGTACACTTTTTTGTATATATTATTCCACTGTAATGCATGTATTTCAACACGAATTTTCCCCTAAAACGGTATCCGAGAATGGAACCAGTTGTCTTCAGACATTGCCTCTAATATGTCAAGTAACGTTTTTTTTTCAGTGTTAGAATGACCGTGTTCTTGTTTCGTTTTTCATGTTCAATTTTCACACATTTTTCTTCATTGATATATGTTATAGGCTGATCGCGACTAATTGGCGACTTTGATAATTGTTTCGCAGAAAATGCATCTTATAAAATCTACTTTTTTGTATACCTTCTCTCACTGTAATGCCTATTGGCACTGGCGGATGAAATAAATAAATAAATCAATAATTTTTATCACCGGTGAAAATACTACTTGAAAAAAATAATAATGAGCAAACGGCTCACTTAAAAGAAGACCTTTTGGCGTTTCTTTTTCTTTTTTAAACTATATGTATAATACATATGCTATTCTTGCACTACAAGTTAACCCACCACCGCACCTACAAATACTGTCATAATAAGTAACACTACAAGCATGGCTTAGCTTCCTATGCAATCACTATGCGATTGCTACTATCACTGCTATACATGCGTGGCGCGTACTCACTGTCCGGAAATCCCTTGGGGTGCGTGTATCTCGACCAGAGTCCCTCGAAGGTCATCTCGTACTTGGCTTCGTCGCAGGCGCAACATTCGTCAAGCACTTCTGGTTGCTCGTCGTCGTTCTGCTGCTCTGCGCAAAGGCCCCGCGCAACACACAAGGGTCCCGTTTCACTCGGCCCGTTCGCCTTCCCGCTACAGGCTCAGGTCAGGCGAAACATTTTGGATCATTTGAATGGATACACGATTACCTAGCGTCCACTGTCGTGGGGTACGTTGATATCGCCTTTTCTTCTTATTGCATGGTCATTTCATGTATAATAGCATCACATGAGCTGTGATAAGCTATAGTTAAAGAAGCCGTGACATTCGATCTGTGCTGAGTTCGAGTATGTTTCTAAGTTTTGAGTGACATTGCTTCAGACTAATTTTAGAAGGGATGCGCCGGCTGTATGGACTGCGAGGATTTGGACTACTCGTCGCAGAAATTCGGGCTAGTTGGTGAGTACGGAACGTGTGCATTTGAGCAAGCACAGCAAAACAAATGCAAACACCTAAGACAGACGTAAACAGAACTATAGCGCCCGTTCTATTTACGTGACTTATGTGTTTGTTCCGCTGCCCTTGCTAAAAGGCACAAGTTCGATGATTCGAAGTATCCTCCTTAAGCTGTCAGGATCGATACCCACAAGTAACCCGAAGAACTGTCCCCCGCGCTGTGAAGAGCAGCATCAGCGTATCAGGAAAATGCCTCGAACGAGTGGTCAATAATCACAAGAAATAATTCAAGGACGAATCCTCAGAATACTAAGGTAAATATCTACGTAAATAAACTATTATGAGGAAGACGACGAATAATTTTTTTTAGCGGTGAGCAGCTATCTCTATGAATTCAGAGTGTCATTTTACGTATGCGGATCAAACTGCTGGAGTAGTGAGTTTTTTATGGTACGCTCTGCAGTGAATGGTAACACACAGATGAATACCTTTCATATTTCTGGTCAACTAGCTACAAGCGGATACGGAAACATCCACTTCACTAGTGCGTCAAAATTAGTCCATACTGTCAACCACTAGCCGTGGTATGCGATTCTAAGCCACTATGTTTTTGCGAGTGTGAAACCCAAACATGGGTTGCAGATACCTGTTCCTTTTAACATTGGGCCGGTCTGTACATGCAACTTCATCTGTGCCAATAAATAATTGCATCACGTTTAGAGTATCTTCTAGTATTTTGATAAAAAACTGCGCTTGCATCCATGCCATGCGCCAATATAAAACGGAAACACATTTTTCTGCTTCCGAGATGGAAGCAGCTTTATCCTAGGCAGTGATGACCGTTTCATTCACACACATGACCAATTCAGGCTAGCTTAATCTAATGCAGTCTATCATGAGTTAACCTAGCTTAACGCGTATTGCGATTGTCTTCAGTTTCTGCCGTCAAACAAATTCCGTTGAAGTATGCTGTCAGCTCTGACGGTAAATCTTCTTTTTAAGAGAACCACAACCAGACCTTACCTTCTTGGCATAGCTCCTTAGTCAATTCTCCTTCGTCCATGTACCATGCGTCCCGATTTTCCACTACTGTAGCTCTGAAAACGCAAACAAATTTCTAATTAGCTCATCTACAAGGGAGACGGACCATGGTAACGAGATCGTTTATCATAAATAAGTCAGTGAACATTGCACTTGTAATGCAATTAGCGCGATCCGAATGAAGTATTAAATGCAACACAGTTCTGTTTGTTATAAATAGGGGACATAGAAGGATAAAAAGAAACTAGGTAACAAATGACAAAGAGGGACATTGCTGTACGAGTTTCCCTAACTGCTGCAAAACGTCGAATAGTTTCAAAGGACTACTTTTAAAAAACTGTCAACCACGCGATGTAATTGATACGGGAAACCACAATTAACAACAGGAACAACGTGTGCAGAGAGAACGCCAGTGACCGTTCTCCATTGCAGAAAACTTCCAGTAAGTAGGCGTTGAGAAAGAACCACGAGAGTGGCTGCGACTGAGAAAAACAGGCACCATTAGCGATAGCTCTTGCAAAGCAAAACTTTTCAGGGACAATTCGGGAAGGCATGAATTTGATATTTTTAAAAATTCATAAATATGGTGTGTTATTACACAAAATGCGCACATACAAGCATTAGGTCTTTCAAGCAACTATTGTTTAGATGAGTTCAAAAGAGAAATTGATGCTTACATAGAATAGTAATAGAAGTCTTAGGTAGTGTCGTACACGAGCCATAATGATAACTGATCAAAGAGGTCTTTGAAGCAGTTTTTCATAAAAAAAGATTTACCAGCAAATAACTGCCAGGAATGCAAAAAAAAAGCAGTGTGGCACAGCCGGAAAATTCGTCTTAACTTTAACAACACACTAGGGAACGAAGAGTAGAAGAAAGTAAGGGCACAACACGAGCGCTGTTCGTGTTGGTCTAGCGCAGGATGTCTTGAATAATACAGCAGTCGACCAAGTTTAAGTGCTTTTGACCCACTTCAAGAAGCATAATGTGCCCTTTTGGAAAAAAAAGAAGCCTAGTCACGTAACTTATAACTGCCACAAATATGGACTTGTTTCAGAGTACTACATCAACAATGAAGCCCCGCCACGGTAGTGTATTGGCTAAGGTACTCGGCTGCTGATCCGCAAATCGCGAAATCTAATCCCGGCCTCGGCAGGTGCATTCTCGATGGAGGCGAAAATGCTCTATGCCAGTGTGCTCAGATATGGGTGCATGTTAAAGAACCCAAGGCGGTCTAAATTCCTAGAACCCTCCACTAAGGCGTCTCTGATAATCATATGGTGATTTTCGGACGTTAAACACCCCATACCAGTCGATCAATTACTCCTACTATGAAGGACCGTCAGCTGTCACTTCAAAGACATAACGCACTTCATGACGCCAGCTAGCAAAACGAATGTTCTAGATTCACCACCATAGCGACGATTGGTACCAGCTAACACTCCCAGGATTTAGAGTACATAAAATAATTGCCGAGATTAAACGCCCTAAAATCAGCATTTGATTGTGAGAGACGCAGTAGGGGAGCGCTCAGGAAGTTTCGACTACCTGCGGTAGGACCGTAGCCAGGATTTTTTTTTGTGAGTGAGAAGGAGAGGGCACTTGTTAAAAGCCTCGAAAGACAACTATTTTCATGATCTGTGCTCGATAAAGTACACCCACAATCCGAATTTCAGAGGGAAGGGGGGCTCCAGCCACCGCGGCTGGGATTTGATCCCGCGACCTACGGGTCAGCACTCAAGCACCACAAACAATAGAGATTGCAAGTGCAGAAATTTCCGACACAGTGGAAGGGGGAAACGGTCGCCGCCGTTTGGCTGAATTTGTATACGCATAATTATTGACGTAACGCGTAAAATGTGTGATGTACAAGCACCCTGGACGTGATGACAATTGTGCCCTCGGCCCACAGTGGGCTACGACTTGTTTCTTAAATCCACTTAAGTGTGTTAGATGCGGAGCATCTTGCTGGCGGATATGTCAGACGTCCGGCGTACGCACTCACGCTACGCATGTGCGACCCTCCTTCTTGACTCTCTCCAACAGCTGCGCGTTAACTTTCTCCACTTCTCTTCTACCACACTCGCTCCCCCATTGTGCATGCGCATCGCCTCCCCTCTCTTTTCCCTCCTACGCTCCCCCTCTTCTGCCTCGCAACGCCGACGCAGGGAGCGTCTCCTAAAGCTAGATTCACACGCGAGAGCTAAATCCCGCTGCTCCGTGGACCGAATAGTCACGTGATTAGTTTCATCGGGCGCAGCAGCAGAGACGTCGCATGCACACAGTCAAAGCTACGCTCGCGGAATTTTCGTGCATACTCTCCACTCCTACGCTTATGCAGTGCACTTTTGTGGTGATGCAGGCCACGCGCTGGCATTAAAACCACCAATTCACCACCGAAACCACCAAAAACCACTCGCCTCTTCCACTGTCACACGAAACACATTCAGTCGTCGCCACAAAACTGAAACATGTTGATTTTAAGCCAGCAGCCTGCTTTTTAGCCATGCCAATCCGACCAATGTTGACAGATTTGACACTGAATTCTCTCGATCGAGAGCATACGACCTTCAAACGCGGAGGGTTCGAAACAGCGGCGACATGCACATTTCTATCTATGGCGCAAGCGGAAGAGAACGGATGAAGTGAAGACGGCACGTCTCGATGACGTGCCCGTCGCGTGATGCACCGTCCGCTGCGAAAATTCCTCTTCCGTTCCCGTGTGTGAGTCCACCTTAAATCTACGCCTTACGCTCGCTCCCCCGTCCCCTCTGGGCATTCCACCCCGTGGCGTCTAGCAAATTCGACGCAGGCAGTGTATACTAGCAGACTCCTTGATTGAAAAACTACAACACCAACAGATAGGGTCATGTGGAGCATCTCGGGAGTTTCCAACACAACTTTCACGCGCTGCGTGGAAACGAACAACTTCAACAACATAATAACACGCAAGGTTAACCGCGGTAAACCGGTAAATATCGCCGTTAAAAACAACGTTGAAACTCCCTGCGATTCAGCGCATTACTCCATGGTGGCAGATGGTGTAATTGTCACCCTAAACCAAAATGACAAAGGACGTACACCACCTGAAAACTGTGGATTATTTAGGTTGTGTATAACAAAAAGCTAATGCTTCAATATATTCCCATTTCTTCGCATCTTTAGATAAAGTCATCATCAGCCTGACTACGCTCACTGCAGGGTAAAGGCCTCTCTCATGTTCCGCCAATGAACCCGGTCCTGTGTTTTCTGTTGCCAAGTTACCTTGGAAACTACTTCATCTCATCTACCCTCCTAAATTTCTGTCTCCCCCTCTCGTATATGCCGTATCTTGAAATCCACTCAGTTAACCTCAATGACCAACGGCTATCTTGCCTACGTGCTACGTGCCCCGATCTTGTACATGTCCATAGGTAGAATATATCACATACGAAAAACAAACAGTGCTACAATGAATGTTCTGCTATAACGAACAGTTATCGAACGGTGCATGCGTGAGATACGTACTTGAACAGAACACATCCGGAGCCCGGCGGAGGTGCGACCCAGAGCACGCTCACCTCAGCCTTGTGGACGAGCGAAGTCTGAACCACCGCGTGCGGGCAGTCTTCTGAAAATTTAGACAACGCATCGCCGAATAACTAGAAGGGAAAGAAGAAAGAAAACAAACGCACACAGGGTCAATCACAGCGGTGCCTCCTAACGTCACAGCTCTCGTGCAAATATTCATACAACATACACGCACAACAAACAGCCGTATACAGCCGTAAAAGCTGTAGGAGAGGGAGTCCGTAAGAAAGTGCGTGGGAGGGTGGACTAAAATTCCTGTCATATGGGGCAACCTCAAGATGTACTGACACAATTTTTAGGCATCGCAAAAGAACATCTTTAGGGGCGAAGTTTTCGTATGGTCTAGGGCAATCCCTCGTCCCTCCTGCGTACCCAGTAGCGTGTACCCTATCAAACAATAGATGGCATTGTGTGTATATGTCCTTGAAAATCGTATCACTAGATGGCGTTAGTGGTTTTCGCATTGTTTACGATTTCGTATAGTTGACAGACGGACGGACGGATGCTTCGGGTAGCTCATTATCATTCACTCCGTGGATATGCTGTGATTTTTTTTTCCTTTCCTTGGTATGCAGTCTTAACCCTCTTCACACACGGGAGTCGGCGGAGACGTATACATTATTAACGCGATAGCGTTAAAGAGCTCATTGCGCAGAAATTTCGCTGTCGGCGTCATTGGTTGTGAGCCAAAAATTACCATATTTACCTGACCAAAAAACAATAAAGATGCAATTAAATTAATATTAAAAAATTCTGGTTGTGAATGGGGATCGATCTCAGGTCGTTTGTGTGGTAAGTGGGTGTTCTGCCACACAGCTACCCATTCTTTTCTTTATAATTGTTTGAATTCACATTCGGGGGGGGGGCAATATAAATATAATACAACCCACAACAAATATGACAGAACAATGGCTATGGCCGCCAAGCATTGCCGATGCACATTACGCCTTAAAATTGCTTTATGGTCAGCAATGCTTCTACCCTTTCTAACCATAAAGAAACACGTTCACCTGTTCTTACTACCCGAATAAACCTTGATATATTTTCTTTAAATTACTGTCTTGCTGGTTTCCTGTCAGGGTGATGGTGAAATCCAGCCATTCGAGAGAGCCATATACTGTGCTTGGCAGTCATCATGATTAAATCAAAGGGTAATCCATCATCTTTCTCTACTGGTAAATACACTATTCATGAGGGTCTAACGATAATTGTTTTTTAATTGTCCTCTGTATTACATCCCGCAAGTATACTACTTCCCAACAGGGTAGGAAAACGTGGTAAATCGTTCCTGGTTCGTTACAGATGAGACAGTGAGATCCCCATTACATATAAGAACCACACTACTCTAGGAAGAATCTCGCCGGAAGTCTTCCGGTGTATAATCAGCGAAAAAGGTTTTGCACTTAGAACCATGCGCCTGCTTGTGAATACAGTGAAAATAACTTCCTATGATTGGAGATGCATTGAAAGTAACTTTCATGCTTTAAAAACTGACGTACCCTGTATACATGCTTCATAATACATGAAATATTACCCTAATAATGCGTGGTACGAGCGTAAATTGAATCGGGTTTCAGAACATGAGACTGACTGCATAGTTTAAAGCCAGTCACCCGCTTCAAAAAGCACAACCGCTACTGCACCATTAAGGCCAGGTAGTGGGTGCAAAGCAAGTTCGAAAAGATTTTCCATGCTTAGTGTTCGAAGCACGCACTTTGGGTACAGAACATCGCTATGGCATTCAATTCTTAAGGGCGAAGCTTAAGGGTCCCCCATTTTTTTTTCAGTGTGTTTTTAAAGTTTTCGTTTGTGAGCATCAAGTCAGCCACCCCGCAAATGACATAATTCTGAAGAGTCAACACAGTTGCGCTGAGCTTGTGAACTGTGCATTTTTCATGTGTAGTAAATCACAGAAATCTCTGGTGGGGTAATTATGCAGCGTGCCGCCGGAGTGACATTCGAAGGTTGTGAGGGCACTCGGTGAAATTTAGACTGTTTGCCGCAGGAAAAAAAAAGTGTACGTTTAAGGGCTTGCGTTCATTGTTAGACAAAAATAATAATGAAGAATAACAGACCATGAGGCCAAAGAAAATTCAGGGGTTGTTATAGGAAGTACTTGTAGTATAAATGTGAAGGAATAAAAGTTCACACAAAGAAAACTTCTGAGAGCAGGGACCATATGCCTGTGACCTTCGAACAACGCACCCTATGCTTTACCAACTGCCAGTACGAACAGAGATAAAGTTCAGACGCATGTTGAGCACCAGCATTATTATCATTTAGCGTTACATTTACGTTAATTCAAGCATCATCATCTAGAACGTCATCTCATTATTCGCTTCATCATCTGGTAACATGAAGAGCGTGTACCAGGCAGACACACAGAAGGTGCAGGCTCGACTTATGGCAACAGCCCCAGGGGCCTGATCATTTGTACAGTTAATGGTGACAGGCTAACCAGGTAATGCTATGCGTACGCACATATTGTACCAAGCTTGATGACCGAATTCGCTGCGTGGCAAACTTATCCCGTTGTTGTTGCGATCTATCTATCTATCTATCTATCTATCTATCTATCAGAGTATCTAGATATTTCGAGCGAGCGAGCGAGGAGCGAGCTAGCGAGAGAGCGAGCTAGCGAGTATCGAGCGAGCGAGCGAGCGAGCGAGCGAGCGAGTAGCTAGCAGCGATGGCGCGGAGCTAGCGAGCTAGCGAGCGAGCGAGCGATCTAGCGAGCGATCATCTATCTAGCTATCTATCTATCGATCTATCTAGGAGTCTATCTATCTATGCTATCGAGCTGAGTCTATCTATCTATCGATCTAGCTACGATCTATCTATCTAATCTATCTATCTTCTACTATCTATATAATCTATCTATCTATCTATCTATCTATCTATCTATCTATTCTATCTATCTATCTATCTATCATATATCATCTATTCTATCCACGATCCGAGTAGTGAGGACTGTGGTGTTATTGTAATGGTAGAATTGCTTACTACTACTACCTGAAACTTCCCACGTCTTGCGTTCTTCTATTTTGATCCTGGGATTCCACTACAAGCATGAATCCTATAAAACTTTTGCGACGTCGCTCCTCACAGCGCTTCCTTACGCCCTTGTATGGATACTGCAAAATAAAAACAAAGAATAATGGTTACTACACACTGAGAGGTGCAAGAATTTCTAGAATATGTGGAATCATAGGCGGCTATGTAAGTCATGTTACGAGAGCCACGTTGCCATGTCGATAATATTTTGGTTGCTCATCTTGACGTCACTTTAAGTTGACTGCCTTTAATATAAAAGCTGAGGTTTTACGTCCGGAAAGCACGGTAGGATTATGAGAGATGACGTAGTAGAGGGTCCCAAAACTTTTGACCATATGGTGTTCTTCATCGCGGACTGACATAACACAGCACACTGGGCTCCACTGAAGAGAAGCCACCCTTCTTCATCGCTTGTGGCTGGGAGTGGCATTTACAACATCTTATTCCTTTGTCATAGGAATGGCCGACATGCTCTCTGCGATGCCTGTCATTGCGAAGAGACGCTACTCCACATCCTGTGCGACTGTCCGTTGTATGACATCCATAGACAGTCACTGGCATCCGTTCTTGCGTGCATCGACAACAGCCAAATGTGTGTGGACACTATTCTGTCAAGTTCCCGAGAGAAGACATGGCAACAGAAGGCGACAAAAGCTCTGTTGAAATTCCTACGCGACACGGACTTGAACAAGCGGCTGTAACAGCAATGTCACCCACCGCGAAAGACAAGACTGGACAATGACTGAGTGCGCGTGCGTGTGCTGCCGAATGTGCTGTGTTTATCTCTGTTCCTTATCAGCTCTCTTATCTTTAATTTCCCCCCTCCCCCTCCCATGCTCAGGGTAGCAAACCGGCTGCCAATAGACTGGTTAACCTCCCTGCTGTTCTTTTTCTCCTATTTTCCTTTCTTTGTCGAAACATCAGTACAAGTGTTGCGTTTTTCAGGGCGATTTTTGATTCATATACAGAAGCTGTGGGGGAGAAGAGATGCACGTTTCACACCCTACTGTCACAGACTCCAAGCTTAGGCCTCGCTTTAGCTTGTTGCGAAAGTGGGGCTTTAGTTTTGAGGTTTTAAATTGCTCGCGCGTGAAATACGACTGATACCACACGTCGTAAACAAAGAAGTGGACACAGCACAATGATTTAGAAGGACTGAAAGCTGGGTTCGTTGGCGACCGTACTTGAATATTTTTTGAACAGTGTGAAGATGACGTGGGCAAAAGAGAAAAACCGGACATACCAGCGGTGACTCGCAAATGATTGTTTAATAAGAGCACACGAAACAAAAAGACTATCACAACCCTCTCACCCGTGTGACCTCATTACAACAAACGAAAAGTTAGAAAGTACAGCATCTTGAAAATCCTTGTATTGGGGAATACACGTGCTCTGTTTTACGGGTTTCGTCGTGTTCCAAGATACAATGCTGGCTTGTTGTTTCTTTTGCGCTCTTGGATTGCTGCAATGAGTTCACATAGGTGCGAGAGGTAAAGTAGCCTATCTTTTTCTTTAACGTGTTTTTGACAAACATTCAGTTGTGAGACAGCGCTTTGGTTTCGTCCACGTTGTTGTTCTAGTGTTTCCGAAAGAACAAAACGTTGCTCTCCAAAAGAACGCAATGATTGTCGTACATAAGATACTTTGGTTTCCGGCACGTTGTGAAAAAAAAGAATAGGGCAAACACAAGCATTTATGCGTTTTCGCATAAACGGTGTTCTGGTGGCGGTCGGATTTCTGTGCAGTCTCCAACCATAACGACCTTGCTGGTGGATTGAGTTGGGAGCATCAGGTGGCCAGAGCTTCGAAGAAGTAGCTGCACACTCTACAGTAAGGTGTTTGTGTCACATCTTCAGTCGCCTTTCCGAATTCCAGTTGCAGAGCCTTTTGACTGTGCGTGCGTTAAAGCGCTGCACTCGAATGACAAAACTCTTCCGTTATATGTTTACCGCGCCTCCAGAGGGCGCGTTTTCGGCGTTCCCGAGCCACCATAAAAAAAAAAACACGCACTCAGTGCATGCAGCCCTGAATCACGCGCATAAGATATTCCTCCAGCCATGGTCCGAAGCGTCAGTGGACAGCCATAAGCTGCTTGAGCGAATAAGAATTCCATCTCCGATTTTGGTCCGAGCCGAGAGTCGGGGAACGAGACTCCGATACGCACCACCTCGTTCCTCCCCATGCCGCTAGGGGGAGTGACGGTTTCGGTGCCTGCGCGCGTCCGTGAGTCCGTTCGCTTACTTGTGCGTTCGTGCATAGGGACGCCGTTGAACTGGCATAAGGTTAGGGAAAGGGGATTCCACTAGCGAAACTAAATCTCTTCGTAGCAGCACGCTACCGACCTGCCTGGAAATCGGTTGTCCACGTTATGCCCATATTACCTCCCCCGGTCTTCCATATATATTTTGCTGAGCTTTCTATTGCATCGATCGAAGCTCGAGCAGACACGGGCCACGCACGCACGCACGCACGCCAGGGCAGATCGAGAAGGTATGCGCTGGCTTCAGCGTCAGGCTGCGTATGGCAGGGACGAAATATTCAATAGTGATATGTAAATAACCGAAAGCCTCACGGTTCGGGCCGTGTAGTCCTGCGATCCCTTACCGTATCCCTGATCGGGAAACCTGCCTTATATATACGGACGCTCGACCCCCTAGCTGTGCTAGTCGGCTGGGCACGGCAGCGTTTATGCATGCGTCTCGTTCCCGCATATCCGTACCGACGCCCAGTTTTTTGGCTGAGTTGTGGTGTATTGGGTATTTCCCGAAAAGTGGGCTTCCAGTTTGCAAGGTTAGGACTGCATAGCTCCTCAACTTACAAAGATGACATTGAGGTAAAGCTTGTTAAATTAGAGTGATTGAATCGGTAGGTGATAGTTCCAGATGATTCTGACGATGGGAATGTCATTAGCGATAGGTGGCTGGCGACTGCGAAAAACAAAATATGCGAACGAATTCGCCTTTTCGGTCGGGTTTAACCTAGTAATAGTCGCAGCACGTGTTTGTACCCAAGAAACTTGCGGTCACTTCATTCACTACTCCCTAGTACCGAAGCAGAAATTTTGTGTTTTAGGTTGTGATAGAGTATGGAAAGACTCTTTTTCAGCTTTCGGGTAAAAGCGAGGCGCTCAAAATTAAGAATTAACTCTTATGATGTCGTATCTAGCTTCAAAAAAGCGTATTTAAAATATTTGACCAGACACAGGGAGAGAACTCCTCAAAATGAACATGCTAGTAGGTAAGGCTTCTGTTCCTCACCAGTACTGCTAGGCTAAGCCGGCACACACAACCGGAAGCCATCCGGCACCTGTGTTTGTCAACAGCAATATGGTCTACACGACAATACCACTGTGTTTCTTGTGCACTCTCTTAAGACGACTCGAAAGCAGAAGCGATATTCTTGTTTTTTTTTAAGGTTGGTGTACAGACGCTTCTAACCCACCTTGCGAAATATTTTCGCTCTTAACATGGTTTCGACTACGCATGTTCATGGTCGAAGACATTGCAAACTTTCTGCACCTAATCTGATTTCGGAACGCTTCCGCGAGTGGCTCCCCATTTGAGCAAGCGATAATTTGTTGTGACAACGTTTCACGTAACGTCACGCTATGTGACGTCACACTGACGTCAGGATGAAGCAGGAAAATTGAAGTATATGTAGCGAATTAAGCCAGTTGGAACATAATCAGGGTGGTCAGTGCCAACAAGACACGAAATACGAGAAAGTAAACGACGCGTGCCGATAAGACATATGACGTCCTCGTGATGTCATGACTGCAAATGTTGCCAGCTTGTGACGCCATGGTGGTGTTCTATGTTGACGGATTTACACGTCGATGTTTTTTTCTTTTTTTCACTCGTGTAACGCCAACGCGTAATCATCACGTTCTATTAGGAATCTAGGTCTCTCGCTTTAACGCATAACTTTCCGTGGGCTCCATGTAATTCTCATCACATGCTGTTGATTTCATTATGAGTCTGATACAACAATTATTTTTAAGCGTCTTCTTTTAAGCGTCAATTCAGTTTTCAACGAAAGAAAGGGGTTATCTTTTTTGAAGTTGTTTACTACGCAATCATCATGAGTGGCTGGAGGCTTTCGCCAAAATCCATGCTCTGCCTCGCGTTGATGGATGACCATCGAGCATGCGTACACTGTAGCCGAAGCTACACAAAATCATCTGAGTGCCGTAATCCCACGGTTTCTTATCTTGTTTTTTTTCTCTATTTATTTTAACATTTATATTGCTGCCTTGAATAAAAAAAGCTTGCAATACGAAAGTTCTGAGTACAGCTAAACTTCCCACGATCATCGCAATGACTTCACTGTATCCAACGTCGTTCCGTCGCTGCATCTGAGGCTCCAATGCATGCTACGCCTACTCTAAGATATTTATGTTGACCAGCGCGTGCAGACGGTATCACATGACTGCGAATAGCACGAGTGCGATCTCTGTCGTGCCTGCCACCAAAACTGGTGGCGCCATGTACTAACTATGCATGCCTGTGGAACTGCTCGATATACTCTATGACATTGCACAGAAACCGCTGCTCATTAGGAACGCCGGTCATAGTACACAGCACGCTAACGGAATGCAAAGCACTAGGGTTGAGGGTTATGCCAGCAGTTGGTGTTAGAGCGCTGACTGTGGCTCGACTGTAGACTGGATTGAGCTGGACGGTCGGGACTGCCCTCGACATTGTCATCTTTGCGAACAAACACACTGGTAAGAAGTCCATGAATGGCTCTTCGCACGTGCGCCGATCATGCGTGATGATACGATGACAGCACGGCGACGTTGACGTCAAGTGCACAAATGCACCCTAAGCTTCGGCATTAGCACTACTGTATGACCCGAATGGAAGGACACAGCTGTTTGGGCGGTTCAACTGGGCCACTATGTTTTCGTTACGATGAGTCCTGAACTGAACATTGTACCTCAAGTATTACATTTAGGGCGAACGACATTTCGGATACACAACAAGCAAACACCCATCGTTGAAATTGTTTGGGAAATCTGACGACGCAAATGGATGTCATTTCACGAACACTCTGCGAATGCTTTCACTTTCCTCACCATCTCGAGTCCACGAATTGCGACAAAATAATTTACCCAGAACCTGCTTCAGCGAATGACTTCGAAATCGACAGAAAATCCTGCTAGAGCTTGCGTTCTTCCCTCCACCGAAACCTTCAAATGTGAAATGTGGAGGGCCCCCTTGCGGGAAAGCGATTTTATAACCAAATCGCGCTCTCGTATACGACGGGATCACCGCAGCGTTGAAGTCGCATCCACGAGAAGGTGATTTGCATAATCGTCATTGACGTTGCGAAACACTCATTGAGTCTCTTCTTGTGCGTGTATGTCTCTAGTAGGCGCAAAAGTACATTGCTACATGTACCAACGGGAGTGCAATCACGTCGATGGCGACAATACAACCAAAAAAGCATTATCAGAGTAGCGACGAAGACATCTCTTCAAAGCGCGTCCCCTAGGGGTACTATAGAGTTGTTGGGCGATCCAAGAGGCTAAACTATGGGTGGTGCGTGAAGGTTTGTCGCTCTTAATGCGACGTGAGACAGCGCGTCTCCGTCTTGCTAGTTCGGTGCAGTAGAAAATTTGACCCCAGTTCGTCCCAGTGCGACGCCTGTAACAACTGCAGACTGTGGTTATCCCGAGTTCCCTTGGTAGCATTCTGTGATATGTTGTGGGTCTCTGTGGCTACGTTATTTGAATAGTATAGATGCACGCAAAATGACGGTGGGGGGGGGGGGCAGCCCCTGTCAAATAAGCCTCTGCTTCACAGCAGTGACCTTAAGCACTATTCACGTTCGAACAGCCTCCAGTGCTCGATTTCACTGTGCGGCTATTTGCGTCATATGCTGACTACCGGAACTTTTACAGTGTAATACAAGGTTCGAACTTATTCATTTGCATAAATCATTCATGTGCTCTCCTAACCTTTTATTTATGAACCGTCCAGTTTGACCTATATAGCAACGACCGCACGTTAAAGGAAGC
This sequence comes from Rhipicephalus annulatus, assembly GCA_013436015.1. Lineage (NCBI taxonomy): Eukaryota > Metazoa > Arthropoda > Arachnida > Ixodida > Ixodidae > Rhipicephalus > Rhipicephalus annulatus. The sequence continues at coordinate 169,038 of WOVY01016115.1, forward strand.
ATGTAGACAACACCAACTGCGCATTTTATAAATTTATTTACGTGTTTAGCGGCGCATGTCCAACTCTTTATGGTAATTTCACTGAGGCGCTCATCTGTCAATCTGCAAACGTGGCCTACTTTGCGTGGGGCTGATAATATCATATCCACACCATATCTTGAGCCCACGTTTTTCAAACCATGAGATATATTGCGGAAGTATGAAAGAACAGTCACTCTTCTTTGCTCTTCTGTTCTTGCAGGCTTCTCTTGCTTTTGTTCAATTTTCTACAGCAGTGGTTCGCACGCTGAGCGACAGCGCTCGTGGTGTCCTCTTTGCCTTCCATTCCTCGCCTTCTGTTTGCCTTTCTTCTTGCACTTTCACCCTTGCGCTGCAACCCTTAATACAATGGAATTTAACCAACTAGTCCAAATAGCCGTTCTTTTTCGTAAAACAAGCTTGGCAAATTGTGTGCAGGCACTGCAAAAAGTGCTAGAAGTAGGCGTATCTATCGCGGGGTTAGACATCTGACAGTCCACCGTAGGACAACTCTCATTCCAGCATCTTGCACTCCCCGAAAATAGTTGTGTAAGCGTGCCTTCTATAGGTCTACACGATGAAGAAATGTCGCTCTTCAATAGTTCTGCCATATGATACAGTTTGCACTTAGTCCGCCTTTAAGCTTTCGCATTCATTCCCTGTTTGACGTCATCGGTGTGTGTTCATGTGTTTTATATGTCGCGTTTTGAAATATGTGTTTTTCTTCTACGAAAGGTAGTTGTGAGAACAGTTCTGACGTACGTTACTGTCCCTTCTTTACCTTAGTACTCGTTGTATCGTTATGAATATACTCAATACGTTCAACAGTTCACGAAGCGGACTGCGAGTTTTAGCGCACGCTGATAAGGTAGAACTTGAGAGCCGTTGGCAAGTCATCAACGTTATTCAATGGGCTTTATAAAATCAGCGCACCCAGAAATATACATACAACCTGATAACCTTATTACGGCTTCGACAAGCTAACATTTGAATTTCATGTAATTGCACAGAAAAAAAAAACACTGTACGCAACTACGTCCGCTAAGTGCCACGTCTTTCCCCGAGATTTAGCTACGGCCGGGGATGCTAAATACGTGCACGTCCCTTCTTTCTTTCGATACTTGCTCCTACAGATCTGTCTTTCTGCCTTTTTTTTTCGAGAGCATGCTATGGTCCGCAGAGAGCAAGACAGCCAAGTCAAGTGCTGTATGATACCTTCTACCATCGTCAGCCGCTCAGTGACCGTCGTCTAGAGACACCGCTCCCCCAACGCACCAAACCATCGTTCTCGGCCCTTTCGCAAGCGTTTGCCTGTGGATAGATTCAACCAAGGAAGGTGTAAGTACAGGCGGCTTCATTGATGTCGGCTCGTCTGGGATCCTATACGCTAAGTACCAGGCAAAAGAGCCCCGACTCAGCCTCAGGTCGTTAACCCCTGGGGCACGTGCTTCGTCCTATTCTCCACTCGTTTACATTGCGCGCCTGAATAGAGCTTCACAAAGACTCGTACAATGCGCGCCCCGGGCCGGTCCAAATTTGAAAGCTCCTTCAATGGGACTTCTCTCCACTAGATCGGCGCAGTGCGGCGAGTACTGAGGTTCTTGTGAACCAGCAAACAAGAACTACCCGACTGCTGAATAAAAAAAGGGCGTCAACCATTGTTCACCATTATCATTTTCTTTGTGTACCTCTGTCCTCTTGCATGGTCGTTCTTTGGGGCATAGTTTGCTATTCACATTAAGAGCGCACCAGCTATGCAAACAGCGAGTACTGCTAAAGTGTATACTCGTCTGCCACGGTGTCGCCGCGGTCGTGGGGCTGGGCTGGACTGCTTACTCAGTTGTCGTGGGTTCGATTCCGGCCGTGGTTATCGTATTCCGTTGAAAGCGAAATGCTAGATGCCCCAGTATTGAGGGATGTCACAGCATGTTAAAGAACGCAACATGGTCCCGATTTCCGGAACTGCAACTACAGTGTCTCTCCCCGTTACATTGCTGTTTCGGACGTAAATCTTCTGATATTCTATACTAAGGGATATTTCTTTCTAAATGCGAAGCATTTCTTAGCGAACTTCGGCGACTTTTAGCGTATCTATCTATCTATCTATCTATCTATCTATCTATCTATCTATCTATCTATCTATCTATCTATCTATCTATCTATCTATCTATCTATCTATCTATCTATCTATCTATCTATCTATCTATCTATCTATCTATCTATCTATCTATCTATCTGTCCGTCTATCTATCTGTCCGTCTATCTATCTATCTATCTATCTATCTATCTATCTATCTATCTATCTATCTATCTATCTATCTATCTATCTATCTGTCTATCTGTCTGTCTGTCTGTCTGTCTGTCTGTATCTATCTATCTATCTATCTATCTATCTATCTATCTATCTATCTATCTATCTATCTATCTATCTATCTATCTATCTGTCTGTCTGTCTGTCTGTCTGTCTGTCTGTCTGTCTGTCTGTCTGTCTGTCTGTCTGTATCTATCTATCTATCTATCTATCTATCTATCTATCTATCTATCTATCTATCTATCTATCTATCTATCTATCTATCTATCTATCTATCTATCTATCTATCTATCTACGACTTTTAGCTCTACTGGTCGTTTCGATATTGGTATCGATACCAAACTGGGTACGACACAATATGACTGCATGAAGAACCAATTTGACTAGTCCTAACATGAAAATTATGACATGCATGTCATGAATGTCATGATTTACATTTCATGATCCTGCAGCCCTTGCAGTGGTTTCATTCAGATGGCATGTTGCATAACTGGTATGGTATGGCAGGATTGCATTGCAAACACAAGCGACAGACCCTAACATAAAAACGATGACATGCCTGTCATATAACAACATGACTACATGCCACGCTCATGATGCGCTCACGGCCTTTCGCTGGCGTCGCATATACCAATTTGGTATTAAAGTACGCGAAAGGATGACAAAGGTATGTGACCGGTGCAAACGTGGTAAGCATGAGATGCGTGTCATGTAACAACATGACTACATGCCACGCTCATGATGCGCTGGCGGCCGTTTCGCTAGCTTCACTTATACCAAATTTGGTATTACGGGACGTGAATAGACGACTAAGGTATGATATGGGTGCAAACATGATAAAGATGAGATGTGTGACATGTAACAACATGAGTACATGCTATGCTCATGATGCGCTCGCGGACGTTTCGCCAGCTTCAAATGTACCAAACTCGGTATTACGCAATGTGAACGGACGACATCGGTAAATGACACATCCAAACGTGATAATCACGACATGCGTGTCATGTAACAACGTGACTACATGCCACACTGATGATGCACTCGTGGCCGTTTGACTAGCTTCACATATGCCAAATTTGGTATTACGTGATGCCAACGGATGACGAAGGTATGTGACTGGTGCAAACATGATAATCATGAGATGCGTGTCATGTGAGAACATGACAACATGCCACAGTCAAGGCGCCAATACGTTTCAACGTGACACAGTGCGTGTGCTCGCCAGCGTTCATTTCGTCGCGTCACGCCGCCATCGCAACGCCAGGCGTCGGTCTTGATATACTTAGAGGCACGCGCCGCACTGCGTTGCTTTAACGCATGCGCGTTTCAGCGCGTCCGGCGTCCCTCCATGACAAAAAAAATTGCCCGCAGCTTCCCTCGGGGGAACACTGAGGAGGATGCGGAGCATATAATTGGTTAACGGGGTGTTAAAATGCGACTTACTTGGGTCGATGGCTAAATTGGTTAACGTGGTTGTAGGATGGGGTGTTAAATAAGTGAACACGTACACACGTATGCAAAAGGGCGGCGCTGGTCGAAGGGACGTCGATCATTGTGTTTGTGGATTCGTTGGAATTCATTTCACCGCGACCTTGGACGTCGACGCGCCGTACAAACCAACCGACGAGCGGCAACTGAGCGAGCGAGCGCCGACCTTCAGTATATATACAGCGCGACGGCGCATGCACTGTCAGCTGTCGAATGTTCGAGAAGGGGGAGAAGCGCAACGGCGCATGCGCGCGCGTCAGCTGCCGATGTTCTCGAAGCGCGACGGCGCATGCGCGCGCGTCAGCTGCCGATGTTCTCGAAGCGTGACGGCGCATGCGCGCTACATTATACAGCTAGCGAATGTTCGTGAAGAGGAGAAGCGCACGCGGTGTGTAGAGGAGGAAGGGTGCACAGATGGTGGAGGAGTGAAGCGCGCGCAGTGTGTAGAGGACGAAGGGATGCACAGATGGTGGAAGAAGGAGGAGGAAGCTTGCGGACGGCGCCGCACTACAAGCCTCGAGTATTAGATGCTCCGCATCTAAAAGAGGGAGACGTAGTGTTGTCTGGGTAACGCATCGGCGCGAAATGCAGCATGTCGCATTTCGCACCGGTTGGCGTCGGGCTGCGCCGACGGATGCTGGTCGCGCCCGGCGTCAGACTAGAGAGTGCTCGGGTTTGGCCAACGTAGCGTCGCTGTGCCCAGCGTTCGCGCGGGTCAACGCTACGTTGTAGTGTATTGGTTCGTTCATGATGCGCTCGCGGCCGTTTTGCTAGCTCCACATATAGGAAATTCGGTGTTACGTGACATCAATGGATGACGAAATATATGACTGATGCGAACATGATAATTCTGACACGCGTGTCGTGTAAGAACATGACAACATACCACACTCATAGTGTGTTCGCTGCCGTTTCGCTTGCTCCACATATACTAAGTTTGGCTTCACGTGACGTGAATAGACGAGGAAAATAAATGACACACCCAAACATGATAATCATGACACGGAAGTCATGTAAGGCCTCATTTACCTCCGCCTCGTAACGTTGTGCTGATTTTAAAGTGACATATCAATATTTCTCCTTCGTGCTTCACATATCATCGATGCCCACTGTACGTGGGATCTGCCCATTTTTCTTTTTTATATCAAAGAAACGAAGGGAGGACGGTGTTTTCAACAACTGTTGGGTGGCATAAAGTAATATTTAATCTGCATGTGTACAGCAATAACCTGTCCCAGGGCCGCCTTGTGACAGCTAATTCTTCGTAGCGAGAGAGAGAGAGAAACTTTTGTTTTCGAAACAGAAATGCGGATCTGAGCTCTCTAGGGTGAGGCCTCACTGACCTCCCCTAAGATGGTCAGTATACATGGTAAAGAAGAATGGTCTACGAGTAGGTTGTTTCACCCAGATTCGCTACCCAGGCCACCCACGTAAATAGGTGAAAGCGTAGTGATTGATATTGTGGCGTATTGGCTCTGGGACAATGCCAGTATGTGTGGGGGGAAAGTTGGTATGGAAGCGCACATTAGGCGATGAGGTGTATCCGCGACTTGTGGCATTTTGTGCAGCGGAAAGTCATTCGACAGGGAGTGCGTTTATGCTTGGCTCAAGAACACGCACAGCTTCGCACATATCAGCGTGAAGAGCGGTGGGACGCATAGCTGAGAACGATCAGAAGAAGATGATTCTTCTGCACGCTATATGTATACGTCCACATCTAACTTGCACAACGCGTAACTGCAGCCGACTACCCAAGAGCTACAAGCTCCATACAAAGAGAGCAATCACACTTCCAACTAGAAATACTTGATTAAAAACTATGGACCATCTTTCCGAAGGGAACCATAATGGAATGCGTAGCAGCAGCGATGCGCACACCGTTGACCCGGCTGAAACGGACGTCGAAGCGGGTGCTGGAGAAACTGTTTAAAGCGAAACTCAGTGTAGCCTTTGGTCTAGTATATGTTTCTTTGAAACGCAAAGACACGGGAGGTGGGTTGGGTTTCGTGTATGTTTCATGGCAGAGAAACAAGCCGAAAGAATGTTTTCACTTGATGTACGCTCGAATGTTGCGAGCGGTAGTAGGGTGAAGCGAGCGGCGACAGGCTAAGGAGATATTTACGTCAACGCGCGAGGACTGCGAGGGAAGGCGTGACCTACTTGGCATTGCCCCATCTCCTGCGACCAGGGAAGCGTGGTGCGGAGGAGGGACAGCATTACCCAGGTTAGTCAAAGAGCATGCTTCGCATCTAAAAGACGAACATGTGAGCCACAAGAGAATGAAAAATGTAATGCAATATATTGTGGTTGAACGGGAGCTATTCTAAACAAGCGGCTCCTGTATTTGGTGGCGAAATGTCCTATTACATTTTTATTCTGTTGTGCTCGGCGTCTTTTTATTCAGTCATTATTCCCGACCACACGGGTGTGCATCGAAGCCTCGATTTCGCCTAGAGACATTGTGCGTCAGCGTTCGGTATAATGACATTGATGATGATGATGATGTTGATGATGATGATGAATAAAACTTTATTTTGGTACAGAGAAGATGCCGATGAGACCCCGCGTCACCGGTCGTGTTTATGTCGCCAGTATCCTATCGTGTGTTTCAGAAACTTGACCCCATACAGATCCATGTACGCACCACAGGTCTTAAACAAAAAAAAACTTCAGCGTCCTATCAAGTTTCATCACAAATTCTGGCGTCCCTACTTAGCCGAAGATAATATCTTTTGTAGGAACGACGGACCTTCAGTCCTGGGTGTGCATAGTATTTACGTTAACACACACAAAAAAGTACTTATGGTTCGCAATGTAACTAGGTTGCATGACTCTTGAGTAGGTGACTGACAAGCGTGCCGCTGCTTTGTGGTCGTTTATTTTTAGATCGTAGGTGACTATTTGGAGCACCGTAAAATAAGCTTCATCTGTACACGACCCATAAAAAAGGGACGCCCTGACAAACGTCATTTCTCCACCATGTCGAAATTATTGCAGAAGACAAAAAATTATGCTTGGCAACAAAAACCTAAAATGCCTTTGTAGAGCGTACGTATGTGACTGACAAGTGCATGTGACTGACAAGTGCATGTGACTGACAAGTGCACCACGCGTAATTGGAGAGAGCTAGTATTTGTCATATATTGTAACTGACAATACAGACAATCGTACAACAAGCTTCAACTGCAGACGACGCTTACAGCCGGGACCTCCGAATATGTGTGACGCCTCCACGACGTCTGCGCCATCACACAGGAGAAATTGGAAGTTGGGCAACAAAAGAAACCTTTCTCCTGTCCATCGAGAGCTACCCCACTGCCATTGTTGCAGTGCACGGAAGTAGTCGCATGCAAGCATACTCTATAGCTATAAGCGTTCGCATTAGTACGAGACATTACCAACGTCAAAGAGCCGAATGAATGAGCACCGGGCTGGAGCGCTGGTTTATTATCTCGAAAACCGAAATCTGAAGTGCGCCTAGATGGGCATCCATTTCCCCGGGGGCGTCGGTGGGAGCGTGCGAGATACTCAGAACATTCGAAGCGGCTGGTTCAAAGGAAGGTAGGTGCGCTTTTGTAATGCACCGGTACAGCCGGTTCATCGCTTGTATTAACTCAAGCTACCCTCTCTGTGGGGTCTAATAAGCTGGCCAGTTCTCGTGGCTAAATTCAAGGCGCGTGTATTGAATCGCAAGTGTGGTCCTCGAGGGCGTTTAATTAAAAGTGAAAAAGGTCACGACAACGAACAAAAAAGAATAGCAAAGATTTCGTTGATTAGCTGAAGCGGGTAGAGTAAGAAACGATGTAAACTTCACTGAGAGCAATGGTTGGGTGTAGAAGTGTTATCTTTTGTGTGCGAGATGAAAGGCCGGGACCATCACACCGTTGTGATGAACGGTCGTAAAAGAGGAGAGTGACGCATTCAAGTGACGTACTACCTTTCTTTCTTTCTTTCTTTCTTTATTTATTTATTTATTTATTTCTTTGTTTAAAGCTTTGTTCCTTTCTTTATATCTCCCTTTATTTCTTTCCTTCTTTCTTTCTTTCTTTTTCTCTTTCTTTTTTTTCTTTTTTTCTTACTTCTTTCATTATGCATTTACTTATTCATTCCGCAATGCGTAATGCTCCCTCCAAATTGTTTCCTTCCTCCATGCAGAGAATCGGCCTCCATTCATAAACTTAGCAGTGCGGCATATCAGTTGCAACATTTCAGGCTTCATGCATACCGGACTTTTTCCAAAATTACATATTGCTCTAGTACCCATTTCACATTGATCGTGACTTCGTATGAGAATTTGTTGGCCGTGCTTTGCACCACTAAGAATTTCGCCCCTGAATTCGTCTCCGAAAATAATTTGTTTCGTGATAACCCCTACTCGAAGCTTCACTTCCTATAGAAGTGGTTGACATTAAAACAGGACCAGTGTAACAACATTCGCAAGTGAAAGTCTGCATAGGTAGAGCCAACCGAAATGGTTAGGGTCAAAAGACCGTTGTGAAAACATTCGGAAGGAAACGCTTAGGTAGGCAGAGTGAACAAGAATGGTACACCTTCAATGTAATAACAATTGGAAGTGAACGTCTGCATAGGCAGAGTCAACCAAAATTGTTTGGATTAAAACACCTTTAATGTAATAACGTTCGCAAGTTAACAGGAAAGATTCATACAAAACACATTTAATGTTTTAACATTCGCTGACCGAAATGGTTAAGAATAAAGCACTTTCATAATAATAACATTCGCAAGTGAACTTCTTACGTGACGATGTCAACCGAAACACTTCGTACTAGAACGCCTTCAATGTAATAACATTGGCAAGTGAATTTCTGCATTGGCAGAGTCATCCGGCATGGTTTGAGTTGAAACACTTTCAGTGTAATAACATTTGCCAGCGAAAGTGCACACGGAGAGTCCCATAGACGTAACTCACGCACTGTGAAGCAACTACAAAACTCAATTCTACAGTAGCTGGCAGCGTGGTACAATTAAAAGCCGAACACTGCAGCACAGAAGAGAATAAACATTCCTGTTCCTGGTATGTATTTCCCGGCAAAAGAACGGGTCAGGAGATGAGAGTGTGGTTTAATATACTCTAACTTTACGGGACACCACCTAAACCTCCTTTGGGAGTTTCGCACTATGTTATCTTCGCGAAGCATTTTCCGCGAGAGTTCGCTTCAAAGCGGCTGCCCGAGACAACAATGGCTGTGCCCGCCAAGGCATGCGAGGAAAGAATGCCATTCTCGGGCCACTTTCACGAGCAGTATTACTACCTTTCACTGTCACTCTTTTTTTTGTTGCTTTATTTCAGCACAGGCTTTGTGCTAAAGCCCTCTGCATTCAGCGCATGCTGCAAGTGTCGCAAACTAAAGAGATGGTGACGCTAACAATCAAAAAGAAAAAAGTAAGTACGTGTGGAGCGGCATTTTTGGTTGTGCCAAACTATCGCCCACAAGTGGTAATTCACTGCGACGAAGAGGGCCACGCGAGCGGGAGACACACAGTTTGATGGGCCGATGTGATCAAGAAGTTTGCGGGTCTCACGTGGCAGCATGCAGCAAGCACAGGATCGGGTCGATTGGCGGAATGTGGGAGAAGCCTTCGCTCTGCAGTGGGCGTAGTCAGGATGATTCAAATCGGCCTTCTTCCTTCAGTGCAATAATTCGTCGTCCCTTCATGCTCCTCCACTTTTTCTTAATGCTGGTTGCTTTGTTTTCAATTTTTAAAGCTTGACCCTTTGTTTTTAAACACCTCTAGGAAATCTATTATGTGTGCCAGCTTCCTGACTCTAGATCCTCAGTCGACTCTGGTTATCCGCATGTAATGCGTCACGTGTCGACACACACAGAATCACCTGCGCATCCCACATTATTTGGCTTCGTTATCTAATCGCTAACCGACTTCATACGGCCGCTTCTTTAGCCCTGTCGTCATCATCTCTTTTTTTTCTCTCAGATGTTCATCTACTTTCTTTCAATTACATCTCTCTTCCTACCCAGCCTTTATAGCTCCTCGATCTTCTATTCCAACCAGATGGCATCGACAACAGCCACTATTTCTTATGTAGACTTTCTCAAAAGTACACGACTAAATTATATGCTGTAAGGTAAGCCGATGCACTGCGTGATTACCGTAAACACACGCCACTTCATCTCCTCCCACTCATAATCTTCCATCCCTGCTTTCTAATTTCCTCCCCTTCCGTTGCGGAGTAGCTGCAGAAGGGCAGCGAGGCGCATGCTCAGAACACCCTCTCTGCCTGTTGCTGATAGACTATCTCTCGCTTTCTCTTTTACACAGCATTGCACATAAATCATTTAGTTCCTTACCAAAGAAACAAAAAAAAAACAAAAAAAAACCACAAATGCTCTCTTCGTTTCTGCACACATCTGGGACACCGGTACGAGGTCTCGAGGTCTTGGCTCTTTCCGCGTTTACATCAAGATACGTTTCTTTCTCCAGTGAGCAACCTTTCAGCTGCTTCCGCAGCACTCGGGCAAGATACGTTTACGGTCCGTTAACCGTTAATGAGGAGCCATAAATAACGGTAGCAGCGTCACCGAAAGGTGCGAAAGCTGGCCGAGTACGCCGGCAGAAATAAAAGATGAAACAACCGAGGTCTCCTGCACAGGTCGATGCTGTTGCTGCTCCTACTAAAACTCTTGCTCAAAATTTTTGCACCCTGACATGCCTCTACCAGCTTCGCACTCGGAAGCAACGGCGTAGCAGAAAGCGTTCATTGGACTTTGGGGGCTCCAGTGTGCGCTCATTATGCTTTCTAACCTTCTGAGTATTCGACTGCTTTATTTCGTGCTTCGGAGATATCTAAGCAACGCGATCAAGAAAGAAATCAGTGTCCTTAGCCGAAATGCCTTTCGTTCCTAAAAGCTTTATTATCCAGCGGCCACGCGACCCTTTTTTTCTGTTGTTATACACGGCACCAGAAGTGACCGGAAGTTTTCATCTTGGAACCATTTTATTAAAACCTAGTACAGGTTCGAAAATGCTCGCTCCTGAGTGAATTATATTGTGCTTGTCCTTGACGCTAGTTCCAAGACGGCCACCTCGGCTCTGGAAACCATAAAGTAGCGTATGTGGGCTTGCTTGATGGTCGGCTACCTTCAACACTTGACATCTACATTCCTATAGGAATGTTTCCAGTTCCCCACACATCTTAGACGTAATGAGTGGCGCTGGTCAACAAACCAATTCAGACAGAATTATGCAAAGAGAACAGTCAGTACAGTATATATATATATATATATATATATATATATATATATATATACTTTCCACATAGTGAGGATGCACCTCATTTCTAGACGGCGGCAAAAGAGTATTAACGCTGGCGCACGTTTACGACTCTGGCTGGGCAGTGCAATTCTTGGGGGATCACGCATATGTACCGCAGATCAGTTGGGATTATGGCCTCATCCCGGAACCAATCCTTCAGCCGGTGTAGAGTTCTTTAGGTATAGAGAAACAGTTATTGTTGCTGAGTTATAATAATTATCGGGTCAGAAAGAACATTTTTGTTGTGGCTTGTATTTCGTCTTGGTGGCGTGTATTACGGGATACACGTAATAAAGACTGCATACGCAGTTACCCTGCTTAAAGGTACTTTCATAAAGAAACTGCTTGCATAAAAAAAAACTTGCATAAAGAAACTGCTTAGGAAGATTTTTATAAACTAGTTGGACTTAAAACGGCTGGCTTTGCGAGCTCAACACTCTCCTCACTTCAATAAATGCCGTAATTTTATAAGTTTAGTTCCTTTCCTTCGAGCGTAAACGGGATGCCCCAAAACGTTTGACCGATGCAAGTCATTTTGATCGGAACGATGAAACGTTAGCAGTTCAATGCATGGGCGTCGGCAGGGGGTGCAAAGGGGTACTCTTACCCCTCAAGCCTCCCCAGCAATTGGCCCCACCCAAGCTACATCAGGGCTCTCCCCCTCTCCCAGCTGCCATGCAACACTGGTTTGCACCCCCCAAGAGGGAATCCCGCCGTCGACCATGTGGCTGTGCACAAAATCACTCTCCCTCTCCCCAACCTAACACACAGGCACAAACGCATCTTTGAAAGCACACATAAATCAAAGAATGAATAAAAAAACAGAGGAAAAGTAGGAGAGACCTAAGCTTATCATCAGATGCGTTGGCATGAAAGCGCTGTCGAAAGTACCACCGATATCGATTCTAGCCTTGCTGAAGCGTGTGCGAAAAACCGGCAAGCAGACACACCTTCTTAGCCCACTCCCAATCTACGTTCTCCCTCACCCCCACACATTCCCGTTAGCCATGAGGCTACTCGTCCAGCCTGTTTCTACTTTTGTTTTGTTTTGTTTTGTCAGGTAAGTCTTAAAAATTATTTGCTTGAGGTGCAGCTAGTGGAACGGTTGCATTTTTGTACTCGTGTGTATGCGCGCACACCGACAAACGCGAGCACAAGCATACGTGAATGGCAGACAACCCCACCTCTCGTTCCCCGCTGAAAAATTTCTGGCTTCGCTCCAGTTTCGCATGTAATTCATCTCTTATTGCAGTTTATAGACGGCACGTCCATCAGTGTGTCGTTCTGAAGGTTTGAAAGAAAAACGCCTCAGGTGTGCCTTTGACATATTTCGTGCCAAATTATTAGTCCCCGTGTACACACGTGCACGCCCTGAACCCCTACGTTCTCCCAAAGCCTATCGTATCTCTCTCTTTATATATATTTTTCTATTTTACTGCACCTTCAATGAGTCATGGATGACTGAACCGTATTCACGGTTCACGTTCAGCCCCCTTGGCAATCTTTCCTTTAATGTTTTGTTCATGCATTCCGAATTTCTCGTCTGTGCAATGAAAAAGAAGCACACGTGGGAAAACCTGCAGACTATTTGTTTAACGAAAGTGCGCAGTGCAACAAACGTTGAGCTGAAAGAAGCAAAACATACTAAAAGGAATCGGAATTCAGCTTTCAGCTTCTGGGACGATATTCTCAAGTGCTACACATGGATCACTTTTGTTCTCAATCTGTTGCGAGGATATGTGAAGGTGCACCGGGAAATGCTTCCAGTTCCGTGATTCTGAGCCCTCCACGCTTGGCTCTTATAATTCTTATTTCCATTTGAACGCTACGAAGGCGGCCTGCAGGGGTAGTACACGTGAGATACGCATAAAAAAGCGATAATTTTATTTCCACCGATGCACCGCTGAAGGAAGGGCGTAAAAGCGACGGTTCGCCTGACTAACCTCACAACCCTTATGTCGAGCGAGCGTTGAAAGTTTGGAGAACACTAGGTCTCATAAAAATTTTGAATTTTCCAGCAATTTGTGACAGTATTCGCTCGAACTGCCTAATACATGTTAGCGCGTTTCATAACAGCTACTAAAACTAAATTGAAGGTTGTATGCTGAAGTGGCGGGAATATTTAAGTTTTTCTTGTCTTTAGTACTCCTTCAAGGTGTTCTGCAACTCCTTTTGAATAGTGTCAGAAGACGCTACCAATCGGTAATCGAAGCCCCTGAGAACACGTGAGCTAAATGTTTTACAACAGCATCGCGACCAAGAATTTACAATTAATTCTGGAAGTCAGCTAGAAATTGTCGCTTCTCTGCACAAAACACGTCACGGAGCAGTGTAACGATCGGTTAAATGCGTTTCGCAATGCGTTAATTATAAAGGTGGTTCTCGAACCGCAGGCGGTCTCAGACGTCGTAGCCGAGGATATTGTGCCGCTAAAGAAATTCCCGCCAAAAGCGGGCGTTCGCCCCGGCAAACGCGCTCCAGTAATCAGCACGTTGTCGCCGCGAATGTTTGACATCGAAAGAGAACACGGTGGCGTGGTTTGGCAGGATCTGCCCGCCACCGGCGCCTATACATACCCGTTGGTGATTAAGCGCGGCTAGAGTGTACTGTAGTGCGGCTAGGAAGGCTACCGGATCATCGATACATATATAGTTGCTTCCGCCACTCGTCCTCCCGGACCTATTTAGTGCCCGTACTGCACCATCAGCCCTGACAATGCGAACTCTCTCACGTTTCCACTTTCGGCGCTCTCCTCGAGTTGTCCGTGGCACGCGCAAGTGGGAGGTTTCAGGAGAAACCGTCGGGCGCGCGCTCGGCGCCACGGCTGCACCGGGATGCACGACGTCACCCACAACGCAGCCAATGGCGTGCGCCCTTGGGTACGACGCTGCGAACGGTGTAACTGGTAACACAGCCAATGAAGACCACTCGTCACGCCACTGCTGAACAGATTATCATTTCTCCTAGCCATACACCGCTTTCGATGTAAAAAGAAAAAAAAAGGGGCGTTCGGTGTGGACACAGAGACCTCACAAAACAAAAGTTTTCGCAAATGTACAAGAGAACTCGCAGCTGATTCGACTAGTGTTGGCTGGTAAGTATTGGCTCGCGTTAGCTTTTATTGGCTTTCAGTCCTCGTACAAATATTTATAAAAGTAATACGCGTGTTAGTTCCGCAGATTTTTTGACGCAATCTATAAGAGGCTAGCCGCACGGTGACAGTTCTTACTTAAGTTCACTGCATGTTTTTTTCTCTAATTTTTCTTTGCTTACTATGAACTCTAACTACTAATGAGTTCTAATTTAAGCCCCACATGTTTCTCGCGTCCGTTCTATAGATAGGTAGGCGATTCCATAACTAGTCGGGACACGCTGCAATACCACAAATCACTACGTTCAACGGAAACGCTCTTTGTTAAGCACATTTGAGCGTGGCGCAGTTTCCAAACCCCAGGGACGCGTAGCTCCGTTTACACGGTTCAGTGGGCAGCGTCCTCGTCTGGACAACTTACCCCATTGAAGCCGGAGCATCGTCCAAAGGGACCGCCACCAGGCCCCTCTGTGACCAAGCACAGTGGGTCCAGAAACTCTTGGTAGTTTAGGAAGCCGTCATACGAAAGGTGGCCGCCGCCAACACAACTCCCGTAAGTCCCCACTAAAGCACACTGGATGATATAAAAAAAAGGGGGGGGGGGCAGTTAAAGCAAACTTAGAAAGGAACTCTCCTGTGGAGGTTCGACTGTCGGCTTCGGTGGAACCGTGCCGCCGCCTCGAGTATGCGTGCGTGCGCGGCTCTGATAAGAGCTCAGCCGACCCAATGAAAGGCGGCCACGCCGTTCTAGTTGGCTGAGTTGACACCACGCGCGCTGGCGCCACCTTCCAGCCCCGCCGCTCGACGCGTACTGGTTCTCAAGGGATCGGGCAAGGGATCGGACACATGAATGGTGGCAGCCATGCATACGAAAAGCCATTGGCTGGAGAATTCATGAATCCTGCAGCGCCGCAGTCGCACAGCGCTTCCGTCGGTCCCGGGACGCTCTCACTTGGATTTCATGTGGAATTTTCCGACGCGCGAATATGAAAGGCGGGTTGAGATTTGCGCTTTTAACCGGCAATATGCTCGCTCGCATTGCGTGGTTGTTGGTTCAGGCCCAGCCAAAATACTTTGAAGCGCTGTTGCTCTATACATAGTAGGACATAGGTCAGGTTAAGTCAAGCCTGGCTCAAGCTCAAGGTGAAAGAGAATGCATGCAAAACGGGAAGGCAGTATCTAGCCGTATAAAAGACGTATATAACCGTATAATAGACGATATAATATAACCGTATAATAGACGGTGCTACATCATAGAAGTACATACAGACTGCAATTCAGTAAGAATATTCTAGATGGCGCGGTATTACTACTCTCCAGTTGGCTGCTGCACGGGTTGTGGCTGGGTGCGCGAAGAAGGAGTGCCTCCCTCAGTCTCCAGGATAGTCGCCATACGTGGCAGATCGATGGTGGGGCATGGACGAAGCAGAGCGACAGGCGTTTTGAAGACGCTTGTGCTCGGCTTCCTTGGCTTGCGTCTCGTCGGTATTACCCGCGCGTCTTCTGCATTCGCGCTCGCTATCGAACGCATGGACGCATGCACTGACGGACAGACACACGTACGAACAAACAGACGCATGCATGGACAGGCAGACATACATACGTACGGACGCACAGACAGACAGATATGTGGACGCACGCACGGACAGACAGACGCACGGACCAACACAAGGGCTGACGCACGGACGGACGAATGGAGAGTAGCACGGATGAACGTGCGGACGCTTCACCCCACTCATCATCATTCACTCCATGGATAAGCTGCGATATTTATTGTTCTGACAGCATGCCGATGTTCATGAAATGTGCATAGTCATATAGATCGAACTATCACTTCCATTCTGACAAATCTATTTTCTACATTTATGTAAGGTTTTTCTTATGGGGCGACGCTCCTTACGACATGGGTCTGTGTCCCGTGTCGTAGTAGTAGTAGTAGTAGCCACCTTTCGTTTAGTCCTTAGAATGTTCGCTGGATGGCCGTACTGGTATATGATGAATATATAATGAAAAGATGCGAGATGGCACTACTTGGAGTATTCACTGGATTGACAGACAGACACACGGATGGACGGACAGACAGACAGGTAGCAGACATGCATACAGACATATGAACGGTCGGACGGATGGACCGACAGGCGGAAGGACGGACAAACAGACAGACGCATGGACGGACAGATGGACGCTTCTCCCCACTCATCATCATCCATTCCATCGATATGCTATGATTTTTTTGTTTCAAAGATAGCAACCTGACACACGCACACACAGAACACACACTCGTATGCGACCCATATTCTGTGTGTGATCTTATCGTGACAAGTGGCTTCTTTTGATGTTCTAATGGGAAATGCGCTATGCTGCAAGTTGAAATTAAATCTTGGTGAATCGGAGCGCAGCAGCAGCAGCAGCAGCAGCAGCAGCAGCAGCAGCAGCAGCAGTAGTTGTTCGGGTTTAACGTCCCAAATCCACGTTGTGACTATGAAATACGACGATATTACAGGCTCCGGAGATTTCGATCACCTTGGTCTTCTTGACGCGCACACAAAACTAAGCCACGGGCTCGCCAACATTTTGCTATCATACAAATGTGGTAATTGCTACATGGATTCAATCACAGGACATGCACGTGAGCGATCGAACACTACAAGCACTATAGCAGCTCGGCGGGGGTATTTAATCATTTCAACCTTTCTTTATACTTACATGAAACTAAGAGAAAGAAAGCTGTGCAGGTTATCTCGAGCGCCGTTCTACAAAATCCTATGACCTAACTGTGACGTTCGTACACTAAATTAAAATGAATCAAAGCGAGAAAAAAAGATGGCCGCTTGTCTACTTTCTTCGCTGCAAACGTCGTCAGATGACAGTCTCCTGCCGGCCTTCTTCCATGCGTGGCGCTGCATTGTCAGTGCCCCCTCCCGCTGTCCAGCACATGCAGAAGGGGACTTGTATACATACATATATATATATATATATATATATATATATATATATCTGTATATCTGTATCATCCTTTTCATTTCATCACCCCATTGTCGTTGTTATTTGTAATCGATTCGGGCAAAGTGTGCTGGTCGACACTTGAGTTAAATTTTGTATTGCACCTTCTTCATTGATTGGCGCCTTCAGTCAGTTTTTTTTTACGCGCAGATTGTTGCTGATGCCTTATTTGAGGAGAGACAAGACCCTCCCCCCCACTCCCTTGTACCCCCCCGCCCCCCCCAGCCTCAAGGTCTCTTTTATACCTCCGGACATGCACTTACTCTGTACAAAAGCAGCATTGTTTCAGGCGACAAAAAGAAATAATACCTACAGTTGTACAGCGCTAAGTCGCTACTTGTTCCAACCGCGTGTTGAGAAGACCTACTACCGTGCATGATTAAGCCTGCTGGAGCACCACGCGCTGTACAGTAAATAGAGGGGTACATTCCCCCACATACATTGTACCTCGGTAGTGGTGCTTTCCTGATTGTACATGCACCCTTTGTAGTCGTGAAGCTCTATGTTTTTGTCATGTACTTTATCCTTGGTTGGAAGTCAATAAACTTCTCTTTGTTGCAGCCTAAGAAATACTAGGGTCCTTAGATCTGCATATCTACGTTTTTTTAGTAAAGGAACACCCCCCCTAATACTTGCGTATTGATGTTACGCCTAATATATGCGTAATATTTGCTTTTTGCCCGACAATCTTTAGAAGTATGAACGCAGCCGCCAATTCAAAATGGCTGGGCGTTCAACAAGTGCTTAAACTTTCGCCGGGTGGATAACAAAGGTGACATACAGATAAACAGATAGACAGACCAGAATCGCGGCGGTAAAAAATCGCAAGAGAGACTACATTCTTAGAAAAAGAACAGGGTCTCATGCATGAGTGTTATTATTCACCATGGAAAGGCCCTCCGACATCACTCCTTTATAGCCCCAACGCCTCTTTCTTTTTTGCTTTGTCACGCTAACGCGCTAACTTCAAAACTCCCGAACTTCCAGAGCTCCACGTATACTTAAGCAGCGAGGCGCGAGCGCTCACGAAAATTTCATTTCTATTGTGCCTAATTTATCACGCGCTTTCGCAGATTGCATCTTCATCCCATTTATTGTTGTCGGCGCCACCATTATGAACGCACATGACGGCAAAACCGAGCGCTGGGCACCGCAAAATAATGAAGGCGACGACAACGAGGACGATAAATAATTAGCCGCATCGAGGAGCCCGTCGTTGGTTCACACTTTGTTATCACTAGTTAGCTACGTGGCTTGAATTATTATCTTTGCCATGTTGTTTTCTTACTTGTTTCGCCCGTTCTGGCTGTTCTTGT
Organism: Rhipicephalus annulatus; assembly: GCA_013436015.1. Taxonomy (NCBI): domain Eukaryota; kingdom Metazoa; phylum Arthropoda; class Arachnida; order Ixodida; family Ixodidae; genus Rhipicephalus; species Rhipicephalus annulatus. The sequence continues at coordinate 187,558 of WOVY01016115.1, forward strand.
AATGAGACAAAAGCAGCTGCGACGCGTGGTAAAGCCTTGTCGCGATTGCTGCTTAAGAAGTCGATGCACGGGCGCGGGGGCAATTAGAGAAAACTCACTTAGTAACTCCCGCGATGTTTGCGACATCGTGAGGCGTAGTGCTCGGTTTTCTTTGTCGAAGGTCGACTGCGTAAAGTTTACGCACAGCACCTCGCCACGTCGACAGGCGCCCAGTTACGCTAAATACTGGTTGAAAGAAAGAAGTGGGATGTTGTATAAAGAGCCTCGTTGTAATTATTAGATACAGTTTAATATGAAACTAGAAGAACCGCGCTAGGCACTTAACACACTACTTATGACCAAAACGCACGCGCGCGCGCACGGACGCACGCATCCCTTACACCCCAACAACTGAACACATGCACATCGTTTATGCCACATGTCTTTTTTTGCGTTTGGTCTCTTCTGTTACCGTGAAAAAGACCAAGTACACTCTAAAAACTGCAGAGGGTATCGCAGTAGTAAAAAAAGGTCAAGTTACTCTTCAGAGTGTTCTTGTACTCTATAGCAATGCATCCGATAGACTGAAATTCATGTTCACTTTGTAAGAAATGAGAGAGTGAAACTGCTTTTTACTCTACTTATTACCCCACTTTTATGCATTAAAACGTACTGGATTTGTTTGTTGAGGCATTAAAGACGATTAACAAAAAGAACAGTGTTTTGAGCATGCACCAGTGAATTTACTCGCACTGGAGGGCACTTTGAATTCTTAATATCTGCGTTTTCAGCTTGGGATTTGTTTAGTGAAATAAACAAATACTATTTTATTCAATCGGTCACGATCGAAACCTGACGCATGTTTTTTTTTTTCGACACGACCATCGCACACGGGGATGCTGCCGTAAGCCTAACGTACGGTACGGCTATAGTTGTTGTGGCTTTAGTCGTAGAAGGAAAACAAGTACGCGAAAAAGAATGACCGAAAATATGTACAAAAAGGTAACTAAATTGTTTAATGCACACTTAAAAAGCGAGATGCTTGTTATGCATAAATGACTAACCACTTAGCGAGCCAGTTTAAACGTCATTCATATAGTCATTTGCACTAATCCTTTTTTTTTTCTACTCTAAAAAAAACGTCTCGGATAGAGGCTTTGAGCTTACGAAGCACAAAACAAACACACTAAACACGTCACCTATAGTCCGGCGGGTTTTGATAATACCGGAAACACTCAAATCTGCACTTCAAAACAAGAAAATGCAGACATATCACAAACATTACCTATGACATGAAGGATTTTACGCCCACGAGCCCTCGTTCAGGGTAGTATAGTGGTTAACGTGTCTCGCTCGCAATGTGCAGTGCGTGGTCGATAGTTTCAGTCACACTTGGTCGATTTCTTATACGTCTTTTTTCTTTTGCATTGCTCACATTTAGTCAACCTTATTATACCATCTGCGAGCGAGGAAATTCGCTAAAAGCAATTAAAAAGCCCAATTTCAGCCAAATTTCTGCCATTTTTTTGTTAGATGTACTGATACTCTCTTCGGTGGGGTCACGCTACTCTGCTTCGAGCAGCGTCACGTTACTCTGTTGAGGGGGAGTGCTTTGACCCGTTCTGGGGGAATCACTGTACTCTCCCTCAACAAGAGGGAATTTACTCTGGCAAAGAGAGTGAAATATAGGACAAGAAAGTACTCTCTCAACGAGAATGCCCAGCACTCTCTTAAATTTTTAGAGTGTATGCTGCGCAATCTAGTCGAGCCTTCAGCCTTCTAGTCACCTTTGTGTTAGTAACTTCTTCCACGACTGCTCCATAAGCAGAATAGCTGTCTCCTATCTCATTATGTGCTAGCCTGTGTGGGACTGCCGGGATGGAAACTTTCAAAGGTCCATTGTTTTGGCAGAGTCATGACTGCGCAGTAGCCTAGTAATTCCTCCGTAAGCCACAAAAAATACTCTTTGGCGCATTGCCGGCCATTTCAATTCTAAGGCCTCGAAAAAAATGTGGCTGAGAAAAAAGCACAAAAAAAAAGATCGGGTACCTGCGCACAAGTGCAGCGAAGACAGAGGAAACAGCGTAGCTGAGGGCTCACCATCCTGCTTCGCTTCCTTTCCACCTTCACTCATCTTTCTCAATCATTGCCACACTGTACTGCACAAAACTATGCTCTGATTTACCTTTTACGCTCCTCTTTTCGCTCCTCCTCACAACCACTTTCTTTTTCCATCCTCTTGCTATACAATATACTATACTATATACTTACTATACTATACTATACTGTACTATACGAGGCTATGAGATGGTATACCACCACTTTCATCATCATCTTCATACACTATATAAGGGTATGCAATGGTCTACGCCCCCTTTTGTTTCCCTCATCTCGCTTTTCTGTACTATACAAGGCTATGCAACGGTGCACTGCCACTTCGCTTTCCTATCATCTCGCTATGCTAAACTATATTTGACTATGCAATGGTCCACCGCCACTTCCCTTTTCCATCATTTTGATGTACTATACATGATTATGCATTGGTCTACCACCACTTCCCTTTTCCCTCATTTTGCTACTCTCTACTACACAAGGCTATGTAATGGTGCACTGCCACTTCCCTTTCCCACCATCTTGCTATGCTAATCTATATTTGGCAATGCAATGATTTACCGCCACTTCCTTTTTGCATCATTTTGATATACGATACATGAATATGCAATGGTCTATCACCCCTTCCTTTTCTCTCATTTTGCTATTCTCTACTATACAAGGTTTTGAAATGGTGCATTGCCACTTCCCTTTCCCATCATCTTGCTATGCTAAACTATATTTGGCTATGCAATGGTTCACCACCACTTTCCTTTTTCATCACCTTGATATATTATACAAGCTATGCAATGGTTCACTGCCACTACTCTTCCCATCATCTTGCTACGCTAAACTAATTTTGGCTATGCTATGGTCTACCGCCTCTTCCCTTTTCCATCATCTTGATATACTATACAAGGCTATGCATAAGGTCTACCGCCACTTCCCTTTTCTGTCATCGTGCTATACTATACTATACAAGGCTATGCTGTATTTTCTTTCTAATTCTATACGTCTGTTTGTTTCTCTTCTAATTTTTCTCTCTTTTGTTGTATTATTTTCTCTCTTTCTTTCTAATATTTTGTCATTTTCGGGCCAATAGCAACGCAATCGTACGGTTCTCTTCATATGCGAAGCAATGCAAAGCTGCTCCAGGTGATTGCTAGGCAAGGCGCGTTTCAGGTCTACACTCTATGGACAAACAACAACAGCTGCGCTGTTAAAAAAAAAGCACAGCAACAGTGAACTCCAAGATCAAAAAAAAACACAATCGGATTAATCTCTTCAAGAGCAAGCGTGGAAGGGACTACTTAGTATTAAGACATTTCGGCAAAACGACAAGCGCATTCAACTATAGTACTGCTCTGTCCTCCTCACCCACAAAGTAAAACAAAAAAAAAACCTATTTCGACTGCGCTCCAGAAGGCCACGTAAGGCAGACGTTGGTGACTATTTTTGTCATAGCAACACGCCAAATGGGGAACTAGGCGCTATATCTTCGCACTTACATTGTATTTTTCTCTAGCACTCATCATCATTCCAACAATTTCCGGAGTACTTCTAAACTTAGGTTCGTGATGTCAGCTATCCAGTGTGTTGCGATTGTTCTATCTTTTGGGCAACATGATTAATCCAGTGTAAATTATTAGGTCGCTACTGAAGAAGAAGTAAAAAACAACAACGAGAATTTACAGAAGCCACTTACGTTTGTTATACGCACTTAAGGAGCCATCTGATTTTCCTTCTACGATGAACTTCTATTGCACATTTCGCATTATCCCAGTTTGAAAGCCAACGTGATAACGTTGTTTTCGCCTTCCAAAAAGTTTGCAACAACTACCACACAGCATTTCAGATTTTGCTCTCACATCTATTTTCCTCGCATTCGGCGTTTCTTTCTGCTTTCAAGCTTGCAAGGCGAGCTATAGCTTAACGAGACAGGCGCCCGGTGGCGCTATATTACTTCCGGAGCAGGCCTACTTCCGGTTACAGCGCGAACTAATTTGGAGCACCGCTTGTATGGCACCAGTGCGCTGCATGGAAGCAGGGCCCAGTAAAAAATTACATAGAAAATGGAGAGTATATGATTCCAGGGAGAGATGAATAAGTTAACTCGCCCTCATCAAGCAGGCTAATATTTCGGTTACCTTTTTACTTCTGAAAATGCATGCATGATGTTCTCTGAAATGTAGTGAGAATGTCTCTTTCAGACGCAAAGGGAAGTCTGCGGCATGCTTAGTGATGAAAGCTTCAGAGAAATTGACCAAGAGTGCTGACGTAAAGGGCCCCTGAACCAATACCTTCGAAAATACGAAAAACGAACGTGTTATTCTCGGCCGACATCTTCCATCTTTGCGGCACAGTTTCGTCGCTAAGCTGTTTGTTCACGTGACATCCGCATGAAATAAGCCCTCGATTAGTCGATACGCGGGAGATATCTGTTGTGAATTGGCGCCTATCCTGTTTTGCTCTGCAGTACGTTGACGCTCGATCTGCCTTGTCTCGCGAGACTACCGTGTACAATACACTGATTTCACTTCGTTTTCTGCGTTTCCGACTGCGCAGATCGCAGCCTGTAGTGAAAAAGTGTGAAATATTGACTGGCTCACCACTTAGTGCTGAGAGAGAGAGAGAGAGAACAACTTTTTTAAAAATAAAGGAACCCCAGTGAAGGCCTAGTAAAAAAAAAGACCTATTCATCAGACAGGCCTAGAAGTTTCAAATGCTAGAGCAGTGTATTCATGACGTCTGGGGAGGAGTCCGCCAGCCACTCCTCCTAGGTCGCAGTTCTTAGGTTTATAGGTATGTACCTGAGGCTCTCGCCCATGGCTGCGCGACCACCCGGACAGTTCCACAGAACGCGAGCGTTATCAGGGAGGCCACCGAAGGCCATGCAAGCAGGAGACCCGTCCTTGCCTTGTATGCAGAGCTGAATGTGTGGTGTCAATAAAGAGTGAGTTTGGGCACGCCTTATCAGGGCTGCCTCGCGTCTCGTCATGGAGTGAGGAGGATCGGGATAAACCTTGCGATCGTCGCGCGTCTCGTCTAATTGTTCGCGCCTGTCTAAACGTGCCATAGCAAGAAAATCGGCGCGCTTCAGTGAATCCGGCCACCAAAAAGGAGGGCTTGGGAGATTTACGCAGGACAATGGAGTGTGCCACTTCATTCCCTCTGATCCCCGAGTGACCGGGTATCCACTGTATACGAACACGTAACGAAGGGTGGTCAGCTAAGTGCTTCGTAAATTTGCTATAATGAGCGTCTGGAATATTCCCTGTCGCGAGGGCTCGACAGGCTGCTTGGCTATCTGTGCGTATGAGTAAATAACTGGCATTTAGGTTGGGTATGGTAACTGCTTCTACAATGGCCGCGATTTTTGCAATGAATTGCGTACTAAGGTTGTAATAGAAGCCCCATGACAGTGGGAGTCCATCGGAATCTATTCCCGTTCGAAATGCCTCGCTGGTATGGGACGGAGATGCATCCGTGTACATGATCCACTCTCCTGTGGTTTCTTGGAGATGTTGCACTCGTGACTCACGTCGTCCTGTTTGGGTATCTCGATCCTTGTGCCGCGGTACTGGTTCGACGGTGATCTGGTCGAGCGTTGCCCGTTAGGGCTGGGTTGCCTCAAATGCGACAGGTGGAGATATGTAGTAGCCTAATTCACGAAGCAGGGCGTATCCTTGTGCAGAATGTTTGAGGCGCGGGAATTGTGCTTCGCGGTGAACTTGAGGCAACTCGTCGAGGTTCGGTAGGACTGCAGTTCCTTGAACCTTCTCAGATTTTGCATAATGAGAAGTACACCCAGTATCGTGCGAGAAATCTGACGAAGCATGGTGATGTAAATATATAGATATTGATACATGACGCGAGGAATGGCTAAAGCTAGGGTAATGCGCGTGAGTTGGTGTTCTTTGATGCCTCTCAACTTAAGCGTTGTGCGTTTCAAAAGACGGTGTACTAGCTGCAACTGTTGTATTCGATGTCGGAGCCACTCATTCGACTTGCCATCATCTTGCAACCAGATTGATTGATTGATTGATATGTGGGGTTTGACGTCCCAAAACCACCATATGATTATGAGAGACGCCGAAGTGGAGGGCTCCGGAAATTTCGACCACTTGGTGTTCTTTAACGTGCAGCCAAATCTGAGCACACGGGCCTACGAAATTTCCGCCTCCATCGGAAATGCAGACGCCGCAGCCGGGATTCGATCCCGTGACCTGCGCGTCAGCAGCCGAGTACCTTAGCCACTAGACCACCACGGCGGGGCTCTTGCAACCAGAAGCCTAGCACTTTGATGCAGGGCTTCCTGGCAATAGGGTCATTCTGTATGGAGAGTGTAACAAGTTGCCGGTATTCCTTAGCGTTTGGAAGCTTCCCGTTTGTGACGACAATAAACTCAGATTTAACATTGGATAGAGTGAGCCCTTTTTCTTCAAGGTAGCAAGCAGTCGTGTTTTGTGCTGAAAAGTCACGTGCTTGCTGAAAGAATAGGGATAGAGGAGGAGTGAGTGCTTGTAGAAATGGTAGTGAAAGCAAGAAACTGCTGTCTCACTTTCAACGTGGCATTGTTTAGGGGCGCTATAAGGCACTAAACATTTAGGTTGTAGCTCGATCTCCTGAAGCAACCTGTTTTTTTTTGTTACCAACTCAACATGTGAAAGCCATGCATAATGTGTTGCTCAGCCCTGCTTGAAAATAAAAATGAAAATAGGAGCAGATTTCAAGATGACAAGAAGAAAGTTCACACAGTTTACAAAGGCTTAGCTAATAACTGTGGTGCTACTTGAAAAAAAGGTATTATCTAAGCCTTGACCGATGGAGGGATCATCTCCAATTGATCAGCCAAGTATTTTCGTTCCTTACTACAAGTGTCATAAATGATCGTTTTTTTTTAAGTTCAACGCACGAAAAGTAGGTTTTCATCATTTGCTGAATGTAATGTTAGAGTTTACGCTACTGCGTAAAATTGGAACTTACTAAATGATTCTTATCGTGAAGAAAAAAAAATCCGAATTCCGATTCTGCCACTTCTACAAAGTTTGTGTCGGTGAACTCAGGTATCTGACGTGTTGCGCAGAACTCTGAGTATAACACTAGTCATACCTTTTCATATCCATTTCTCTACCACTATCAATTATCCATATCTATTTGTTATCCTTTTCCGAGCAATCCATATCGTTTATGAATAGCTTCACAATGATGCGCTAAACCTTCCGGCATTCCACACTTCTGGCCTAGAGGCATTGTCATGTGACGACGTCATCGCGTGATTTCACGTCATGTGACGCTCCGATAACGTCACACATTTTAAAGGATACGTAACGTCTTGATGACGTCACATGAGGGCGTCAATGGAGGTTGTTAAATTAAACTAGAGTGGACTCTGGCGCTGTGACCGTTCAGCCACCATGAGATTGATGGGTAGTCCACAAATTTGCCGTCTCCGACCTTGCGGGCTTCAAACGCACTTCTGGCTTTGTTTACTTCTGTGTTTTGGTTTTGTTTCAAATAAAAGAGCAGGCCGTTATGAAATTTTTTTCACCAAATTTCAATTGCGAAGCCCCAAAGGTCAAGGTAGTGCAGCATGACTGCTAAACTTTTGCTGAACTTCATCTCGCAGCAAAGCGGATCTGGGCCACGGGTAGCCAAACGAAGCCCAACGACCGAAAATTAGACAAATTTGTGTACTACTCTTCATTCCCATGCCGGCTGAAGCGACGTGCATTATAGGTGCCAAAAACACTATAGCGCCAGTTTCTTATAGAGCATTTATAGGAAGATACATGTGGCTCCTGTGGAGCTGAAGAGACCATCGAACGCATCCTGTGCAGCTGTGCTCGATACTACACCCGGGGATGTTAGCTCATCCTGACTTCAAGCCAGCTAAACTCCAGACCATTTCCAGTACAGAAGATTCTAGGACCCTGGCGGTGTGCTTCAATACTACACAAAGCGACTAAAGTGCTACTACAGTATTCGAACGCAACAAATCTGAGCGACCACCTTTAGACTGCGTGTGGTCTCCCAAGCGGGCTCGTCTTCGTAAGTATCTTTCTTACCTCTCTCCTATCTTTCTTCTCCCTTTCATCCGTACGCTACTAGTGCAGGGTAGCAAACCATAGGTGCGTCTAGTTAACCTCCCGGCCTTTCCTTTCATCCCTCTCTCTCTCTCTAGAGACGTCATCATGCGATGATTGTTTCGCATCGCTCGTGTGCATACCACCAGTGGTGACGGTGAACTTTTAGTTTAGTGAGGTGAATAAGGTGTTGGCTTTTGTAATCACTTTGATTTTATTTTTAGGCTTGTAGTGAATCTCCTGACACAATATGTCAGAGCAAGTTCACGTTTCCCGTAATAAGAGGCACAGCGCATCCAATCTTAGTTAGAAGTCTCTCTGACAAAAGCTCACTATATGCACAGAACGTTTTCGCGGCCTCATTAACCCCTGCGTGCAAGAACGACGGTGCGTGAAAACATAATAGTTTTTTATGTTTTGTTTTTGATACATGGGCCGTTTAATTATGCGCATCCAACTTTAGGGTGCGGCGGTTTTTCCCTCAGAAAAGCCGTTCGCGTAAACGTTACTAAAACAGATGCGTCACCGACGGAAACTTCGTATCGTTTTCCAGCTGCACTCATTTTCGGCGCTGCATTTTGAGCAGTCGACGCTTCAAAACGTAATAAATAAATAAACGAGGCATGCTTGAAAGGGCCGACATTATGCTGCTGTTTTAGGAGCACGCATAATGCGAGGGTAAGGGGCTTTATGAAAAAAAAAAGGGAACGTTTGTTCAAATTTGTGGCTGCAGGAAAACCAGTGGCACGCGAATCGACGATTCATATGTCCATGTTGACGACCAGGGATGCCGGTTTGAAAACGAATGAAGTTCCGGGTGCACATAAGTTCCGGGTGCACATAGCTTACTCTTCAAAGATGATAGTGCGTTGAAACGTCACATGTGGTTGGAGTGTAGCACGTGACTTGAGCGAATGAATGCCGCAACGGAAGGTTAAAAAAAAACAAAAAGAGAAGGTTGTCGACAAAAGTTCCATCGCTATGGAAAAAGACGATACGAGAAGTTGCATCACGGGCTGCAGTAAACACCCGAAAGCTTCTGCAGTTATGCACTTGCTGAAATTTGTTGTTGTGTGCTGTCTGCGGAGGCAAAGATATCTCGACTAGCAAGCGTTTAAAACGGCTTATCGACGCAGTCGCGAATATAACGTCGCTCTACACAGGCGTGGGACGAGGGACGCTTGAAATGGTGCGTGGTGAGTTCGTACTGTAATCTAATAGCGCGTGCGAGGCAGTTTAGATTGCCAAATGCTTGACCTCTATGGCGTCGCAAAATGCCTTCTCGTAAAGCGTGGAAATGTACCTTACGATAGGACTGCAACGTGGATTACTACAATTTCACTGGGTACAGAGGCGTAGCTTTAGCAGGCAAGGGTTTCAGTGTGGGCTGGCTCGTCCCAGCATCTGATTGCAGCACCACGTAACTACGTTAGGACACTTTGACGACAGCCAGGAGGTTCACTCGCAACTAAGCTTTATTACCGCAAAAGCCTTATTTGCCTTCATTCTGCACGTGGAAACATGGACACGAGAAGGAAGTCAGTGCTCCCTGGCTCCCTTCTGACTTTTTTTTTGTGTCTGTGTTGGCACGTGCTGTCTGTTTTAGAATGAATGCGCAATAAGTATCTAAGCTCTCTGTTATGCTAAACCTTAGATGTATTAACAAATGCGAAATTTCACCATCGGCGTCCTGTGGCCAAAATCACCGTCACGTGACGACGTCACCATATGACATCATGATGACTTCACAGACTGACAAAATGTTGTGACGGCGCTATGACATCGCAGTGATTTAACGATAGCATGCTGACGTAATCACACTGTATTGCGGCTTGGTCAAAGCGTGGTTCGACCAAGGAGACATGCGAAAACCTGGGGAGGTGCTTCCGATCTTGAAGGCAGTGCTGCGAAACCACGGTAGGAGCTGAAACCTTTCGAAGGGTGGCAGACAGCATCAGCGATTGGATTGCCGTCACTAGGGCCACCATATTGGTGTACCGCATGGCACACGCAAGGTTTGTGACGTCACGTGATTGACGCTCAGTAACCAATAAAACTCTGGCCACATCGTTATTCCAATCAAGCAGGTCAAACGCGATTTGATTAGGCTGCTTTTACGCCATCAAGGCCGCCATATTGGTAAACCAGTATGTCATGAAGCTGTGGCCATGACGCCACGTGCAAGTTATCAATACATCAATTGTGAGAGAAAAAAAAAACACTCCTTTCGTCTTCGAGTCATCTTGAGGGAATCCACAAACGACCCCGCGAGTTGTTATTTCTAATTAATAGAAAATATAAAGCTATCAAACGTCCCACGCAGTACCGATACACAGCTTTAGCACTCTATATAGCAGCTCATTTTCTTTGCTTCTTTTTCTTCATTTTAATTGGGGTAGGGGGTATTGAGTTCAGGCTACGTTACAGATTGTGTATGGTGTCGTAGGGGCTGACACTGGGTGTTTGTTTAGGTTTCTGTGCGAGAGTCGAAGCCAGGCGAAAGTTGAAATGCACCAAATTATTGTTATTAGGTAGTTTTCGAATAGCGTACGCAAAGCATTGCGTTATGGTTTCGCACCACTGCGAATGCGCCGTACTCTAACCGCTTGCGGGCTCTCGTTAATTGACGGAGATAGCAGGCAACTGCAACTGATAGCAGGCAACTGAAATGGAGGTTCATTTCAGTAAAACAGCACACATGCAATAGGTTTTCTCGGAAATTGCAGATGTTGAAGCTTTCGGTTGGTCACAAAGGGAGGGAATAGGTGGGTGCCACTTCCACACTCGTGAATTACTTTTGAGAGGGCAGGAAGTTTCAACCATTGGGATGGCACTCCTATTCGCGCTGTAATAAGATGATCAAGTACGACATACAATAATAGCCTTGTAAAAGTAAATGAACATTTGTGCTGAGCATCGGTGTACACCCTAGTCGTGCAGTCAAATATGAGTTAAAGACGACGCGTGCACTTACAGCCCCCCTTTTCCCTTCCCCTTTGTAGGAGTTATAAGGGCAAGCCACTTCACTAGAAGAGCACATGTTCCGACTTAGGAGTAAAACAAAAACCTATTAACCAGACTTGACCATAATATCACCAAAAAGGAGTTGTCTTCACCCTTCTTTGAGGGTCAATGCACTCCTCTATTAATGGGTCATTATACCGATAAAGATTGTACATGCAATAAACTCAATTCGAAATGGAACTATCAGCACTGCCTTAGTGTTTCGCTGCGCGCTTTCCCTAGATACCATAAAATAACGATTGTACGGTTTATTCAACCGCTCAAATTGGGATATCACACCGCCTTTTGTGACACGTGCTTATCACTCTTCAACACAGAGCACCACTGGACTTTCGCCTTTCTTACTTCTTTATAGACACCAGCCACCATTCAGAATGAACAGAATTCTTCCTCGTCGGCTGGACCCTTGAGAGTTGACAACCGTCTCACGAGCAGCTGCACAACCTGAAGAATGTCGGAAAGTTGCCCATGCTTTCACGACACAAGACCATATGCGCCAAAAACAGCGCCACGATGCAACAAACATGCATACAATCTGTGCTCCTAACTCATTGGTGTGGCTACTGATTCCTTCTACTCCGTAAGGCCGCCTATAATAACACTTCAACAAAACACAACGAGGCCCCTGTGCGAGCCCAATCATGACGCGCGAAAACGCCTATACGCTGTGTGAGGCGCGAACAATGATTCATAGTTAGGGCTTATTGTGACGCCTTAAGATTGAATCGTAAGCAGAATGGTCTGAATAGGTCGCCCCGATGAATAGAACACCTCCTGACGCTCGAACAATAGTTTTCGCCACCGAGATATTGCGGTAAGTTTGTCGGCACACACTATACAACATGATTAGTCAGCGCATTTTGAGGACTACGAAACACGACGCCCAGACGTCACTGCAGAGAGGGCGTACAAAATAGACGTAATTTCTTCCCAAGCGAGAATCTCCGATATCGCGACGACGTGTGCCCGGATAACTAACAGCCTCAAATCTTGCCCCGCGCGACAATAATGTCCACTTTATAGCCAAAAGGTGTACGCCTGGTTTACACCCCTAGCTGATGATGAGGGTGGAGTGACGAACTTAGCCCTAGTAAGGAAACAAAACGCATGTTTCCTTAGAGCTCTGATAATTATATGTACAGTCTTGACTATTCTTTGGGCTGGTCAAGCGATTCGCTGGGTCAGAAGCACCTGATTTTGTCTCAACCGTCCTGAATCATGAACCTTGTTGGTATGGTTGTGTGTTGGAGGTTGGTGGTTCAGTTGAGCACAATGTCGCGCTAATCAAGGTGTTTAGAAAAAGGGTGAACAATTCAGAGCACGTGGTACTCTTCTATGGTAGAGCTGACAGCCGTCCTATGGGCCTCACATTTTATGAGGCCGCATTGGCAAAACTTCAGCGAAGTGCCAGTGTGTTTAGAAAAAGTGGGTAACGATTCAGAGTACTATAGATACTCTACCATTGCAAGAGAAGACAAAATAATGCATGGCATAAAACTTCACGGGCGCAAAAAAAAAAGGCCTTTCAGAGTTCGAAGAATCTGACCTTAACAAGGTTTCTGGTTGTCACATCCTTGTGGTAACGTTAATAGTTGACAGTTAGTGACAGGAACCTAACAAATACAACGAAGAGGGTAAGCATTTTTGCCTTCAAGGGTGGATTTTTATAATAAAACCCTGATTACCGCTCTGGCGAGTGTCTTTGGTATCGAGGTTGTGTTTTAAAGAAGGCTTGCACAATTTCCCGTACCATAGTGTCAAATGAAGAGACGAAAGCGGCATATAGTTAAGCAATATGGCTTTAAAAAAACTTGTAATATCGATGTGTATTAAGCCGGGACACACTACAAAAAAGATACGACTAGACAGTTCTTCTTGTGGCCATTTCTAATGGATGGCGATAAAACTGTGCTGTCAGTTACATACACGCCGACTCTTATGAGCCTTCATTACAATGCTTATAAGGGTTATCAAAATACGTTGCTACTATCTTCATGGCACACGGCGTTAAAGGAAGCAAACGAAGGCACGTTGTAACACTGACCAATGATCGCGAAGCTGGATGACCGTTGTCAAGTGATAAAACCACTCCTAATTGGCTGACTGTACTCTTTGCCGGGATAGCGTATCTTGATCCAATATTTGTTAACTTTATCTGCGCGAGAAACGACACAAACCAACAGGTTGTCAGCTGTGCAATGTAGCTGCTGCATCGTTTTCAGCGCTGATGATAGAGAAATGGAGGTTAAGGGCAGGGAGGTTAAGCAGGCTCTGGCTCGATTGGCTAGCCTACACGTGGGGTGAAAAAATTTGGAAAGGATATATCAGTTAGAGGACAAAGAACAAGATACAGGAAAATGAACAATAGCGAGTATCAATACATAAAACACGAGGTCGTGTGATTAGAGGTAACAGACGTTTTTGAAGTCTTTTCACATTTAGGCAGCTCAGTAGAGATATCGTGGTCCTGTGGAAGCCCGATACCACAGGCCAAGGTGTCAAAATTCTTTTGTGGAAGTTGTCTCTCGCTGATGAAGTTCTAATATGGCTAGCCTTCATGGGTAAGTAAAATTTATTGCTTTGTAACAACAAAACTTTGCCAGCGTCGGTGCCGATCTCTACCAAATAACGTTTTTGGGATGAATGAGGCTTGTCTGGTACACCGTGTCCTCATCTATGAAAGGCTGAAAACCTGGGACATAAAGATGGTAGTCCGGTCCGATCACGGCAGATTGGTTTCATGCCGTTCCCTCGCGAAATAATTCTGCTCCGACAAGAACGAAGCGCTTGTAGGGCCCCTACTTGCAAGCACGCCGACGACAGCAGCCTGGCTCTGCTCATTTAAGCGTCGCTGGCAATGGTCTTGTTCACCGACCGGGGCAGTTTTCGTTTAGCCACTAGGACCCCTCACTCTCACTCGTACCCTTTGCAGTCGTCAACGGCTAGAAGAGCGAGCGGGGAAGAAGGCGTGCTAAATGAGTTGCGCGCTAAATGGCCCCACTTCATTAAGCTCGTTTTCACTGGTGGAAGCATGCACGCATGGCTTGTAATGGGGCGAGATGGATCAACTGGACGTGAAGACAAGGCCAGAAGGAAAGAGAGTAAGTGATAGGGTGAGAAGAAAGAAAGGCGGTTCTTCAGAAAAATAATAGATGGCGCATCATGAAGAGAGGGCGGTTTTCAGGTTCGCGCTTCGGGGCTTCGAGAGTTCAGCCCATTTATTGAACGTTACACAAATCTGCTTTGCTGAAGAGTTGACAAGAAAATGAAGGCGCATTTAAATTTAAAACAATGCCCAAAATGCGACGCCGGATGCTAAATTGATTTACGACATAGTCTGCGCTATATATGCTCCCTTATACAAGGCACTCCTACTAATTAGGCTCCATGAAGTGGCGTAGTGAAGGGAGCACTGCAGAGAGAGGCTTTACATATGTCGTTTTCATTATTGGAGAAATATCTGGGTCACCTATACAATCACACACACACACACACACACACACACACACACACACACACACACACACACACACACACACACACACACACACACACACACACACACACACACACACACACACACACACACACACACACACACACACACGCGCCACACTGACCAGTCACACCAATTTATCTCGGGCTCCCGAGACTGTTCCAAAAAGCCTGTGAACTCACGGTCTTCACGCTACTTCAGCGTATAGTCTCAACAAATAACATCAGAAAACTTTTTAAAATATCTTAAATAACAGCACATAAAAAAACTGTCGTCTGGAAAACTTCTACTCATTAGGTAAGTGTCCCAACGACAAAAACAAAAATTTTATAGTATTGCGTTAAAAAAAACTTCACGTGAAGATGCACACACAAGAAAGTCCAGTTGAATCATTCCTGAAATATAAAGGATGTTGCAACTTAGTTGCTGCTTGTATTAAAAACAACCACATGCCCAAACCCATGTGGAATTAGTCGAGTATCATTGTGAACCGTACGCAGCACGTCTGGATTCTGCTTTGCTATGCGTCAAGCGGTGTAATTAAGAAAGATTGCCTAAATGGCCTTTACTCAGGTAACTATACTGCCCCGCCGCGGTGGTCTAGTGGCTAAGGTACTCGGCTGCTGACCCGCAGGTCGCGGGTTCAAATCCCGGCTGCGGCGGCTGCATTTCCGATGGAGGCGGAAATGTTGTAGGCCCGTGTGCTCAGATTTGGGTGCACGTTAAAGAACCCCAGGTGGTCGAAATTTCCGGAGCCCTCCACTACGGCGTCTCTCATAATCAAATGGTGGTTTTCGGACGTTAAACCCCACATATCAATCAATCAATCAGGTAACTATACTAAATTTGGAACTAAGCGAAAAATATTGAGCACTACAGTAGCAGCACTTGCTCTGAAACCTTGGAAAATTTTATTTTTACAAACGTAACTGCCAAATCGTACTGCTGCTCAACAAACCGCTGTTCAGCAAAAATTGTAGGTAACAAATATAGCTTCATTCCACTCTAATATAAAACCACTGAAGACAAATATTCAATAGGAAAGTTGTAACTCTGGTTCAGCGACGGCGAATGATTTCATCGATGCTTTGGTTAGAGGCTCATATAAAACGCCTCATATAGACCATCTGAACTTTTCGACATCTCTGATACTTTGAAACACCTTCCTTCTTGCCTTATGTTCTTCCGGTTAACAAGTACAATAGACGCCCGCCCAACGCCACACTACCACCAAGAGTGGAGCAATCGACGACAGATGAACAACCTGCGAGTTTTTAAGTAGAGGTACTCAGAACAGCGGCTCGAGTGAATGCTTTTCCTTGTTAATCCACCGTAGTGTTCGGAGTGCCGAAAAGGGGTCGGGCTGGCAGTAAGGTTATTAAAATGTTCCGAGGTTGAATCCAACGGACAGGAAGAAAAGTGAAAAATGAATAAGAGACAAGTCGAGGAATCGTTCTTCCCGTAATTGGATTTTCTTCGTGGTGCCCCTTCCGAGAACAACCGCACGGCATAAGAAATCAGAACCGGGAGCAGAGATAACGCGTAGCTACGGCTGTACTTCACAGCGCCGAGACTTGACTTCTTTTTTCACCACGAGCGGCGCTGCGGGCCGCGTAAGAGCCCGCTGTACCCGACCATAGCAGGTACAGTTGAAAATTACAATCCCTCCAGTATGCACTTCGCTTCATACGTACGCGACTCTGAGACTTCGCTTCTGATGTCCAATAAAACAAAAAAGGGTGCTTGCGTATTTTGTCTCTTGGTTCAATAACTCTCTTTTTTTTTCCAGTGCGTACGCGAGTTTTTGTTTCAGAGGAGTCACAGTATTGTTCCAAGTGGAACCGGCTTAGACTGCAAGTATGATTATAAGAAGGCGTGTAATTGCTATGTGAAGTCGAGAGTCAGTTTCGTCGCTGTGCTGTTTTTATTTCTTCTTCGTCTAACTCGTTGGAGGCCCCTTGTCGAGGTTAATGTGAAGCTGAGTTTTTGAGACACACCTGTGGTGTGTCTTTCTTTCTTTCTTTCTTTCTTCCTTTCTTTCTTTCTTTCTTTCTTTCTTTTTTTCTTTCTTTTTTTCTTTCTTTCTCTCTTTCTTTCTTTCTTTCTTTCTTTCCTTCTTTCTTTCTTTCGCTCGTTCTCTCTTTCTTTCTTTCTTTCTTTCCTTCTCTCTTTCTTTATATCTTTCTTTCTTTCATTTTTTTCTTTCATTCTTTCTTTCTTTCTTTCTTTCATTCATTCATTCTTTCTCTCTTTTCTTCTCTCTTTCTCTCTCTCTTTCTTTCGTTCGTTCGTTCGTTCTTTATTTTTTCGTTCAGTTATCGAAACCCATCTATTTCACTCGGTATGACAACGAACAGCTTTCATGAATAAAATACTTTTGCAAGTAGCATGTGGTAGGGTGTCAGTAGGTAAGACCTTATTTTGTCGAGACACCATAGTGGAAGTACAGGGTATGAACGCAGCCTAACTTATTCATTAAACTGACGAAAACCATGTGCGTGCGCAATAACAGTCACTTGTCTATAGTGCACTTTCCCGCCAACGCGACTGCCTGTTAAAGAAAATCAAGCTATGTCTTGAATAGATACACAGGTGTTTCATATGCACATACTTATGTGGGCCCTGGCTAGTTATCCATAAGGCTTCAAGGATTGCACGTGCCCTTTAGTCTTTAGCTCGCCCTAACACCTTTGTCTCGGGAAGACAGAGAGAAAGGTTAAGTGAAAGGCAGGGTGGTTAACCAGAAAACAAATGCCGGTTTGCTACCCTTACCCTGAAATGGGGAAGGGGGTAAGAAAAGGTAGGGAGGGAAAAAAAGGAAGAATGGATAATAATAAATAGAAAGAAAACGCACGCACTCTCTTGCATGGGAATGTCATAGTCGTTTAGCGAGTCTGGTTGACCACACAAACTTCAGCAGTGTCTTCATTGCTTTCTGGCTGGAAGCTTGAAAGTTCCTGCACTCCGAAATTCACGGCTCGAAAAGCGGCTGGTCGTGGGGCCGTGCTAACATTACTGAATACCGTTGTCTCTGGGAGCTACAATGAGTGCAATCACAAAGGATGCATGCAATTCTTTCCTCGCTGCCACAGTAATCCCACACATCACTGTCTACCATTCCTATTCAGCATGAAAAGTTGTTCGTGAATGACACTCCAAGCCACAAGCGGCAGAGGACTGTTCTTTCGGATCGGGACGGTCCGGATAGAATTGAATATATATAGAAGTGTTGGATCCGGACGGCGAAGGCGGGTTATCAGAACATCTGTCGATTTCCACATCGAATGTGTTATACCAAGTGTGAGTGAGCTAACCTTTTATGCTGCATCAGTTCTTAAAAATAAAATGGCTTTCTGCCACTTTCATGAGGTCTCCTGGCAAAACTATCGACATGTTCGTCGCCGTAGACGCCGCAGTGGATAGTTCTACCAAAATGGGCTCGCACATCTTAGCACTCGTCCTGCAATGAACTGGCAGGTGCTTCCCACTGTCACCCCCTATTGAGTTAGAGCGCTCCCTTAAACTCTTATTAATACAACTACCGGTCTGCCCCGTATAGAAAAATCATCGCTCATTTAAAAAAAAAAAACAGGTACACCACCGGAGTGGAGTAGGATTTTAGGAGCCTGGCAAATGATGCAATACACACTCTACGCATCGTGCCTCGTAAGAGTGGCGTGATAAGCTGGCGGTATAAATAGCTTGAAATGACGTCACCGAGACAGCCATGTTGGTGGACCGCATTGTATGACGCAAGGTTTGTGGCGTCGCGTTAAAGCCATTACATTCCTTTCAAATTCTTTTGATGTTGCCACGCCCCTTTCTCAAGTTTTGTGACCGATAGATAGATAGATAGATAGATTATAGATAGATAGATAGATAGATAGATACATAGATAGATAGATAGATAGATAGATAGATAGATAGATAGATAGATAGATAGATAGATAGATAGATAGATAGATAGATAGATAGATAGATAGATAGATATGTGAGATTTAACATCCCAAAAGCACCATATTATTATGAGTTTTGTGACCGCATTATTATCATACTGTAGCAGGCTAAGCGTTGTTGTTGTGCTGCTCTAATGCCACGAAATCGGTCATGTTGGTGAACCACTACGTTATGAAGCTGCTCCGTGACATCACGTGCAAGCTGTTTATAATACGAAGCTCCGTTTAACTATTTTCCACTTAATCTGTTTCGCATATTATGTGTTTTTTGTCAGATACGTCAAACACTGATTTTTAAATTATAGTTAGGTACAGCCAAGTACACAATAAGACAATATCAGTCTCGAAGAGCACCCATCAGCACTTCGTGGTTACCTGACCTTCTTACCTCTTCCATGTTATCTTTCTTGTTGTTCCGCAGTACTTCGCTAGTGCAGTGTAACCAACCACGATTTTCTGCTCGACCTCTCTAACTTTCCATTTGTGCTTCTCTAGGTGCCACCCGATCCGTAGCATACGACAGAATGTCACCGAAGCATGAAGTAGTCAAGCACCAGAACTAGTTTCGGTCTTCTTTACTCCCACAATATCGAAGATAAGAAATGAAGATCTGAAGGAGAGCAGCCGAGAAAACAAAGAGTAACGACCTACAAGGCAGAACTTTGAACGCTCGGATTCGAAAGGCCGAAGTCGCGGCTAAGGGAAAAATGGCTTTGTTGCGGAGTGGCACGCGCAATGCCTTCATATCAGGTCCAGACAGTGCCTCGCTAGGCGCTCGCTTCTTCGTTCACTGCAAAGGCATGCGTTGCCGATACCAGTGTGAAACGAATGGAGTGCAAACGTTATATGTACGGCGCCTAGTGAGGCACGGCTTCAGAAAAGGAACAACACAAGAAAAAGAAGTACGAAGAAACATTTTGGTGGGAGGGTCCGTATACGAGGACGATATAGACGACGAAGCGTTCAGCGCATCGGATTTCGCCAGGGTCCATTCGAAATACGCTCGGTGTGTGTGTCCCCGGCTTTCAGCCGAATTGCTCGGGCGTTTCGGAGGTGACCGGGAGAAAGTTATTCGAGAAAAGAGGGCTGAACTCCGTCCGAAAGAAAACAACCAAGTACAAACGAGGCTGAACGTGTGGAGGACAGGTGGAAGTTTTCAGTAAATGGACTCGGAAACTGCTCCTTACATTTGGTTAAATATTTTTATTCGATGGCTATTTCTTGCTTCTATATTTTGCTCGTTTCTTAACGTACACGCACGTTTCAGCCCTAGAGGTCTAGAAAAAACAAAGCATGCCTACGATGCAACGCTCAAAACATAAAAGAGAAAGGTCTTTCGGGTAACAACGTGCCTTTTCACTTCTCTATCTTTTTGTCTCCGAGGCATCCAACACAACGTGAGAAAATGTTTCACCAGTGAGAAGGTCAGTGGTGCGACGGAGGGCCGTGAACAGAGTGTGTCTCTGTAGAGTAGTATACGTAAGGCTGTAACTTCTCCGAGCAAGAGGCCTCCCTGACCCGCCATACTCTCTGCTGGCGTCTTGATCTTAGACAAATGAATCCAATAAAGCCTCCTTCGTCAGCTGCTTTTATTTGCCCGTCGTCGACACGACACTGCCGGCGAGATGCGGACGACCTACCAATGTATATCTACAGATGGCGCAGGAGCCGAAGCCCACAAACTAAGAAGACAGGTGAGCTATTCGGGACAGTTCCTCCAGACAAGAGAATCTCAAGACGCCAGAGGTTCGAAATGCACAGCACTCGAGACCAGCTCGCCGGAGTGCACAGCGACATCGTTTCTGCAGGTTGGGAGTGGTAGGGAGTGGTGGACTTTCGGAGAGTTGGGGAAACTGAGGGGGTTTATGCGAGGGGGATGGTCAGGCTTTAGGGAATCGGTCCAGGCGTTCTTTTTCACGGCCTCTTCTGTCGGAATGTTTCACTTATCGGGCTGCAACTATGAGGCCCCCGTGGCACAGCGATGGTCATTTCTAAACGTCGCGTGGCCATTTCGGACAGACATCGAAAAGGTCCAGCCGAGTGGAAGAGGCCTCTTTTCTTTGTACTGCCCTAAGAACACCCCCCCCCCTCCCTGAAGGGAATGGGTGCGTGGAAGTCGAAAGAAGTCGGACGGTGTAGGGAGGCAATGTCCCTTAGTCCAAGAAACATGCAGGGCGTTGAAAGGCTGCTATATTCCGTGCCCTGAACAGCCACGCATATAAATTGAATTTACGGTTTCGTTTAGTTGGGTGAGTTGGCCTTCTGGGTGTATTAGACTACGTGAAGATCAGTGCGTCACCGTATGACATATAGGGTTTGTTTGCTGTTTGCCCTCTCTTCTTCTTTAGGTGACCGAGGTCTTTTACGACAGCGTACCATGCAGGCCCGACAGTCGTATCTCCTGCTTCTCTTTTACTTGGAACGCTAGCATGGCGCGGTCTTATTGCGAGGAAAAGGAGCGGGGGAGGCTCCGCCGGGCCTTGAAAGAACATACGAAGCTGCTGCGAATGTACTTGCTGCTGTGTTCTTGCTTTCTTGACAAGATTTGTGGGGAATCGAAATATTTCGCCAGGGTCAACTTAAAGTCGGAAATCAGGAGCCTGTCAAAGCAGCCAAAGCGTAGTAATATTTCGCGAAGGGTAATGAGTACACGTATTAAACAATGGGTAGCGTATAGCTTTGTAATGTTGCAACTAGTTCTGAGAATATTCCACAATGAAAGGCACCACGTGGTGGGGTGTCAGGCGCTAGTCAACACTCCCACTCCCTCACTCACTCTTTTCGAAGCCACCAAACAGAAACTTTGTGTCCATGCTTGCCCTATCCAGATATGCAAGTCGTATTCACAACGGTTCCCGTTTAGACTTCCTTGTTTTGCCTATCACAGGCCGCCTTTGCCACTGGTGTGTCCAGCATAAAAAAATTCCGCCATATCCACGAAGTGAATGATGATGAGTGGGCGAAGCTCCGGAGGTAAACCTGGTAAACCATGAATCCTCTGTACATTTTGCCCACTCGATTTTATTACATCGCTCCCCCTAGCGTACGTCGCCGCACTAAATCGAACGATTGCCTTCAACCAATGACACGCGCCATATGTGACATCATTCCTATTTTATAAGATCTCGCGTTTTTCATCAACTACAAGTACCGCTTTCTAGTTTATAACATCTTGCATCTTTTCATCATCAGCTACAGGTACCTCCATCTAGTAAACACTACAAGAACTAAACGAGATGTGGCTACATACAGGAGACGGTACCGCCATCTAGTGAACACTGCAAGAACTAAACTAGAGGTGGCTACATACAGGGGACGGTACCGCCATCTAGTGAACACTGCAAGAACTAAACTAGAGGTGGCTACATACAGGCTACAGGGGACGCACAGCCCACGCCCTAAGGAGCTTCGCCCCTAAAATATCGCTCACTACAATGCTCTCGTGACAACCATTCGAACGTAAGAGCTTTTTTGTGAATGCAGGCTAAAGACGCACACTTGCAACGGAAATGATGTTTGTTCGAAGTGGTATGCACATCGCGAGTGCACACCCAGAAGTGCATCGAGGTAAACGCGTGCCTGAGTGGGCAGTGACGAATGCGTGCGAAGAAACACTCTGGACGTCTCCGGAGAGTTTGTCCTCGCGCGGTTGATGGTTCCCGAGGTGTCAGCGGCTTGTAACGGGTGTCCGAACGACGCATCGGGTGGCCAATGACAGCGCGGCTCCGAATATATTTGGTGCAGTACTGGGATAAACGGCAACGACGTAGTGAAACAAAGAAATATATGTAACAAAAACACGCGGGGCCTGCACGTAAAGCGCGGCATAGTCACAGCGAAAGCTGGAAGAGTGGCGTTTTCGGAACCCGTTGTAAACCCTCTTGGGGCACCTAATACAAGTAAACCTGCGAGAAACGCATTACGCCATCAATCATAATTATTGCGAAGTTGGCGAGCATGCACTGCGCCTTTATTCGTCATTCCGCAAAGAAGCAAGGTACCCTCCTCGAAAATATTTGGTGCAGTAACGAGAGAAACGGCAACTAGAGAGTGAAGTCGAACAACAACAACAACAACAACAACAACAACAACAACAACAACAACAACAACAACAACAACAACAACAACAACAACAACAACAACAACAACAACTCAGCCAGTGCCACACCGTGTTGGCCCTTGAAACTGTGGAGCAGGACTGAGGATTCGCCTGCCCTTGTTGATGCTAAAATTAAATATTGGGCAATAGTTGGTTCATGGTCTGAAAGAAATTTGAAAGCAAAAATAATATCACAATAATTTATAAGCCTGGTGCCAACTAACAACCAATTTATTTGAAAGAACACTGGATTGCCAACTTCAAGAGCATGAGTGAGTCACCTCATTGAGGCATCGTAGCCGAAAGACAAACGGCCTTTGGTAAAAAAAAATTGTCTAAAAAGTGCAATTGGGGTATATAAACGAATATTGCACCGAATTGCACTCTTCAGACAACTCTTCACAACTAAATATCGTTAATAATTCTGCTACAATGCATATGCGTGTGACTCGTGCATGTGCCGGAAGTTACCTGGTATCCAATGTTCAATAAATCATTTGTCAGCTGGAACCGATCTTTTCATATACTGTGATTGTATGTTTGCTCCTTCAAATTTTTTGTCAGACTCGGTTGACTGTTGGCTTGTGTTTGTCTGGGTCGAGGCTGCGGGTTCGCCTGTTGGGCATTGTATACTCTGTTTTTCAAAGCCAGCGTGCGATGACTCCCAGCTTTTATTTATTTTACCCCGCCCCCCTATCCCTTTCCTTGTGTTTACTACTACTGAAGTGTCCTCCCCTGAGGAAGAAGGTAACGGGGTGCACTTTTATCGTCACTCCCTTTCATTTTATTACAATAATCACCGATACATTCACTTAAAAGATTCACCTTCGAAAAAGGGCAGTAGACTATGGGGAGATATTTTTTAAAAAAATTATTAAAACTCTTCTACTGCACATATTGCGGACTGAAGGTGTGAGCGACACTTCTGACTATATATGGATGTCTCATTGACACCTTCAGTGGGCTAGCTCAGCTGGCTATAACAGGTCAGTTCTAGATAGCGGGTCTTGGTTAGGCAGACTATGCAAATATGCGCGAAGCTAGTGTATCTCCGCAGTATCTGACATTGATTGATTGCTTCAGTTCGCACAACTTCTGCGCCGCACGGGCTATGATACACGTGACAGAGAACTTGTCTGGTTCGGTCTTGTTCATTCGGAACTAGTTGCTTACCATGTTGACACATTTTCTTCAGTGCAGAAGCGCTTTTTTGTTTTTTTGTATTCGTGTGTGTTGATGTACAGAAGATGTAGAAATTTATGTATCGCTCCTGAGCAGCTTTAGACACTCAGGGGCTTGTACGCGTTGTGGAGAAAGCTATTTCGGGAGGACACGTTTCTGGGATATTTCATGTTAGTCACGTATGACGTCATGAGCATGGCGACCGATGCCACCTTCGGCGAACATTGCTAAGTACATGATGCGGACTATTTCTTTAGTGGAGAGGGAACAGGCTATGGCATTTTGGTCATATGGGAGGGTCCTATGCTGACTTTTTAAGTTTGAAGTTTACGTACTTTTTGTAACCTAAAAAAAGTGAGACACCTAAAGGCTGTGTAGACATAATCTCTCATTAATATGTGCGTTCGGCATGAGCATAGATTATTTACAGTGCACGAAAAAAACAATAGATGTGGAACATTAAATCACCCCTTTCGGGAAAAAAGTCACAGCTTTGCCAAAAAGGTGAAGCAATAAACGCGATAGCAAAGGTTAGAGGCTTATGTACTGTGCAATGTCGGTACATGTTAAACAACACCAGATAGCCGAAATTTCCGGAGCCCTCCACTATGACGTCCTTGTTAATCATATCAGGGTTTTGAGAAGTAAAGCCCCGGACATCTCTGATATATGTTATATACTTTCATGCAAGGCATCATTAAGTCAATTCACATTACAGCACAAACCAGTATTCCCAAGTGATTACGGGCACCCAAAAAGCCTAGTCGTCTGTCCCCTGCGTCCTGTCTCGCCTTTTGAACCGCAATACTCCTTCAAAAGAAAAAAAAATCAAGGAAAGAAACCTTAGTTCCCACGACCATGAAAATACAACTAAATATACTCGCACGGAAAGGAAAAGAAAGTGAAAACCAGTCCACTATACACTTCTAAGGTGGTCCGCAGCCACTTCGCACAGACACGACCGGCACCATTGCTATAGCTGCATCGAATTCACAGGAATGGGCGTACATAAACGAATTTCGGAGAAACGCTGCTCTCGACACAATAGGCGCTCGCTGTACGGGACACGTTTTCAGTTCTTCGAGGGGGTGTCGACCACTTCGTCTGCGTGTACTGAAGGCTCCTTATCGGGTAGTTTATTTTTTGCTTCGCTGCTTGTGAACAAAATGAAAAGTCTAGAAACTTGGACACGGGTCCGCTAAACCAAGCCAAATAACGGAGAAAACCAAGTCAGAGACCCGAGAGCAGGTAGAGTGTTATTTGTTGGCCTCCTTTAGGTTCCACTTCGCGAATGCGAGAGAAGCGATAAGGGCTGTAAATACGGCGTTTCGGACAAGTTTTCGCTGTCAGATTGTTGTTCCTCCGGCGAGGAACACCTCTGCAGGTTCGACAAAATTTTATTTTTGTTGATGTCACAGCGTTAGGATCTAGCTTGACTGAGAGCTGGCATATCACCTCTTTTCTTTGTTTTCGTGCTGCGTTTTGGTTTTTCCGGGATATGCCGGCCCACTCATTCTGAGCTGTCTCTTACAGGTTGAACCGACCGACCGACCGACCAACCGACCGACCGAAAAAAAAGAAAAAAGAAAGAAAGAAAGAAAGAAAGAAAGAAAGAAAGAAAGAAAGAAAGAAAGAAGAAAGAAAAAGAAAGAAGCATGACCAAGAGTTTTTCAGAGCGTACTCGTTAAGCATTCTTCCGGATGAAGTCCAGGTCGATCTGCCAAAACAAAAAAAAAACAATGTGACTTTAACTTCCAAGCAGCGTTCATGTAGAGCGTGCACGCGTACTTCCTTCAATGTCTGTGGGCGCAATTTACAGGATATTGATCAGCACGTTACCTTTCAAAGATGCCTTATCAAACTCAAAAGCGACCGTCAGCGTCAGCTCCACAGACGCAAAAACTTGCCATCATGTAATCACGTCCCCATATGACGTCATCTAGACGCCATGCGATGGCGTCATCACGTCACATCGTCATACGATCACAAGTGGACCAATCACAAAACCACTGTAGAAGAAGGAAACGCGCAGCAAACCCTACAGTGCCTCTAATCCGGGAGGCAGTGCTAAACCACCTTAGGTGCAAAAGGTCTTCGGAGGGGATCCACGGGGGTGGGTGAATCAATACTCTCACTGTGAAAAATGGCAGAATGTGATTTTCGTTTTCGAATCATCTTTCGCGTATGCGTAAGAAACGTTCATAATCAACTTTGCTTGTGCTAGTTCAGAACAAAACCACACAAAAAAATGCTGAACACAGTTCACTAAGTAACTAGCCCACTGCCAAGTTTCTCATAACACCGAGTTTCCGCAAGTACATAGCCTTGATAGGCCACTGCTAGTTTTCTAATGCATGCAGCTTACCAGACATTGTGACGTCGCGACGACGTCATTATGCCGTGACGTCGACAAGTTACGTAATAATGACATCGCATTAGAACACAGTCACATGGCACCGTCGCTCAGCCAAAAGTGGAGCGATCTCTGTGACAGACACGAACCGCGTTAAGCTCTGAAATTTTTGAGAGGTTGGGGATATCAGTACGATCGACCAAGAAAAAAATATTAAAAATGTTTGGCCTTTAACACCACAACACTACGATGAGATTATGACAGATGCCAGAATAAAGGACTACAGGAATAAACTGACTTGACTTCACACAGTACATGGGCTTCTTGAATTTCGCCTCCACCGAAATGGGACCACCGCGGCCTGGATCGAAACGGCGACATTCTGGTCAACAGCCGAACCCCATAGCCGCTGCTCCACCGCGATCGACGAACGAGATGAAAAAAAAAAAGATGGCTTCGGTATTCAACTTGACATGAGCATAATATGCGACAGAGACAATTTGAGTATTAATTCGCTCATCTATCATGATCTTTAGAACGTTGTTAGAGAGAGAGAGAGAAAAAACTTTATTTGCGCATAACGCGGAGCATTGCAAATGGTCGGGCCCCTATTCCAGGGCTCCGCTGGCCCTAGCCATCATCTCTACCCGTTGGACCAGCCAGCGCTGATCAACAATGTTGTTAACTATGAATTTTTCAACATCTCACTATAAAGTTCAACAATTAGGGAGGCGGAAATGTTGTAGGCCCGTGTACTCAGATTTGGGTGCACGTTAAAGAACCCCAGGTGGTCAAAATTTCCGGAGTCCTCCACTACGGCGTCTCTCATAATCAAATGGTGGTTTTGGGTTGTTAAACCCCTCAAATAAATCAATGAAAGTTCAACAATTATCTTTAACTGTGACGCGTAAGCATAAGGTGGTCTCGTCCTTAACGTTATGTATAACGCGCCGCCAGTAAAACAAATAGGAACACCTAAAGAGAGCAAGTGAAGTTTGCTTGGCCGCGCATCCGGAGTTGTGCAATATTTGAACGTGCCGTTGTTCGGAAGTGCACTTGCAAGTATTGCGTTTTTGTTGTGTTCAGTCGTCGTAAAAAAAAAGAGCGACGCTCAATTATTTTTGCACGCTCGTTTGCGTGCCATGCGCCCGTTTAGAGAAGCTAAAACCCAGGCTGAGCGAACGCCATATTTTCTCACCCATACTCTCTTTTTAGTGCTCTTTATTTTTTTCTACCAGTCAGCAGGTCACAAGACAGCGTGCCTGCTGCTCACACCAACAGTGCGGGAAGTTTGTTTTTCTTTCGTTTATTTTTTCAGCGAACGCGCTGAAACGCGCATGCGTCAAAGCAACGCCGCGCGCCTGCGACTATATGGAAGGACCCGGCGCCTGGCGTAGCCACGCCGGCGTGACGCGACGAAATGAACGCCGGCAAGCACGTGCAGCGCGTCACGTCGAAATGGATTGGCGCCTTGACTGTGGCATGTAGTCATGTTGTCACATGCACGCGTCTCATGATTATCATGGTCGCACCAGTCACTTACCTTCGTCATCCATTGACTTCACGTAATACCAAATTTGGCACATGTAAGGCTACCAAAACGGCCGCGATCGCATCATGAGTGTGGCATGTAGTCATGTTGTTACATGACACGCATGTCGTGATTATCATGTTTGGATGTGTCTTTACCTATGTCGTCTATTCACGTACCGTAATACCAAATTTCGTATATGTGACGCTAACGAAATGGCCGCGAGTGTATCATGAGCGTGGCATGTAGTGATGTTGTTACATGACATGCATGTCACGATTTCCATGCTAGGGTCTGTCACTTCTGTTCGCCATGCAATTATGTCATACCATAGGAGCTTTGCAACATGTCATGTGAACGAAACCACCGCAAGAGCAGCAAGACTATTTTATGTAAATCATGACATTCATGAGACACATGTCATAATTTTCATAATTTTCATGTTATAACTAGTAAAATATGCTCTTCTCACAGTCATGTTATGCCATATCAAGTTTGGTGTCGATAACATTATCCAAACAGCCGCGAGAGCTAAAAGCCGTAGGCGGCTAGATAGATAGATAGATAGATAGATAGATAGATAGATAGATAGATAGATAGATAGACACGCTCAAAGTCGCCGAAGTTCGCTAAGAAATGCTTCGCATTTAAATTGTTGAAGGATTTAGAGCCCCAGGTATTTAAACGAAGCCACAAGCCATTACTGCTAGGCAGCGGCAGTTGTCAACTAGTTTAGGAGAACATTTTTACCAATTTGGAGTACTTGGAACTCTACTATGGGAGAGCATAACGCCGTCCCTATGTATTGCACATACGCCTGCATCGTGTGTAGAGATATTCATTCTCACGCACAGTGAACATACCAAAAACTGTTAAAAAAAGGATAAGTTTAATCGATTCAGTCCCCCAGCCAAATTTTAAGCACTTGCTCAACGCCCAACACTCTTGCGCTGGTTGCTGCGTTCATACATATGAAGGTAGTCGCTCAAAAAGCAAATATAATGTTTATCTGAGGAGCTACATCTACAGGCACATAGTAGAATGTGTGCTCCTTTACTGGACATTACATATATACGTAATTTTAATGACCCTAGTGCTTCTTAGGCTGCACTGACAATGCGACGCTATCCGCGAAAGAAGGCTGGCAGACGATTATCGTCTTGCAGCGATGCAAGCAGATACGCGGCCAATTTTTTAGAGCGTGGTTCTTAGGCGCCCGTTGCTGCGTTGAGGGGCTTCGCCGTTGTCGTCGTCATCGTCGTCGTCGTAACGACCAAAGTGAGCGAGGACAAAAGATAGCGAACGCGGAGTTTGTCGATATCACTTGCCAGTGGCATCTAACCAGGCTTTCTTTCTCCGTTGCGTGCGCTAGCCCCCTCGGTCGGAAGTCGAGCGCATGCAGGGTTGGCACCTGCTGGCCTCACTTCTCGTAACGCCCCGCCACGGTGGTCTAGTGGCTAAGGTACTCGGCTGCTGACCCTCAGGTCGCGGGATTGAATCCCGGCTGCGGCGGATGCATTTCCGATGGAGGCGGAAATGTTGTAGGCCCGTGTGCTCAGACTTGGGTGCACGTTAAAGAACACCAGCTGGTCGAAATTTCCGAAGCCCTCCACTACGGCGTCTCTCATAATCATATGGTGGTTTTGGGACGTTAAACACCACATATCAATCAATCAATCAATCAATCACTTCTCGTAACGGGACTTTCAGTGTTTCGATTGGTTCGCGACTCCCTGCAGCACTCGAGCGCCGAACAAGTCAGCGGCGATGTCTAACGACCGTTAAATTAGTACAGCTGCCGATAGCCAAGACTTCAAACACAGTTGGTGTGGTCCCAGCACGAAGTTGCGGTCAAAATTTGCGTTAGGCAGTGTCGTGACTGTCGGTGAATTTTTCAACGAAGCTTATTTAACTAACAAATTCTGTCATACATATAGGCAGAGGCACGAACTGGGCTAGTCAGTGCTTTTTTGTGATTTTGTTTTCCCACTACGTATGTTACGAGACGTATACAAGAGGCCAAGACTACGCGACAGGTGCTCTGAAGTCCCTGTGTAATCCTCGTCTCGTATTACGAAGCGCAAGAAGACATAATGAGGGTGTCCGAAAACGCGGCCCTTTAAGGAGCACCGGGCACACCTGTGTGAAACTCGTAGGCGCCGTTTTCCAGTAATTCATGCTCTATCCGCCGTGGGTTTCTCGGTGATCAGCAGTTTCTGATATGCCAATCTTCTATCGAGATCACGTATCACTTATTTCACACTGCCTTATTTAAATGTTGCCTGGATATGAAGGCACGACTGGCGTTGTTACCTGTAGTGTGTGCAGTGTTGCACTGGTAAGCAGGTGCATGAAGGTGGGATTCCCGGCCTTTAGGAAGGAAACGTTCAGGAGGCACCTTTGCTCTGCCGCGATGGTCTAGTGGCTAAGGTACTCGGCTACTGACCCTCAGGTCGCAGGATCGAATCCCGGCTGCGGCGGCTGCACTTTCGATGGAAGCGAAAATGCTGTAGGCCCGTGTGCTCCGATTCGGGCGCGCGTTAAGGAACCACAGGTGGTTGAATTTTCCGGAGTGCTCCACTACGGCGCCTCTCATAATCATATGATGGTTTTGCGACGTTAAACCTCATATAACAATCAAATCAAGAATGGCCATTGATCAATGCAATGTGAATAGATAGATAAATGAAAAAGAAAGCATTCGCAACGCTTTGGCTTGCCGCGTCCCCGTTTTCAAGGAAGACTAAATGCTACTGAATTTTTTTCATAGCACAGGTGTTTTAGGTCACTCATACAGATCGTCTGTCCGTATTTAACGCATAATGCGGTGAACGCCATAAAACCATGAAATCAGAAAAGGAAAACAAGTACTGTCCTGATCAGTTTCAAACCTGTAGACGTCAAGTTCAAAAGCTGACTACGTGGTCCTCGATTTGTACTGATAAAGCGCTACAATGTGGACAAAATAATTGCGGCAAATTCATGAAATGAATGATGATGATGATTGGGAAATACAGTAGGATTGTTCGGTGTTACCGCAAATCCTCCGTGAGATTAACCACTCACTCATGTGAATGTATGACAGAGCGGTGTGCAGTTATATACAATGTTGATTGGGCATAAATGGTGTGCTGTGTTAAGTTGTGAAGTTCATTTTTCTTCATTATTTCTGCTTTGTGGTATCGAATCTAGCCTGAAGCTGGCAAAGACAAGTTCTGCCCGCGTTCCCCTAGCAGTTGTTGGTTGTTTTCACTCGTACGAAATGCATTGTTGTGCATACAGAGACTTCATATACGGCACAAGTCAGTCCTGCTCCGTGCTAATCATTGCAATCAGCCTTATCATCATCGCCACGGCTTATAGTTATAGTACTTTGCATGTGCAGAGTGGCGATGGCAAAAGTAGAATGTGTGGTCTGAAACCCGCTTGTTTTTCTTCGTCCTCGGCGTCATAATCATCGGCTGGCTACGACCAGCCTCGAGTATAGGAACTTCGCCCCTAAAAGGAGGCAGACTCAACTTACCAACCACGACTTATTCATCCCAGTGGCGGTGGTCTCCAAGTGACAAATGCGTCCACGCAAGTGACGTCGAGGACCGTTCTGTGTGCGGAGCGGACTGAGCGGATGGAGAGCGGACGTTTGTACGCAGTGCTGCGATGCTGCCTAAGCCAGAACGAGAAATGGGAAACGAAGGCAAGGTAGCATAGCGATGTTAGGCATGGTTTGTGAACCTAGCGCAGCAGGGAATGACCGAAGCTGCTCGTTGTCGAATGCATAGCGCTGCACTGTCCTCCTGTAACGTTCGCGCACATTCGCATTGCCCATTGTCATGAAAAACCGCGCTTTACCGTCTAGCCGCGAGTGCTTTCTGTCCAGTTTTGGGAGTGCTGCATGAAGCAGCCGACAAGGTGCAACGCTATAGTTGTAGAGGAAGCGGGGTCGTATAGATGCTGGTGCTGTGAAAAACTCGCCGTCGGACACGACTGTGCGCCAAAGAAAACACTCGTATTTATGTTCGTAGGCAGTGAGAAGGCAGACTGAGTTTTTTTCGCTTCTGAGACGAGTAAAAATAATACACAGCACCAGTGGCGCATCCCCGCCTTTCGGGACGCTCTCCACAAACAATCATTTCCGCAGATAGAAGCCATTTTGTTTTTCTTTTTGTCTCGTCTGAGCACATGCACTCAGTTTGTTTCCATGTTTATGCGAGTTTCTGAGTCGTTCCAACAGATGGCGGTGCTTGAAAGTCATGGCTCCCGGCGAGCAATATAGCTTCGTGTTTTCACTTCACAGACCGTGCCTCCGCATGGTTTTTAGAGCTCCCTTTTTTTTTAACTCGAAGACGGCGCAGCACTCTCGCTGAAACAAGTGCCCCTTGTTTGACGCTTGTTTAGCAGGAAAGAACTGAAAGACCAAAGAAGCTCAAAAGCCACCCCTCTATCCACCCTCACCGCCTGTCTGTGAAATTGCTAGAGCATCTTATTTACCTTGGGATGCTGTTTAGGGGCTCTAAGAACGACGAAACGATGCACCGGCGTTTCCAGTTACTCGGCTGGCGCAAGCGGTTGTACTTTTTCTAGCTTCAAAACTAGGAATATGAAACTTACTCGGGCTTGAGTAAACTCCTGGCTCAGCAAAAATAGTCGTGTTACGGATCTCCGGCGAATTCCTAATGTTGATTCTGGTGCCCGTCATCATCAGCCGAATCAATTTGAAGACAATCAGGGCTTGACACCACAACGGCTTTTCAACCTTAGCGGCCCCTAGTGTACTTCGACACCAAGTCAATATTTCAGCTTCGGTATCCGTGATTGGATGCTACAAGCTCACTCTATATTATAAGGTGTATCTACGTGTGTCAGTGCATTGCGCCATACATTTCATATGTGTTCTATACTATAAAGAAAAGAATCCAAAAGAATCCGTAGACCTATTGTTGCGAGACGCTTTAACCGTCTTTTGGAGAAATCTGCGTTACTCGACTCCCCCAATGGAGTATAATAATCTCCAGAAAAAAAACTCACGTGCCTCTTTATTGCGAGGTGTACATCTGACTACTTAGAACTCTCTCTCTCTCTCTCTCTCTCACACACACACACACACACACACACACACACACACACACACACACACACACACACACACACACACACACACACACACACACACACACACACACACACACACACCAAGTCAGAGGAGTCTTTTATAGAGTACCTTTCGAACGGTGAATATTTATTACTTTGTCTTACACTTCCCGTACACTGTATATTGTTTACGTGTTTTTTAAATCAAATTTTCAATGTCGAAACCTACAGATGCAAAGATCCTCAAGCATAAAACTTTTGACGACCAGCAGTGTGCCCTAGCTCTTTTAGTCAGAGTTTAAAAACACGCCACGCAACGACGACGCGACCAAATGCACGTTGCTGACCATTGCCTGGGAGGAGTCCAGCTATTTTTTTGTGTTGGGGTAATTGTTTAATTAGGTTCTTTTAATTAACTAAATTTGCAAGACACAAAGATGGGTCGGAAATTCGAAAGAGAAAGTTGTAAATTGCTTCAAAGAACATCTGATCGGACAGTTTCGAGTACTATATATGTTAATTATTATTGTTTTTATGAAAACTGCAAATGCCCCCCATGTAAAAAACAAACAAACCACGTGACAAGTCTGCAAGCGCGCCCTACGCACGCGGGGGTTGTGAGGCTCCCTAATATTCGGCATACGATCGATACACTTCCCTGTCACCGGCTCATGACACCGATAATCAGTGACAGCGGTTATCGCAGTTGGGGCCGTTAGCAAAACGTGTTCAATGGCAAAGTCACCACCATCGTTGTGGCGCTGTAGAGACAGCACAATCAGGCAAATGGCACGGTCGTTAATACGCGGAATGATAAGGAGCACTAGAATCATCTAGCGCACTGGCGCGCGAGCTGGCTTCTCATGTGATATTTTTTTTGGGGGGGGGGGGATTTCGCGATAATTTGTAGCTAGCAGAAGACCATTATAATTACGATGTATAAACTTCGCGACTGTATAACCAGACGTTTTGCAAGCCGATCTGCAACTTTCTCTTTGGAACTTTTGATCCGTTTTTTTTTATTCGAAAGTTTGCTATTTAAAGTGGTTTAATCAAGCAAATAATAAGAAAAAAATGTCTGACTCACTCTAAGCAACGGCCAGCCACACGCATTTGGTTGCGTTGTCGTTGGTGTCAGCATATTTTTAAGCTCTGAATAAATTAGCTGTGGCACCGTGTATATCTCTATCCGCGGCCTGTCTGAAACGGTAGTGATACCTTATATAAGTAGGATTCGTACCACACATGTCATAAACCTGAATGAGAGGCGTCAGGCAGGCATGCGTCATTCCATGGATAGGCCACTCTTTCCGGCACTGTCATTGACGATCAGTGAATACTGACTGACGGGGCCACCCGAGTAGCAAAGGCAAGTGCGGTATAGACAGAAGGCTCCACCCTCCGTAATTTCAAAAGCGAAACAAAAAATAAATTTTATGCTACTGCGTCTGATACAGGTATGTTATACTAACCATGTGATACATTCATGTTTCTTCAACGCGCACCAGTCGGAAAGAGGTGAGTTTGTTGACGATCAGCGAGAAATGCGAAGAAACGTTACTTCCATGACGGAAAGTACAAAGTGAAAGTGTATCCAACGAGGCCTCGTGTGGCCCACCATCACGTATAGGCTCCAGAGCGAGTGGAGCCCTTAAAGGCTAGAGGCGTTAAAAGCAAAGCATTCGAAAAGTGCAGCGACGACCCTCGGGGAAATGCAATAAAACCAATCTTTCAGGGCAGCCAGAACAACAGAACCTGTCCCTTCTTACATCGCCGGAAGAGTATAAGTGTTATTTCGGCGATAAAAAATAGAGTGGTATAAACAGAATGAACAATATGAAATATTACGCCTGCGAAAAACACTTTCCCAGCACCAGACACAAAATAACAAAAAAGAAACATGGTTATGAAACGTGTGCAGATGGAGTACAGCAGTTGTTATGGTGCTAAGTGTTGTCAAGTCGGATGTCTCGGGAAAGGAGCGATAGGAGCGAAGAAAAAAAGGGAAAACATAAACCTAGCGTGATAAATGAAGAAAATTGCAATGGACTCGAAGTCAACCTGTCTCCCAGTTTTATCGTTTTAATGATACTAACCCAATCGCAATTCGACGAAGAGTAACACTAACAACGATGCTGTCTTCATATCAGCACCTGCAAACGCAAGAAGTTCACTGATAACGCAATGCAGGGATCTCAAACTTTTTTTGAGCCAGTGTGTCGCAGTCCCGGAGTTTAGTCCAGCATGGGCTGGGGCAGTGAAGCAATCCGAAAGGAAGGATGAGGGGTCACTTGAAGAAGATGTCAGCAAACGTTGCAACTTGAAAGAACGCGGGATTTGACGTACGTTTCGAGAAATATCTCAACTACCGATCTGCATTTTCACTGAAATTCCGAAACAGAGTCTTTGTTCTACGGTGATGTTTCAAGACTTTGAGACCGAATATAGGGGAAGGGGGGGGGCGGAAAAAATAATTGGCTACAGTTCATTTTTCGCAGATCTCTTTAGCAAAGAGTTCCAAACCAAGAGACATTAGCATCCTAAAAGCTTATTATTCTTATTCCTTGAGAAGCCTTGGCTCACTAGTGAGAGGTTTGCGGGCTTCATGTTCCCGGCGGGCCACACGTGAGGCCCCTGGCGGAAAGGCTCAAGTTTCAACCATATCTGTCCTGTCATTCTTCAAGGTTCGGACTTGTGGTCATGCAGGCCTTCGACGATCACTGAGGCCGACAACCATTGAGGTAGCATTTCAAGATGCAATCGCGTCCCACCATGACCACCTGCCTTCATTGACGGAGACCAAAGGTACACCGTTGTGAGCAGCTCATCATTACTTCATTTTCGTTTTTTTATCCGTTGCCTAGCTTTGTTCTTTTCGTATACTTCTCAGCAGAAAAGGTAAGGGGAGGGTGCTGGTGCAATAGCTGCTTCCTCCCCATCCTCTAACTCAAGACTGTGCAGGCCTACGCGGCCCATTACAGAAGATGTCAATAAGAACACGTAGATTCCATAGTCTGCAAATGTCTTTGTACTTCTTTCTTCCAGTCAACCAGCTGACATCGTGGCTGAGCGCTTCTCGCAACGTCGCTTCAGCCTACGCTTTCTGTTGTTGTTATCTTCTTTCCGATTTTCGAAAACGTTTCCTTCCTTTCACTGCTCCACAACAGCGCAGTGAATGTCTTCGCGCTGGCACATTGAAATGGGAAGCCCTTAGCGGTGCTACATATGCAACCCAATGTCGACGGGCGGGCTTCCTTCCTGTAGTCGAGAAGCAAACTGAAGGGGGGGGGGTGGAATGAGGGGGAGGGGGTCAGGTCTCTTTAAAGCTACCGGCGGAAAGTCACGTTCCTACATTCTAGCTCGACCGCTGTCCACGTATGCGACGCTAGCGCATGACTATTTTTGTTGCGAAGTGGTCAAAAGAAAGAGAGAGAGAGATACAGAGAACAAGAAAAAAAAAACGAAAAGCATGTCTTTTGGGGGCTCGTTAAAAAGGAACAGAATAGGAGTTCGCCATAACCACTACAAGCGATATTCAGGATAATGCCTTCTAGAAGGCATCTCATAAGTTGACCTCTTCTTGGTTGATACCGGACACACGAGACAATGTCGAAGAATAAGAAACACAGGGCGCACACCGAGGACCGCTTCTTTGAAGCGCGCCTTCAGCACACATTTCTGCCGCTGGCATGTTGTTTCTTTTAATCGCTGGTCCCTCCTAGAGATAAGAATAAGGGTAACGACCTAGAGGGCTTTTTATTTGCAAATATTTCATGTGTATACAGCGCCTTGCATTCGTCCTGAATTTTTGCTGCATTTTCGCATCTTCACAACGTTCATTAGTGAATAGACGTACATGCAAGAAGTTTTTAGCTGGTGCGATACGGGCGCCGCTTTTGTAACAGGGCCATTGTCTATGGATAATGAAGCACAACTAGTGACTCAGACTTCCCTATCGATATTTTTGAAAAAAAAAGAAACATGCATTCAAAACTCAATATTATGCGCTATGTGGCAGGTCTAAACTGGTTTTCATAACGGAAATGAGAGTCTTCGTTATTTCTCTCAGCGGTGTCACCATGAATTATCGAAGAATCTTTTACAAGTATTTTTTTGTTTTCACTAGGCACGTGCACTTCTCTCTTGGTATCAAAAAAAACTTAGTAAAAACAAGAGCTGCATGAAAGCTAGTGACCCAAACAACAACACTGAAGGGGCCTTGAGATTCTAGAAGCTCTCCACTGAAACGTCATTGACGACCTTTACCGAAAAGAAGCTATAGGTGCAAGCTGCCATTTGCCCACTGCTTTTACGGGATGCGACCGAGCAAGCCTGCGTACGAAACTTTCCTCTTAGCACTACGCATACGGCGCTGCCGGTTCAGCGCACCGAGCCCTCGTACAACGGAAACCACTTGAGCGACACCCACGGAGCCGGAGCACCGCGACGCGCATCCTAATGGGACTGGCGTATCCCCAGTTAATCGAATTATCAGGGATACGACGCCTCTGGCTTTGGATCGGGCTTCGCCTTCGACTTCGGCCGTCTTGCACCCATTACGGCCCCGGCTACGCGTTCTCACATGCGTACGCTCGTCTGTCCCTCTGTTTCCTTCGTGCGAGAG
The DNA here is from genome assembly GCA_013436015.1 of Rhipicephalus annulatus. NCBI lineage: Eukaryota > Metazoa > Arthropoda > Arachnida > Ixodida > Ixodidae > Rhipicephalus > Rhipicephalus annulatus. The sequence continues at coordinate 225,067 of WOVY01016115.1, forward strand.
CAGACGACGGAGAAGGACCGGGTGAAGTAAAAGAGGCTAGCCTCTGGCTTTGGCTTGAGATGGCTTGTCGCGAGCGGGATAAGATGGAGATACCGTGCTGGGGCCCCCAACACCCCTCTTGATTCGCTTTGTGTACATCTATGCGAACGGCGCACTTTTTTTTTATGCTTGTGGTGGCTCGTGGAAGGAGAGGCCAGTCTCGGTGTGGTTTTCCTTGCGCTTAGTAAGGCCGTAATCCCGTTTCTATATTAGCCTTCTCTTTCGTGTTCCCAAGCCGCTTGTGAACCAAAGCGCCTGTCAGGTTTCCTTAGAGTTAGGTGTGTAATTAAGGGAGTCCTATCGCAATGAATCGCGGTCGCCCAGCGTGTGGAAAAGTGGGGTATCTGTATTCCTTGGGGTGTTCGGTAGTTTTTTTCGTGCTTTATTCTTGGCCAATCAGAACTCGCGTTTGTGCTCGTGAGAGGGAGTGAAAGAGAGATGGATAAAGTATAAAGAGAAGGTAAACGAGAAAGAGATTACAAGAAGAGATGAACTGGTTACCGACGATTAGGAGCGAGCAATCCAAATTGAATATGTCGAAAACGGCCTTCGATCTCGACAAGAGAGCCAAGCCAATCCTATCAAGAAGGAGCAGTTGAATCACTGCAAAGAGGCTTAAGGCAGTGAAGAGTGAATACGAAGGAAGATTTCATTCCTTAAACTGCATGGAAGTGAGCAAGAATTGCCCTATTGGCTGAACTTTAAGCGCACAGACGTTTGCAGAAAGTCCTAAACAATTTGGCGTGAAGTAAAACAGTGAGCAGTTTAACGTTTCTCGAACTGCATGCATGTAGATATTTTAATCAGTGATGCGGGAGTCTGTTGCAACTAAGAAAGGATTGAGAGAATAATAATAATAACATCTGAGGTTTTCGTTCCAAAACGACAAAGATTGGCGGAACAAATCAACCTGCAAATCCGAAACGAATAATCATTGGATGACCACGTAAAAGCTGTAGAGGCACCGTTATGTTTTACAGCGTGAACTGCTTTGCATTGAGTTAGATCGCGAGGCTGCGTTAGTCTATATTCATTGATACAAAATCAGGAACACTGCATTTGCCTTGGTAAGACCATTTGGCCGGCTCAAGCAGGACATTTGACTTATACGAATAATATTTTCCTCTTTTAGGCCAAGGATATTGTGTTGGTTCGTAAGTATGCTACTGAAACATTTGTAGCTGTTTCTTATCTGACCTTTGAGCCTATAATTATCATTCGAATTATACAAAGGGTTGACAAGAGTCGAAAATGGAATAACATGCAATTCTGTAGTTCTGAAAAACCATGTCTTGCGCATAAAGAGTCTCTTTGTCATGTCTTGCAACGTAAAAAGGTATAGAGTTCCATTGTGAAAGGATCACTTGTTGGTCAAAGAGCGCCAGTTTCTTGAAATAGGCATGTTAACGTAAGTTTAATGTCTACGGCTAATCAACGAAACTCACGATGCCATAAAACTGAGGGCACTGCTTAGAACGCACGAAGTTCTTTCGGCAAATCTGCCGCCGTACTTAACGAGCACAAAAGGCGAGAAAAATCATGTGACCAAATTCAAGTCTCCAGACAAATTCTTTTGTTACAGTGCTGTTCGCGCCACATAATTCACGCAAATACCCTGAACGTCTTGATATATTCACTGCCATTTAAGGAACTTTTCCTTAGTTTACGATGAAACTATACGCGTGAGGTATACGCAGTGCTGTGAAAAAGACGGAGAAAATCTGGCCTTTTCATTTGTGTGGCAATTAGCGAACGCACACGTCTCCCACAATCACGCTGGGAATAAGACGTAAGAACTCTTCCATTTTCATTTTCCTGGGCACTTAGCGGATGTACGAGCCCTAATTGCTCCCGTTCAAGCTCAGTGCCCTTGACATGAGTTTTCATTTGCGAGGAAGTAACCACAAGAAATGAAACAGCAGGAGATGGCGTGCATGCGGAAAGAAGCAAGCAACAGGCACCAACCGCGGAGCTCTCAAGTTCGTCTCGGCCGGCGACGCGGTTCTGGTAACCCGACACGCATGGGAAATCACCCCGACGCGACATCAAGCGGCCGCGACGCAACCAAGAGTCCTTACACCACGTTCGCGTCTGGCTAAACGCCGCTGAAGACAGCCGTCTTCTCGCAGGCGAATCGTCAGCGCTCGCCCCGGGAGAGACATTTCCCTTCGCAAGAAGAACGCGCTGTACATGTCCTCGTGGGGGTCTTCGCCTTCTCACGGCCATTAGGGGCTAACAGGGCTGCAACATTGTGTCGACGTACGGTTGTTTACTTTTGCCACCAGAGGAGTTCTTCCACTCCATTCTATATAGCTCTGTAATGGTTTTCTACTTTTCTGTTACGGCAACCGCCAGCGTCGTTGTCATCTGATCTCCCGCGAAGCAGACGTGCCAGTTTATGACGTAACAAGGAACAGCAGACGTACGCTGCCCTAGAGAAGATAAATGGTAGACAACGCCCTCTAGAGGTTTTAGTACGGCACATAAAGACAAGGGCGAAGACAGACATGCGGGCCCTGCTACGCCTATTCAAGGCTTACACAAAACCGTATTCAAGCCATAGATACATCCTACGAATGACTTCTTTGTATTTGTTCTACCCGCTGGTGTCGAGGATGTTGATGCTTGACATGTGAAGCTTCAAGTGTCACTCTGCCACCCGGGGCAAAGGAAGACGCAAGGGAAGCAAAAACTACTTTTGGTTTTATGTGCGAGCATCTCAGTCTCTAGAGTTGGAGTTTGTATTCACGCTGCCATCACGATAAACATAGCTTCGCTCCAGAGTTTGCAAAAGGGCTTCTAAAGCCACGTCACTGGACCGATTTGGGAACGCTGGCGAAAGGCAACAGTGCATGCCAGAGCACCGTCAATGTTACGTACTGTCACTGGACGGATTCGGAACAAGGCAAGTCCGAAAGTGGAGAAAGGGTTCTCATCAAAGAGGTACTACATCAGAATAACTCGCTGAAGGGGAATCAAAGAAGAAAAAAAAAACAAAACATTTTGCTCGCGAAGGCAGCAGACGGGAGTGTTGGTCACGCTCCGCTTGGGCTAACACGTGAAACCAGTGACGCTCTATCTGGCAACAATTTTCATAGTGCGCGGAACAACAAAAATATGTTTAAAACGAAGCATACTTCTTCGGTGGTGCTGCTGGGTAGGCTTTACGCACCCCCAGCGGGCAAATAACAGACACGAGTGCCAAAGAAAACGCTGCACGAACTCCAGTAATACTTGGCTGCCTTCAGCTCTTTTCAAGGGCTACCACTTCTACATCTACTTCGATTTCGAAAAACAAAACATAGTCCCTTCGACACGTTACCCTCTGAGGCCACAATACATCCAGAGAAGCTTAACTGATGCAGTTCGAAAGTGCAACTGACAGTTTTTTTGAGACGGGGCTAACGTTAGACTGAGAATGACAGGTTTGAGAGATTGGTGTAAAACAAAAACAACAAACAAAAGAGCCGATGGTGTGCTAAAAAACAAAAAAAACGAAATATGTTGTGATGATAATAAAAAAAAATGAAGCAGGCGTAACTTTCATATAGCGCGCCACACCTACAGTCTCATCTTGCAGCCGTAAACAGAAACGCGCGCTCTTTTATAGGTTGAAACACCGGCGCCACGAAAAACAACAACAAAAAAAGAAATCAAGCTGGGTGGACCATCACGATTTCCGTGCCATACCGAATGTTCAGGAAAAAGCGTTCAGCGTTGCAGATTCAGCGACTAGCGTTTGGTACTGCCTGGCTGCCCAAGCACCCGAAGTTCCATCAAGTTTCAACAAATCAAGTCGGTCAGCTGTACCTAGAAATTTTACCGGAAGGGAGGGGGGGATCGAGTGTAGAACGGCAAACGTTGTCAACTGCTTGGGTTGTTGTAAAAACGTGCAAATATTTTAGTAGAACACGAAAAGTTCATATGGAAAAAATTTTGAGGGAGGTCTGAACCCCCTCAATCCCACCTATAGTTACAGCTCTGGAGCGACGTCACCACACACAGTTACATTCTGAGTTGTTACACCATTACCAAGAAGGTAACCTGTATTCATAGAAATGGTATAATCACATTGAGTTAAACTGTCGATTATATTCAAATACTCTGCTCCACCCAAACAGAGAGAAGGTAAGCTATAGTGGCAGAACAAGAAGAAGGAATGGGCATAATAGGCAGGTCGTGTAGATTGAAAGCTGCAGGGAAGATAATCGTTATTCATAACGAGCATCCATGTACTTGTGCAAAGTTGAGGACGACTCAGCGAGCCTTGGAACGGAAAGTGATTGGTGTAACGTTGAGAGGGCAGAGTTTGTCAGAGAACAAACGGGTGGGAGGACACTTAATCAGAATAAAGAAGAAGAAATGAGCATGGGCCGGGCCAGCAGCACGCAGCCAAGATAAAGACTGGTCATTAAGGATAGAAGACTGAATTCCGAGAGAAGGCAGTCGTGCGAAGAGGGGGTGGGGGAGCAGAAAGCTAGGTGGGCTGATAAGGTTAAGAGGTTTGCTGGTATAACGTGGTCGCAACAAGCAGAGGTTTGAGTTAACTTGTGAAACATAAAAAAGGCCTTTACATTGCACTAGACTTAGTCAGACTGATGATGATGCAGCACTGGTGGTTAAGAAAGAAGGACATCTGTCAACGTCACCTCGAAGTTACTGCGCCAGGCTGACGTCATAAATTTCGACAGTGAAATCACAAGAAAAGGTTGCATGCCTATCTGCGAGACTTGACTCCAACTCGGAGCGTAGATTTGCAAGCCAAACGATAGGAGTCCATGCTCCATCAGGGTCTATGACGGCTGTAGAAGAGAAGAAAATAGAGAGAAAGCTAAAGGACAGACGGGGAGGTTAACTGGAAGACTCTAGTTTGCTACACTGTAATTCAAAAAAGGGAAAGGGTTCTAAAAGAATGACAGAGAGCAAGAAGAGTTTGTGACAGTAGTAAAAAAAACAGAGGGTGCGGGCTACTGCAGCATCTCTACCTAACGGATTTCTCAGGATTATCTGCTTCAAGAAATATGCCAGCGCAGTATTTACTTGTAGAAGTGAATAGTAAAAAGGTGATTGTATCTTAGGTATAGTCATATTTCGAACAAAAGTACCACAGTAAGAATATGCTCCTTCTCTGCTTTCTTCAAGCAGAGTCTTCTCAGTTTTAAATGGGCACATGGTCAGAAAAATTCCCAGAATTTTCTAGGCCTCGATAACACTCGAAGGTTTATTTAAAATGGCAATGAACAAAGGCAATTTTTCATCCTGATTTTTCATTATGAAGCGCGAAGTGGGGAGAGTTGCAATAGTTTTTAAAATACAGCTGAATAGGGATGAGTCTCGAACTCCCTGAAGCGCATGAACATTGTTTTTTGAACACAGAAAGAAAGAACCAGTATACTTCACGGCGTTAATAGCCACAAGAGTAAAGTGCAGTGAGGCTGTGCGCAAGAACGAACTATGCTATCAGAGAACTGGCTCTCCGTCATATTTGTTGTCTCGTCAACTTTCAGCTCATGTTTTGTTAGAAAACTAATCTAAAAGCTGTTAGTCCTTGAAAACTTCCCCGAATTATGCTGAATTTCTAAGGAATACCTTCCGGTAAGGACTAAAAGAAACTTTTTAAAAAAGGACAAAAAATCCACACACCTCCACGAAGTGAATCGTGGCGAATGGTTGAAGCCATAGGTCTTAACCTCTATAAAGCCTACGTTGAAATTACTGATTTGTATAAGGCATTGTAGTTCTAGGTGTTTATACTGTCCTGCTACAATTTTGATTGATATTAGCCTATTGTGAAACATACTTTGTGTCTCACCTATATTTGACCATAGCCGTGCGCACGGATTCCAAATGAATGAACCAGCCTCGGTCATTGAGGTGCATTGCCTCGAGAAGAAAAATAAAATGAAGGAGTTTTTACATCATCAAATGAACTCACCTGCGCTGCCTTTGTTGTCAGGATATGTTCTCAAGAAGCTCTCACCTGGAAGTGTACCTGATTGGTTGTTTTGATCATATCAGCTTTACTATTCCACCTTAGGCTACTGGATTTGAGCGCGATAGCTTTCTGAGTGAAAAAAAAAACTTACTGTAGAAACTTAGCTTTATAAACCATGTTTGGTGATCGAGCTTGTAATCCATGTTAACTAGTTTTTTTTTAATTTATTTGAAACTGTGCACCGAGTACTCCAAGGCGGAAGTTACCGCTTGCACGTTTCATGTCTGCTGACTTTTCGTGTAAACTTCATGCTGAAGACCTTATTAATATGCAAAATCAAATAAAATAGTAAACTTGTTGCTTTTCCTGCCGAAGCGATGAGATTATCATGAGACGTGGCACAGTACAACATTCCGAATCGGTTTCTTTACGGTGCACCTGAACCAATGTAGGCGAGCTTCCTCGCGTTTCACTGACATCGATAAGCCACGGCTGGAAATCGAAGCCACGTCTAAAATGCCACTTCGGCCTAAAATGCCACTTTGATAAAACGGCATCTTAGAAATCAAGAAGCTCCTCTGATTTAGCGAGACTCACTGGCCGTATGAAGAACAGTTCTCCGCTCCAACTGTAGTGCATGTATTGAAGCCGCCCCGCCGCGGTGGTCTAGTGGCTAAGGTACTCGGCTGCTGACCCGCAGGGCGCGGGTTCGAATCCCGGCTGCGGCGGCTGCATTTCCGATGGAGGCGGAAATGTTGTAGGCCCGTGTGCTCAGATTTGGGTGCACGTTAAAGAACCCCAGGTGGTCCAAATTTCCGGAGCCCTCCACTACGGCGTCTCTCATAATCATATAGTGGTTTTGGGACGTTAAACCCCACATATCAATCAAATCATGTATTGAAGCCTCCGTTCAGCAATAGCTGCATCTTTGACAACGGTGTACAGTACTACGGAACGAAAGTAAGCGTACATTTCGCGTTCCGTCTAGCTTGGCTTGGCTTGGGTTGGCCATACGTAGACTCGAAACGACTCCTCATCGACATAAACATCGAGCGCATTTTTTTTTCTCGTGTAGTTGCAACTCGTGTGGCTGCGTGATTCGTGTTTAGTGAGTCACACATTAAATATAAAAATAATCTGATCCCTCCTTTCAATAACATACACAAAGAATAATTAGTATAAAATAAGATACTACGAAAAAGTAAAAAAATGGAAATACTAAACCTGCGAAGGTGAGTACGAAAGTACGTTCAGGTAGGGTCATTTATCTACGGCAAGGAAAGGAAGACATAAACCGCCTTGCGCCAACGCGTTGTAGATATGCGCCATACGCCAGAATCCTACGAAATAAATGTGGAAAACAAAAACAAAAAAATCTTGGAAGCAGATTTTTCAATTTTGACTGGTGATGTATGCGCGGCCGTCTCGCATACCTCGGATCCGGTGGTGCATCTTTTAGATGCGCGGGAAATAAATGTTCAACCGGTGTTGCTACTCTCGCATCGCCATGGAAACGCGGCTATTCATCGAGAACTACCTCGGACCGTGGAACGCCGAACGACCGAACGCCTGTATATGGTCGTCAGGAATGGGCCCCGTATACACAAATTACTATTTATTTTTTTTTGCCAGAACGGTTTCATCAGCGGCATTATTTTTTCGATGCTTTTCTATAGTTCTGTTGAGTTTTTGAAAGATAAGAGTCGTAAGGATATCAACCCGGATAGTAGCCAAGAGTTCCGTCAAAATTCGTCTGGTCAGGAAGCTTGACGATCTAGTTGTGGTCGCTGACCAATAGCAAGTGAAAAATACAAGCAAGGAACGTTTCGGGATCTAATACGACCTGCTTGATGACAATGCACAGATTTAGTTGCGCGTCCGCAGCAGCAGTACGAACGCAACCTGATAGACATTTTCAGTGACAGGCCACGTCCGTACGGCTGTTGAAGACGTGCACGCAACTAAATCTCTTTATTGATAAAGAACCTCACTCACACCGATAAAGGTAACCAGGGACAACAATTGAGGTACCCTATAACACTCATCAAGGAAGCCGTAAACCAGTGCAGGGATGTCTCTCTCGTTTTTAACCTCGACTATATAGTTCAGAGGCCGTAGCTTGTTTAAATTGAGCTGCACGAGTCTGGTTGACTATCATGCACTGCGTGAGGAGAAAGGCGAACGAAAGGTGAGGCGGAGGAGGGCAAAAGAAGCTTCCTCTTTTGCACAGACGCCCAGGTGCGCCTAGGTACAGAAGCATTCAAAGTGCATTTCGTACTTAGTCACAAGCAGTCATGTAGGGTTTTGATGACATATTCGTGTTGGAGGAAGTAGGAGCATAACTATAACAAGAAGGATGGAACGGAGCACATTCGGCAAGCTTTCTCAAATCACGATTGGTGGAACTAACCCTCAATCTTTAGGAATATTTATAACAGCTGCATTTTATCGGTAATTACCTGCGGAGGAGAGACTTAGAGATTCACAAAGATCGTCCAACTTGAATTGAGAATGAAGCAATGAGCGATGGAAAGAAAAATAATAGGTGTGACTTAAAAAGACAGGAAGATAGCAGAGTGGGTCAGAGAACGAACAGGTGTTATTGTTATCACAGTTCGTATTAGGAAGAAGAAATGGACGTGGGCCAAAAACATGCCGCGTAGCCAACATAACCACTCGTCATTAGGAGTAACAAACTGAACTCCGAGAAAAGGCAAATGCCTGAGAAGGAGCCAGAAAGTTAGCTGGGCAGATGAGATTAAGAAATTTGCGAGTATAACCTGGCAGCAGAAAGAACAGGACTGTGCTGATTGGCGGGACATGGGAGAGGCCTTTGCGCTGCGGTGGGTGTAGTCAGGCTGATGGTGGTGATGAGTAGCACAGTTCGGCGTGTCTCAAGAAGTTGAGCAGCAATGTTTGTATAGCACTGTACACCGCATACACATGTGTTCCTACAGAGGTTTATTGTCGGGGTTCCCAAAAGGGCTTACTTACGTAACTCGTTCTTTTGTACTCTTTTTGCAGGCTTATGGTGAACCGATCGATGCGGGCGCAACTTAAACGAATACATGTGCTTGGAAACTGAACGGCTAGGGTTCCACGGCACCAAACCTCTCCAATACGGAGGGTTAGAATGCGCAGAACCAACTGCTTGTGTCCCGGCACTAACATTCCGTAGTGATAATCAACAGATAAGATCACCTATGGCACCTTTTATAAAAAATTGAAAACTGTGTGAACGTTTAGTATTTCACTTCAACTTTCATGAGGAGTAGAGAGAGAAAGAAAGTAAGAGAAAGACAAGGAGGTGAACCAGACTTGTAGCTTTCGGTTTGCTACCCTGCAATACGGGCAGGGGATAGGTCCGCTTTCCTTCTTGAAGAGCAGGTGCAGCAGCCAGCAACTAAGCTCGAGAATATGGCACTGGCGAAAGCAGGATTCGCGCACTAATAAAAATCGGCATTTGCAAAGAAGCGAAGGAGACGCTTGCGAATTTAATTCTTGATGCTGAAAGTTTCAAACGCTTAACCGTACCGAAGGAGTCATACACTTAACCATCCACCAGAAAAAAAAAGATGATTCGTTTATGAAACGCACGCAACCTTGAGCTTCTGTAAATTCACTTGGAAATTCTGCAAAAGGGATTGCTGTCGTTTGGTAAGAGTGGCCTGAGGCCTCACGCGCTCAGATAAGAAAGCGATAAATTGCTAGTGCGAATATTACCGTCTTTCTTATATATCGGATAAACGTTTCTCACCCATCTGAAAAGCGAGTTCTATCCGATGATATACTTTAACAGTCACGCACACATTTAAAAACGAATAAATTAACAAAGGCATATATATATATATATATATATATATATATATATATATATATATACAGCAAGTGAAAAAGAAATCAAGATCATGAGGATGATTATTATATTTGTCATTTACGTACACCATGTTCTTGCCAGACAGCTCGATATGTTCATAATTATGTTATGATGTGCTTCGTCTATAACCTGACTGAATCATTGAGCTCCTGGACATCCCGATTCCACTTCTTACGAAACGAAAGCTAATAATATTTTCCAGATTGATAAATATTTTTCACAATGCAAGCTTCACACTTCGCTGTTGCAGTCACTCAAACTTATATATATATATATATATATATATATATATATATATATATATATATATATATATATATATATATATATATATATATATATATAAACCTTCTGGTGTCTTGGCTCATTTAATGATCCGGCAGGTGGGTACACTTAAGCGGTGCGCGACTTATGCAGATTAAAAGCTCGTCAGGCACAAACCATTTGCGACACACTTCATTTATTACGTCACGCCTGGGATAAACAGAAAATGTCGTTTTGTATTGAAGCCCACCTAAAGGCGCCAGGAGTATAAATGCAATTTCAGCGGCGCATGCGTTAGCTTTTATTTTTCTTTTCTTTTTTGTGTTAAGTGCCAAGCATGTGCGTGGAGACTGGCGGGTGGCCACACTTTTTTTCATTTCAGCTTCCCATTCTTTGTTCAGGGTGATAGATTCGTTTTTCGCGCGCATTGCTGAAACATTAAGAGGCGCTTTTCTGAAGTCCTCGGAATATGAAACACGGTCGTCTATGACGTTTGCCTTTTTCTCTTCATCCTTTCCCACTTTTGGAGAGTCATCTTTTGTTAGGAGGACTCGGCTTTTATTTTTTCGTGCACTCGCAGCACAATCCTGGTCGTCCTTATGATCTCGTTTTTTTTTGTCATCGTAGTTACGGGGGGGGGGGAGATTTTTTTAATTCACGACGTGAATTCGGGAAGATCTTATGCATACAGTTTCGCTTGAGAAACATTTCGTTTTAGAACGATGCCGCTGCAGTCTTTTCAAAGCACGTGTAAGTTTCATTCGAGGTATTAATAAGTTAAGATAGGATGTTGAGACATGCCGGTGTGAAAAGCGAAGTGTCCTAGAAGAATCTATTGGCGGGCTAGTTAGCACATGTCTTAATATTTAGTACTCAAGAATGTATCCATTTTGTTTGTGTGCCTTCTCTTGTCTTCGGTTTTTCGCAGAACACATACTCAGCATATAACAAAAGAAACTGATGGTTTTATGCCTTTGCTAGTGAAGAAAGAATGAGAAATACATTAAGTAGATGTATATGTATAGTGAGAAAAAGAGAGAGAGAATAACGATAAAAGGAAGGCAGGGAGGCTAACCATGCATAGCTGAGCCCGATAGGCTACCTTGTACCGAGGAAGGGCGTAAGCGGAATACAAGTGTGAGAGGCACCACCTTCTTTCACATTGCGGTGCTGTGTTTCGCCTAAGCAGAGGAAACACAACAGTGCTCTGATGACGCCTACATGAAGTGCTGTGTAGCTTGCCTCAGCAAGCCTATATTTTCTCTGAAAAACGCCCTCGTCTTCCATCTGTGGCTTGGCTAAGCCGCTGGCTGTTTGGTTACTATGCCACCGGGTCATGTTCCCGAGAGTTTCAATGCTCACGGATACTACCGGGTGACGGCACATCAGGTCACATTCTTTCGAGGTTGGGCACATTTCATTCGGTAAGACCATACGTCTCAGCTCAAGCACGACATCGTTATTAAAGCCATCATCACCAACAGCCTGACCACGCTTACAGCTGAGCAAAGTACCGCTGATGAACCCGGTCCTGCGCTTCTTGCAGCTCAAAATAAAGTAACCCAACCTCCAAACTTTTAGCGCTTTAAGTTTGGCGTCTTGTCATAAAAAATTTTGTGTGATATGGATACCAGATCTGGAAAGTTGCATCAAAACTGCATGGTAATGTCGAGTATGAAACTAAACTAACCGAGTCACGCTGCGAATGATCTGCTTACAGGGGGGGGGGGGGGGATGAACAACAAGAGGGAAGGCAGGTAGGTTAACCAGGCACATGCCCGGTTTGCTACCCTACGCTGGTTTGCTATGCCCGGTTTACTACTCTTGCCATTAAAGATGACACAATGCGGAGAAAAGAAGCGAGCCGACTTTAAAAATAAAGGCGAGCAATGTTACTCAACGTTACGCCTCGTTCAGCCTCCCATTCATGCTACGCGGTTCACTGCTTATTTCCTAAACTTACTTTATAAGGACGAGTATTTCCTTCAGGCATAACACTTCAACCGCAACGCGCAGCGCTGCATACACATACGTTCGCCTACAGCCCGGTTTAAACCACAATGAAAATAAAGACTATTCTGTCACATTCAGAGGTTACGGTCAGTTTACCTTCCAATCACAGCCCAGTCACTTGCGCGCAGTGCATGCACATACAAACACACACGTACACAAAAAGCGCGCCAATTCTATTATGACGTCATTCTGCTCACATCGGAGCGTTACACGCAGAGATGTGCCTCGTTTTTTGTTGCGTTGATCGCGGGATATCAGCGTGCGACCATTCCGTCCCCAAAGCATCGCCGCTCTCCGATGGACTCGGAAGTGGCCCTCAAATTTGAGCCCCTTTGGCCCATTTTCTCGTTCGGCACCATTTGACAGCGTCGAACGTGCAGCCATTTTTCCCAGCTGTGACTAAAGCCACCTCTGCCCATCCCTTTCATCTTTCCATGGTGTACGGAGAGAGCATAGGACCCGTTGTCTTCTCCTGTGAAAGTCTTGCGCCTACCGTTCACTCGTGCCTTGCAAGACAGACGCCTTCCATCGCCACCAGAAAATGATACAAAAGAAACACACAGTGAGAAGGGCTGAAAACATCGACTTGGGTGGTGTAATGTCGTAACAGCGGTTATATGTAACAGCGAATATGGGCGCTCGCCATAATGTGTTTCCTGCGACAATGCGGGCATACGCCTTCAAATACAGTGTGCCACTCTGTAAATCTCCGGCGCCTATCCTGCGCGAAGGACTGCACGGATTTGTGTGCAGAGCTTCGGAGTGCCCCACGTTGACTTATGATGGACGGTGTGCATAGAAGAAACGTGAAAAAGAAAATATTAAATCAACAGGCAGCAGCAACCTCTGGCATTGCGTAGATGGTGACACCCTTTCTGGGATCGATTTATCTTTGCGTGAAGAGTGAATGAAAGGCTGTCGCTGAACAGTTTAGACTTAGGTTAAGGCTGAGTGAACATCGAAAGAGTGCCCCTCCATGTTTTTGATGTCATGCAAGTATTCCAGCTTACTTACACTGCAGGTGACACAAGCCGGAGAGTCATGTAGGCTGTTATGTTTCACAGCCAGCAAGACCTCTTTTACACACCGAGGAGGAAATATTCAGAACTATGGGGGTGTACGAAGATTCGAAGATTTTGAATAACGTTTTCTTCGATTCTGCACTCAATTCGAGTAGCACATATTTGAAGTACCGAATATTTTTCAAATATTTCTCGATTTCTTTCTCCAACAATCATCCCCAAAGGCGAAACCACAACATAAGAATGCGCTGCAAAACCAAATGATCATTTTTCTTGCTTTAATTAGCGAACTTCCAGGACGTGTGGTGTTCAAGATTTTGAGGGACTACCGAATGTGTACTCTTCACCAGATGAAGAACTTTTTGCCATAAACTCTAGTGCTGCCGAAGCGAATACAACCTCAACCTACAATCTTTGTAAAAATATACATGACATCCATTCACGAAACATTATCAAAATTCAAAGTCTTAGTCTTATTTAAAAATGGTGACAACGTATATACCACCCCGGATACGGTTGTCAGTGCTGTATTTCAGTGTTCACTTTCGAAATATCCTGGATGTTCAATTGACGACTTGTTGAAGTGGATGTTCAAGTGCGTACAAGCTTACCTCAGTATATATAACCATGGTATTTATTTGTTGTGCAAATGCAACAGTAATGTTACTTTGTTAAAGCCTGCCATCATTTGCTTGAAATTGAAAGCTATATATATATTGGCCTGGCTTCGAGATGGTTTTCCTGCTATTCGAAAACAATTCGAATATCATCCTCTATTCGGTGTTATCGCTATTCGATTCATATTTTTATAGGAGTTCATATTTCATATTTGATTTATATTTGATTCAGTTCCTAATTGTAGTATTCGTACACCCCAAGTGAAAACACAACGCATAAGTTCCCAGTGCACCTATTCACTCCTGAACCTTCACGTGGCAATACCAGTTCGCACAATGGAGTTTGCTAAACGCTGTTGAGGTCACCGATGAATTCGTGTTAGGGCACCTTGGAATTAGGAATGGTCAACTAGGAAAAGGTCACCGCTTGTTTTTCCATAATGGAGGATTTGTGACGAAGATTTACGGAGCATGCACTAAATATGGTGTTGATGGAGAGGCCGCCCAATATAATAATTAGTAACGCCATAGTGCCACTATCAAAATAATCTGGAGCACAATTATGTATATCTCACTGTGAACTTAAAAATAGGCAAACAATTACTCTTGTAATATTGCACCCCCATGTGGACACGAAGTGGAGAGTGCCATGCTTTTGGAGTGAACGGACACAGTAGACATGGTCAAAACGAACCAAACAACACACATTTCTTTAACTACGTTTAAAACGACGATATAGCCAGCCGAATCAATACACATCAATTATGATCAACACGCTAAAAAAACTTTACACTATATTCTGCAACACTAAACATAACAAACCTAAGAACATACACAAGGCAGCTTCGCCAACGCTGGACTCACCACGAGGGTCCACGGCAAACGACCCGTGGTACCATCCGCCGTGGTACCACCGCAAGAGACGACCGCTCTCTCCAACCACCACACGCAAAAGAGACAGCTTCTTTTTCATGTGATTGATTGATAGATAAGTGGTGTTTAACGTCCCAAAACCACCATATGATTATGAGAGACGCTCTTTTTCATGTGCTGCCACACAGACTTTCCACCAGGTGTCACCAGCGGCGCTACCGTTTTAACCATGATGATGATGGTGGTGATAAACGCTTGCGATCACAACACCGCCTACCACTCGACAGTGATACCTCTGAATGCGAGCCATATGCGAAAAATGCCACGAGGCGCAGACAAATTTACAGGGTGTGTTAGCACCCCCCAAAATATATAGACGCACACATAAAACGCACGCACTAATGTACAAGATGTACCTTTGAACAGCTTCCCCCCAAAAAACGTTTTGGCTAGGCCCCTGCATGAGGTGGATTTTTCATTCCTTTAAGCCAGTATAATCCTCTTAACTCATATCTGATTGAAATGTGGGGTTTAACGTCCCAAAACCACCATATGACTATGAGATATGCCGTAGTGGAGGGCTCCGGAAATTTCGACCACCTGGGGTTCTTTACCGTGCACCCAAATCTGAGCAAAGGGGCCTACAACGTTTCCGCCTCCATCGGAAATGCAGCTGCCGCAGCCGGGATTCGAGCCCGTGACATGCGGGTCAGCAGCCGAGTACCTTAGCCACTAGACCACCGCGGCGGTGCGTGAACTCATATCTCCTCGTTTCCATCACAATCACTGGCAAGCGCCACCAACCGAATATTCGCAAGCCGAACCACGCACCGCGTGCTCCACAGTAACCGCCACTGTCACGACATAACCTCTTGGAAAGGGAAGAAAGGGCGCTTGGTGTACTCATTTAGCGTGTGCATAAGGCTCACTCAAATAGCGCGCCTCTTGAGGACAAGTAGGGGCGGGGACACGCCTAGGGATTAGGTGTGCGGCGAAAGAGTCTTTGCAGGGGGATTTCAGCTTCGGCCCCACGCCGGCAGCCACTACTGCGCACGCCGCAGACCTGATAAATGGAAGCCACACCGAATCCTTCCCCAAAACCAAGACGTGATCGTTTTTGAAAGCGCTTGGCCATGTAGGGAGAGCTAGATGAGGAGGGTGGGTAGAGAAGCGGTGTTGTACGTATTGAGTGTCGAGGAAGCTGAAGCGATCCCCATGGCTCCAGACGAACGACGAGACGGTGGAGACGGCCGGCGTTTTGTTCCTAGGTGGGACAAAAATAAAAAAGAAACGAAAGAAGCGGCTTGCGGCCAGGACCGGAAATCCCACATCATCCCTCTGAGATCTCTCAAGCCGGAGAGAGTGAGGGAAAAGAGAGAGGAGAAGATAGGGAAGAGCTCGGGACTCGGGTCTCGCCACCTACCGGTGCAATGTATGAACGGTTAGGGCTCGTGGCGTTTTCATAAGTTGAGTAAACGACAACCACTCGCATGTGCCAGGAATTTAAGTGGGGGCGGCTCGTATGTTCTGTAGTTGTTTTAGTGCATGGAACCCTTCTGCGAGATCTTTTGTTTACTAATTGGAACATGACCTGAGTTAATGTGGTACAAACGTTTTTTTTAATATTTTGTCTTTCCATGGTTCAGCTTTCTCTAACTGAGTGAGTAAGTGAGTTAGTGAGTGAGCATGCGAGTGAAATAACTTCGGTCCAGCCAAGACGCCAGGCAGAATTCGAATATCAACCAACTCTGTTGTGTGTATGCGGTAAAAAAAGAGTAAAAGAACACACTAAGGCTTGTTTGTCATAAGTTTCACTTAGTATATCGATAATCGAACAGTTTTTAAGTCTCGAAACCACGATATGATTATAAGGAGCGCCGTAGTTTTCGACCACCTGGGGTTCCTAAACTTCTTCCTAAATCTGATCACACGGGCCCACAGAATTTTCGCCTTCATCGAAAATGCAGCCGCCGCAGCCAGGAGTCGATCCCGCGACCTGCAGGTCAGCATCCAAGCACCATAACTGCTAGACCACCATGGCGGGTGCTCGTGCAAGGCTTAAGCCCGGGACGATCACTGCAAGGACTTGATTTTCCCCTAGTTCTCTAACAGACTCAAACGTGTCGCTTTACTGCATGGAACTTGTTCCATGCAAAGAACACAACCCTCCCCCCGTCAGGAGAGAGTGAAGTGTGGCGTTTTTCTCGAAGCAGGGCCTCCTCCCTCGCCTTTCGAAAGAGGCCCGCTGTGAGGCACAAGTGCTTCCACGCTGATAGCGCCGACCGCGCAGTAAGACGGCTCCCCTACGGCGGATTGGCGCTCTGTTCGACTAGGAGTGAGATGGATCGGAGGCGAGATCGGTTTTCTTGCCCTGCTTGTTGTTTCCTTGTTCCTGAATTCCTTGTTGCTGTATGCGAGGGCGCTCGTGTGATGGTCCGTGAAGCCACCGAAGACGACCAGGCTCTCCCAGTCAACCGTGTTTTTGTTTCCCAAATGTACGGAGCCTACTTCATCTATTGTCAGGGTGTTAAAGCAAAGCAACGATGACGAAGATGTCGCTTGCTGCACTACCTATCTTCGTAAACATTTATCAACACAACGCTAGGTCTGGCTTCTTTCCCGTCCCTTCTGTGACGATGCTAAGAACCTGTAATGTCTTCCACATTTAGGCCACATCACCGTAAAAGACCTATTTTAAAGGTACATTCTTGACAAATTGGCGTCCTTCATCACTATTTCGATATCGGGTTTTCGTATTTGAGGTAACTCGCTAGGTAAATTTGCTAGTGAAGCATTTCTATGAGCTTCCAGGTGGCTTTCCGTAATTGCAGCTGCAGCTTATATTTGGCTCCTTTCTACTGAAAACTAAAGTCTTCTTATGTACAGATCGGAAGAATTGCAAGCCGTCTGCACCTATTATTGATCAGCACAGCCTCCGTGACCGGCCCACGTTTTACAGAGTGACGATGTTGTGTTAATATCATTCTGTGAAGTCACAGAGACGTCATGGTGACGTGACAAATTTTGTTATTTGTGGCGTCATGCGGAAAGGTCATCGCGTGTTGATTCTTTAGTGGCACACACGTTGACACCGACACGTTGATAGACACGGCAGGATGCTCTCCACGACACCATTGTGCCCGAATCGCAAGGAAAGTGGTGATGTAGAACACTATTTGCTGCAGTGTCGTGAGCTTAAGAAGGAACGGCAAAGTTTATTTGGGGTACAGCAACGTTTAGGCTCGTCATGTGACAGCGTGACTGATATTGTGTTTTTGCGTGGTCACTGGATCTTCAGGAAGCAGGTGTCGCGAGTTCTCTTGAATTTTTTTTAATGCTACAGACCTCACACACGACTGGTGATGTGTGAAAATTATGTTTGTGGTATGTGCAGTGAGATAGGAGTACCGGCGCAATACTGCATGTGGAATAGCACAGAGGTCGCCGGCTCATACAGGCTTATGTGGCGCGAAGCGCGACATTATAAGAGCATGCCCGTGGTTAGTTAAAAAAACAAAAACAAAAGCACAATAGTTACAATTAGCAAAGAGGAAACCGGGTGGGGGAATTGCCTGCAAATTATGCAAGGCTAGATACACCGGAACCTAAAACATCCTAATTCTAATTCTGACGCCGACGGTCAGCATTGCGCTTGAAGAGGCAACTGAA
Source organism: Rhipicephalus annulatus (assembly GCA_013436015.1). Lineage (NCBI taxonomy): Eukaryota > Metazoa > Arthropoda > Arachnida > Ixodida > Ixodidae > Rhipicephalus > Rhipicephalus annulatus. The sequence continues at coordinate 243,376 of WOVY01016115.1, forward strand.
GCTATCGCTTAGTCATAGAGTTTTTTACATAGACACTAGGGGCGACTTTGACGCTAGTATCTATGGGAGCTGCATCGCACTGAGATTCTGGCAGCATGAAATTGAAGGGCTATTTCTCTGATGTTCGTTCTGTTAGCTTCGTTTGGCTTTTGAGGTCTGAGTTCGCTTTCCGCAATGTGAAGTTCAGCTAAGGTTTAGCAGTTACGCCTAACAACCTTTACCTTTCTTGGCTCACCAAGTCAAGATCGGCTCACTAAGTTCGCAACAGTTTCTTCTTCAGTCCGAAACAAAACTAAAATGTAAATATAAACAAAGACACAAGTTTTCACAAGCCCTCAAGCATGAAGACTAGACGAATCCATGTACTGCCCAACTTACCCACAGTGGCTGAACTATCGCAGCACCAGTGTTCCCTCTAATTGATTCTACGAAACTTTATGGCTGAAAGAAGAGTGCTATACGAGCTGCTAGCAGATTGGTTTTACCTGGTTAGGCACATGAGCGGAAAGGGCTGAATATTTCCGATGGAACATTTATTCAGTGCTCCTATGTAACATATTGATACTATTTTTTGCTTACACGCCCGACCACGTTAGCGACCACTGTTAGACCGAGTCCCCACACCTTGGTTGGCGTTCGAGCTCGCACTCGTAGCCTGGTTCGCCAAAGCGTAATGCGAGGCTATTAGAATCATCTGTCAGATATGGCGACTCGTAGCGCAGGGGTAACCCCGTTCTTTTATTACTTGAGACGGTGGCAATTTATTTCTTCCCACGACTGCTCCGCTTCATTACCTTGGGTAGGTCCAATATGGTACATTCTTGTGCCGCCACGTTCTCACTAGTTGACCAGTGTTAATGAGACACTGAAGACCATAACGATATTGAAATTTCACAATCCAGAAAACACCACTCTTATCGCCACACGATGATTGGTTAACGAGAAAACATACCGAAAAAAATGGGGGGGGGGGGGAAGCAGGTGACGTCGTCTTGAAATTCCTGCACCAAATTTTGTGACGGGAATTTTCGAGTGCGTCTAGCGGGTCCCACGTAGCTCCTAACCGATTAAATTGACATTGTCGTCTGTGGTTGCCATAAACTTAGCGTATCAAGTTTCGGAAAACTTCGTCGAATCAATGCCACGAAAACACCAAAAATACATTTTGAAAATTCTGACGTCACGTATTTAGGAAGAACTTGATCGAGTTGGTTCATGTCTATGGTATGTATCGTTGCGCCTACAATCGGACGAACACAGGAAGGAAAGAAGCGGAAACGGGAAAAGCGCAAACTATCAACTGGCTTTATTCCTTTGGTCACTCTAAATGTATGCACATTTAGCACACGTCCCAAAAAATTTGAAAGAAGGTTGGAAGAAACAAGGAGGAAACACACGGCAACATTACCTCACATCAATGAAAAAAGCCGCTTAGAAAACTGCTCTTTGCGAATACAGAGCAACAGACGTGTCGCTTACACATTTGTCTCGCAATTCCTTATTATAAAAAGCTTCTAAAAGCTCATGGCCTACTCTCTGCTTACTCCTGCCTAGAATTTTTAGATTTTTGAAATCTGGCTCACAACTCATACATGTGCTGCAATGCGCGAGCAAGTTCACACCTTGTGTTTTTTTTTTAACAGACGCAGCATGCTCCCCAAGGCGATCATTTATGCAGCGCCCTGTGTGGCCCACGTACGAATATCCACACGGGAGAGGGATTTGGTACACCACTCCTGTGGCAAACATCATGAATGTCTCAGCATGCTTTTTTTTTCCGCACCCACTCCACCGTTTTCCGTTCCAGCCAACCCTTGGGCAAAGGCCGGCTAGCTTCTCTGGCGCAGAAAAAAACCACATGAACATCATGCCTGTCTGCCACTTTTTTCATGTTACGCGCAACTTTGTGCATATAGGACACTACTGTGTGACATTCTTTCTACGCAGTCCCTCTGCGTTGCTGCAGAGAGAAAAGCGGGTACTCTTACAATGACACGTTGTATTCAGAAAATGGACGACAAAACTATTAACAGTCATAATGTTATTTATGCAGTTAAAAAGTGAACAATTTTTTTTCACGATGTGAACTTTGATAGTTTTACTCGTGTTTATGACTCTTGAATGAAGTCTTTGATCTGAAACCCAAATAATTACCTAGCGCCTTCATAATTTCTTGCTGTAAGAAAGGCTAACACAATATTTGAATGCATACGCAAGCAAATTTAATCCCAAATTAACAATGATGTTGCCTTCATTACACAGTGCGAGTTAGCAAAAGTCACATTAGTTATCACTAGATACCCTTTCCCGGGGTACGAGAAGGAACGCTGTTATAGCAACACCATAACTTCGACATCCCCAATTAGTGGTTGCGCTTATTCTAGATGTCTTGTATACTACTGGGATGGACCTTGCGTAAGTAAACATCTAAGTTTGTTCGCAATTAGAATTTGAATATCACAAGAACAAGAACGGTACTAACAATATATAGCTATTTTGGCTTGCGGCCTACCGCCCCCCTCCCCAAGCCCCTTTGGAAAAGTGCGAGAGCTACACAATTGAATGGGAGTGCAAGCTTTCTTACAAGAAACCACATGAGAAAGAAAAGTTCCCGGCATTCTAGATTAGCCTTGCCTGCGTCTACACCTGGCACGTATACATAGGCAACCCCAGGTGCTCAACATATTCAAACGCTATCGGGGCATACTGTGTGCTTTCCCTAATTCCTCAAGCATGGCCTCTCGCAGAGGAATATACACGGGGCGTCCTTTTTTGTGTGTGTGGGCTACGAAGCTTTTTTTAGATTTCTCTTTTTTTTTCTCACCGTACGCTTCCTGTATATGTGCTTCACTGTTTCTCGCGGAAATACGTAGCTTATGTACACTCTTAATCATGTACTGCTTAAAGTGCTGGATATGGCCAGGAAACCAGAGAATTTTCGTCTTGTTTCCTGGATACCGCCGGCACTTAACAGGACCTGATTAAAAGTTTATGGGGAAGGCAAGTTAACGCTGTCATCATTCCCTTCAGCGACGAAAAAATGAAGCGAAGCGTTGACGTTGCGAATTTATCGCTGCTCGAAAAAAAGGGAGGGGGGAGGGGAGGAAGGTGCTATTCACCTTTTCTGAAACCTCCCAAAATGGCTTCAGGCGTGTTTGCACAGCGAACGACTCCGGCGTCTTGGCCACGTAAGTCATTGTTCCCCAACACAAAATCTAAAACATGGCAATATATTGAATAAACAGTGCCTTAACAATTAAAAATGATTACGAAAAGTCTTTCCCTTCTTTAGGCTATGTGATTGTTACATAGAAGAACCTACCTGAAATTAAAATTTATTAACGAGATATATCCATACAGAGAGATCCAAATAATATTCGACAAGTTGCATTATTACTCTGGAGCACATGTTTTGGCAGTGCCCTATAGCTTTGGCTACTCTGACAAAAAAGAGACTCTTGGTGGAAAATATTTTTCCTCGGTGGAACTCTTTTAGATAAAGGACAGGTTGTTCAGTAGGCCCACGATACGGCAGTAAGGTTAAACCTTACGGTGCCAACGTGTGAGCTGCGTGCGCCAACCTAAGTGTCGAGCTTGTTGACCTGATTAAAGTTTACCATATCGTACACTTGAAGATGATGCCGGAACCTGTCACTACATTTCACGGTATGTTCATTTCTACTAAGATCTAATCCCACCTTCTAGCCAGTTGGTTCAATTTACAGCACAAAATTCCAATACGTCGTTGAGACTGCGAAGGACGCACGTTTGCGAAGGACAGGTCACGGGAACCGCGGTCGAGGGAGAACGAGGAAGTGCTGGAAGCGAGGCTAGCAGTGAGGTAGCGCCAAGCAGTGCATAAGTAAGTAGCCAGTGCCTTGGTCTGACCATAGGGTCATTAGCGACCTGCTAAGTATGCCGAAGGAACCTATGGAGGAAAAAAAAAAACCAAATGGATATTTCTTGCTCGCAACGCTGGGGACACCGGTGCGCACTGAGTGCGGTCAAGCGTGCAGCTCCGGTGTGCCCCCTTTCGTTCTTCTTGACGCTCCGGCGGGGTGGCAGCGGGGTAACTGGTGCAAGGGCGAAGAGACGGGGAAATTAGGGTAGAGATGCGAAGATAATGCGGCACACACGTGGCGCGGAGTAAACGCGAAGCGAGATTTCATAAGGGACGATGTAATGCTTGTTAGCAGGGACGCGAGGCAGGCGCACAGAACATAAAGTAAGACAAAGACAGGTTTACCGACTGTACATAAAATGCTAAAATCATTTTAGAAGCTTTGTCTTCGTTTTTTTTTTCTGGGCCTGTGTTGTACATTGCATTTTTGTTTGTTGCACATTACTCTATTCTCTCGGCTTAACGAGAGAACAATCCTTTAAGGTTGAGAAGTTACGGGTGTGTAAAAGAGAGGGACTAAAAGTTTCTAGACAATGTGGAATAAACAGCGTCAAAATACCTTCATTAGGAAGGGCATGGGTTACCTTTATGAACTGGGAAGGCCGTCATTGTTCAGGCTTAGTAGAGACAAAGTGCTTTTGGGGGTTCTTTCGAGTGTTCAAGAAGCACGTTACATGACCGCTCAGGTAAATTAACAGTATGAACAGTGAATGAATGGGTCGAAAGAACTTCACTAAGGTTCTTCGGAAAGCGCTCCAGCACATAGCGGGCTGCTCTCACGTCTGAACAGAAAAATTGTTTCCTTTATTGCGGCGTGTGGGTCCGTTAGACTGCCCATGGCTCGACTTTGAGTCTGGGACTACGAACAGCAGCCTCCCATTTGGAACGCGCGATGCTTTCACCACCACGTGACGCGTGGTCAACACTGAATCTTGGGTGTTTTAGCAGTGGCGTAGGTAGAAATTTGTCCTTCGAGAAGGGGTCGGGGTGAGAGGTATCAACCACTTTGTTTGCGTATTCTTTCGGTTGTTCATACGTGTGTGTGTGTCTATACACACAAAAAAAGTAAAAACGAATTCGGAGTGGGGGAGGGGGAGTACTTGTATCTCCCGCAACATCCACACTGGTGACCCAAGTTTCTTGAGATGATAAGCTTCTCTATTGCGTCTTAACACTGTCGAAGTCGTGGAGTTCATTCAGAGCTGTGTGTTTTGTTTGGTGTAAGCTAACTTTACACATGAGCTGAATTCAGCCCTATCGGAGTTGTGCGACGTTTCTGTCTTGGCTTGACGTACCTTGATGCCAATATGAGCGGAACGCGTGTTCTTGTACGCATGCACACAAAATACGTGTCACGCTGATATTCTTTGCGAGAGAAAGCATCAGCCAATTGTGAAGCGGGACATGGCAATCATACATACGAGCATAACTGGTCAACGATAAAGAGCAGTCATAATGGGACCGCTTCGCGAGTTTCATATGAATATTCGACAATATTTAGATCGATTCACATCTGTCAATAATGGAATTGTATTCTATTCGATGTCGATTCAAGTATCGCACACCGCTGACATCGTCCAGTCAAAGCAAATTTATGCTAGTATAATACTGGTACAGCCATAGAGAAACCAAAGGTGAACAAGATCAACCGAAGACCTCGAGTTCGTATCAGTAATGGCAGATACGGTCGCGAAGTATCGTTTTGCGCCCACACTAAGTGTGCCAGGCGAATTAATCTTCAAATTTTAAAGGATAATTCACACCTGCGACCAGCGTCGGTCACGCGATCTCTTGCGACTGGCATTTAAAAAGTGACTCTGCGCAACCTATGTTCACATCTGCATGTGATCTATATTAGTCACACAAAATTCATGTCTGCTTGCATTGAAATTGCCGGTAAAATAAGCTGACGTCTTGCTCTTCCCTTTCTGATTGGTTCAGACGATGGCGACCACCGTACCCGACCAAAAAAAATTGAGCAGCGAGTGACTTAGGCGTATCAATTACTTTGCGACCGAAATGGCTCTTTTCAAACTACTGTTTTGTGCCTAACTAGGTTGCGCGACTGGCTCTAGTCGCTAGTGTGAACGAGTCTCGAGTGGACAGGCACAAAGAGAAATGAAAGGATGCGTTTAAATTATCTCTAACCGGTTCCAACTCCCACAGTTCATGGCTGTACACGCGATGTCAACAATGCAACAATCTGAAGGGCCTTTCACCGCCCCGAGTTGAAAAGACGACACAGTGGTGGTCTCCTTGTCGCCTTGACTACCCTTTCTATTGATTTGATTGATATGTGGGGTTTAACGTCCCAAAACCACTACATGATTATGAGAGACGCCGTAGTGGAGGGCTCCGGAAATTTCGACCACCTGGGGTTCTTTAACGTGCACCCAAATCTGAGCACACGGTACCCTTTCTATAGGCGCTCTCTCCTAGTCGCGGCTTATTTCTTCATAATACACGCGTAAAATGCGAACGTCAAGCGTGGGACCCAACATGTTTTCCTGCTGGTCGGCTGCATGCTGTCAACTCCGCTTGCGTAGTCAAAAACAAACATAACGAAGTGAAATCAGTTCATGCCGCAGTGTACGCATGCGAGCTACAAAATTCATTGGAGAACAGAATATGCAGGAAGCCATTCGCAACTGATATTTTTTTGTATGTCGAGCAACCGAGAGTATCTACCGTAACGACGCCACGTTAACCACTGTTCTTGCGTTAGGAAATTCGTTAGAAAGACGAGAAAACCCGGAAGATGATAACACACTCACTACTTGTATTTTCAGAGGCTGTGGAGGGACCCCTTAAGGTACCGGTGTTTTTTTACCCCATTTGTGGCGAAAGAAGAATCAGGTGTTGACACTGAGCGCGCCTGAGCGTCCATATGATGTTCGGTCTCGCGGGCACACTGTGCTGCGAGCCGTCAGATGGCGCCGCGGCGAATTCAAATAATTCTGCCTCCCCAACGTTTTCGTTCCAAGGGCTGTGAGTAACACATATAGCGTGAAGGGAATTTTTATTTCAGGATAAAAGGTAGAGTTTCACCAGTTTTAAGGATTCGCTAACACGAAAATGCCTTGTGCAGGCTGTGAACGTCGTCAACACACATAGTTCCACTTATGGGAACAGGTATTTTTGTCTGTTCACAGTATTACTCGAGGCAAAAAAAAAACAAAAAAATGTTAGCCAGCGTGCTATTTCTCCAACAAAATACTTCCCTGTGGGGAAGAAATGCAAGGAACTTCCGCGTGCATAGATGTAGTTGCATGTTAAACAGCCCGGATGGTGAAAATTACACAGAAGCCCTCCTTTATGGCGTTCCTCGTAATAAAATCCTGGTTTTGACGTGCGAGTCCCCATTAATAGGTATTACCCTATATTAAAGGAGAATCGTTACTGCAACAGACGCGTATTTCATGCGTACCACCGCTTTCATTTACACAGGAAATCACTGAAGTATTTGCGCTTGTTCAATATAAATGCGAAATAAATAAATATTTGAAACGCGCAATTATTCCATACCAAGCACACAAGAGCAATGCAGTTGTTGCGCGAAATATATAAATATCTGAACCACGCAAGTATTTCATTATTGCACACTAAAGCAACGCGATTGTTCATGGCTAGATTTTGTGATGCAAATTCGCATATATATTTGTGCCAACGATCACCGCCAGATGATCACTGTCAGACCGCACTTTGAAAAGAGGGACACGCTCTGCACAAGTCCGAAGCCAGAACGGTGATTCGCTACAAAACACGTTCTAGCCATTTCGAGAACCTTTCGTCAATTGGATGTCACCTTCGTCGACAGAATGGAATTAAACATACGCGAAGAAAAAAAAAACCTGGCTTCAAAACAACACGGTAACACATGCCAACACAAAGACCCAGAATCAGCGGCATGCGCGTTTCTGCCGAGCGTGTTGCTGAGACCAAGACGCCTGACCCCGCTCGTCGTAGCGCCATCTACAAGATAACTGATGACGGCCCGAATATTATCTCGACGCACTGGGATTGCGATTTTCAACGCGTTGCGGGGAGAGTGTCAGCACCTGTATATTCTTACACCATGACCCCAATCTACTCCCTCCCACGCAAGGGAGAGTTCCTTGCTCCCTTTGTAAAAGGAGCTTCTTTACTCCCTTCTGCGAAGCTAATCTCAATAACTCCTCGATGACGGGCGTTTTGCTCCCAGTCTTTACACGGTGTCTTTGCGCGAATTCCCCCACCCGCCTGTAGAGCAGCTTCCGTCCCCTCGCTACAAAGCTCGAAGTGTGTACAAACCCTGAGGCGAGTTGGAGCCCACTGATCAGTAGTACGCGCACAGTGCCAGCGAAGAAAAAAAGACCAGCCATTAATCTAGACTCTGGGTATTGAAGGGGGCCGCCGCCACCGCCGAAAGCGTTGACGGCAGGCGGCGCTGCTGTCGGAAGACGTTAGGTTTAACGCGTGACAAGTCCTCGCTTCCGCGAGCGCCTGCGCTGCCAGCCGCAGACGCCCGCGCGTCGTTGGAGCCGAAAATCGGCGGGAAAGACGTCATTAATTTTCGGGCGTCCGCCGCGGGAGAACCACGGCCGCGCCAACGGTTTCGTTCGCCGGGGACTTGGAAGCACGGCGAGTACACACGCGGCGCCGGGGACTTGGAAGCACGGCGAGTACACACGCGGCGGTGTAGCTCGCACCTGTCGGCGAGATTATAGATATGCGAGGCGCCCGCATGGAAGAATGGGCTCAGGAGAATGTGCCGTTCTGGTAGGTGCCCGCACAACCATGGCTCCTCGCGAACGTGCGCGATTTCTTGAATTTCTTTTCCTTGCATTTCTCGCGCGTTTTGAGAGCGTTACGCCGCGCAGGGTGAGCTTTGGAGCGTGCGTGTCTTCGGCGACGCATCTTGGAACCGCGCGATTCGCATGGTCTACATGAATGGTTTTGATTGTAGTTAGCACCAGTTTAAATATCACTGTGGAAGTTTAACGTCCCCAAAACCACGACAGGATTATGAGAGACTCCGTACTGGAGGGCTCTGGAAATTTTCACCATTTTGATTCTTAAACGTGTGCCTAAATCTAAACAGATAGACAAAAAGCGTTTTCGCCTCCATCGGAAATGCGGCCGCGATTTGCTCCCCCTACCGGCACGTAAGCAAGCCGAACACAATAACTGACTTGACCACTGCAGGGTGGACCCCCAGTTGAAATCAAATTAATGCTTTCTAAACCTTGCTGAATATGGCGATGTCCTCAGAGTTCCCAGTGAATGGTGTGGATTGTGGAGAATAAGCCAACACGAGACTGCCGATGAAGTGGTTAAATGGCATTCCTGTGGTCATCGAAATTACTCTATATTAGCATAACAAACCTTTTCACGAAGTTTCGCTGGTAGTAGTATACTTATGATGTCACGTGTAACCATGCCAGTTCAACGACTATAACAGAAACAAGTTATTTGCCTAACCTCATCGCATATTGATCAAGGACAGCTCGAAAAAGGGCGCTTCTGTGATTCATGCAATTCATGAAGACAATGTCATCACTGGTCTCTTCTAGCCAACAATGGTTCACTCAGCTACACTAGTTGAATATTTGAGCAAAAAGAAAAAAGAAATGTTCATATTTTTGAACGTTCGATAAACCCTATTGAGCGGTACGAGGTAGTACCAGGTACTTGTACGCCATAAAAAAAAAAGCTGTTTCTGTCACGTACGCGCGCCATCAGCCTCAGTGTTAACCGGCGAAAGAGTCAGAGAGCGTTAACATCAGCCTGTAAGTGGTTCCACTGTTGCCGAGCCCGAAAACACAAGCCGGACCGAAAGATATGGCAAGAAAAATTAAAAAAAGTCATGAGCACGCATTCTGCACCAACAAAAAGAGGGAAAGTGGAGGAGTCTACCAGCACTTAAGTGGCTTGTAAGTGAGTGTGATCGCTGTTGACATCGTCAGGGTGTTAGAAGGGACAGCACCTCTGCCAGCTATTTTTTTTTCCCGAACCAAATATATAGGACTTCGCTTCGCAATGTGTTCTATCTTCCTCCATAGAGCCACAATGAAGAAACACAAGTCTAAATGAAGACAGAGAACAACAAGAAAGCAGAGAACCCGAAGGCATGTCTGGACGCAAGTCTCGGCGAACAAATTTCTAGTTCCCGGGTCTGCCACCAGGTGTGCCTCATACCTTTTTACTTCCGCCGACGTCTATCGACTCCTCCTCACTCATCAAAAGCACACAGCGAGGCGGGCTAAGCATGCAAGGTAGCGCCACACGTGCAGCTGCAAGAGGGTGTATACCTTGCGCGTGTTAACAGCGATCGAAGTGGATTATAGGGCTCTTATCACAGTTAAGTGCAGTTCGAGTACTAAGTGAGATCTATCAAGTATTGCCTTTTCTCTGGCTTCCTGTTCTTTGCCCGGCGTATGTACACAAAGAGTATGGTCTGTCTCCCGAAAGCAAGCATAAAAAGTCACAAGGGTGTATATTTGCCTACAACTGCTCAATGGCAAAAGCCACCTAATTCTATTCAGCTCTTTGTATGTATCAGCCCTTCCTCAACGAAAGGTGTTCTCACTCAATGTAGATCTGCATCGCCTCTGTTATCGGAGGCGTGGGAAGATTTCTGTGCTCGCGTGATTTCGCAATGCCTCTGGGATCACTCCATCTTGGATCAAGCGACCATCTCATGTGATGATGCCATCACCTAACATCATATGGACATAACAGTTTATTCATTTATTTATTTTACTGTCATGGCCAAATGATATTACAGCTGAGTTACCACAAAAATTGTGCAATTGAACAAAAAACAGCGAATATGGTTAGATCGTAACAAAAAATCTCTTATAAGCCCAGTGTTAGCTAATGCATTTATAGAGTAATACGTGTTAGCTAATACAGCAAAAAACCTAATTATGCAATATTAGTCAATGCATTGCCACTGGTAAGTCTGCTCCACTCCTTTGATGTGCGAGGCGAAAATGAATCGAAGAAAATTTTTGTGTTGAATGAAGGGATGCCTACTTTTTGATGGTGATCACTGCGGCGGGATATATGTGCTGTCGGCGAAGAAGTAGTTGGTCATGGAAAAAGAGATGGTGATACATTTTTTCATATAGTGTTAAACGGGAGACTGCTCTACGAGATGCAAAAATGGAGGGTGCAAGGGAAGTTTTCGTGGTAGAAAAGGTTCCGGTGGTGCTATAGTTTCACAATATAGAACGAATGGAGTTATCCTAAACAAGTTCAACGGAAGTTACCAGATTATTATAGGTGGGGTCCCACACGGCTGTAGCATATTCTAGTTTCGAGAGTGTTTTATAAAGCTGCGGTTGTTAAGCTATATAGAGCATTGAAAAAGTTACGCCGTAAACATTCGTATAACATTCATAACGTATTCAATATCAGGTGAACAGTTGAGATTAGTTATTATGTGAGCTCCAAGATACTTATAACAAAATCCAGAGGAATGTTATTAAAATAGTAAAAATATGAGGTTGTGGAAGTTCTCGACACATACGTTATTTTGCACGTTTTAATGTTTACGCCCATTAGCCATTTTTCACACCAGTTAGATAACGTTAAGGTCAGACTCCAATATGTGAATGTCATTATCATTAGTAATTTAAAAAAACTACACAGTCGTCAGCAAATAGACGAATGTTGGATGATACAACTAATGAGAGTTCTTTAATATAATTGACAAACAACGTCTTCACCCGGTACTACTTTTTTTGCATCCCTTGCGTTAACGCCACCGATGCCGACGGTCCCGCTTCCCGTCTCATTAGGCATCTAATGCTTTCGTAATAATGCCTCAGGACAGCAAGCATTCAGCAATCAGAAGTACTACGGGGCAACACTAACAAGGCGTTAAAATGGTTAGTGTAGATTCCGCTGCAAATGAAACTGATAATGAATCCTTTTTTTCTTTCTTGTAACAACGCCTACAATATCACTGCCACTAAGAACGGTTTGTTGTCTCGAAGCGTGTGGGTGTTTACAAATGCATGACTGTGATGTTGTTTTCGCTCACCAATACTCGAGTGTTTATTTTCTTCTCTTAAAATATTTTGAGTGCTGTTGTATTTGTTGTATCTTTTGTTTCGATTGAAAACTCTGTAGTCAAATTAATATGTGTACTTCCCCTATGTAATGCCTTACGGCGATGTAGGTAAAATGTAAATAAATAAATAAATAGATACATCAGAGCATCCTCAGATTTTCTACCGAAAATCAGCCTGTGTGCGCATTCTATATGAAACATACAACGAGTGGCGGAGGTTCATGTCTTGATATCCGTGTGACAGCTTTGGGCCATTCAGAATCCCCACGATCGAGGCAGCGTTTAGGCTTATCTGTCCAAAAGTGGAAGAAGCCTTCAGCACGCTAGTCGCGTCTCTCGAGACCAATAATAGGGCTTGCCTAATTAACAAACACCAATGGGCTCCGCGTATACGCAATGGCATTACTGAGACATATTCACGTTGTAGTTAATGCCGCAAAAAATCAAATTACAACGATAAACTTAAACCTGACATGCATTCTTGTATGTGCTTATGAAGTGAATTCAAGCAAATCTGCATTTTATAAATGTCAAAGACGTGTTGTTTCGGCGCATATCAGAGAACTCAATGCTTCGGCATTGAATAGATTCGTTATTTGGCTCCAGAGTATTATCGCGAATATGCGTGGAATTTTTCTCATGCAGAAAGAAATAGGCGCGTGGGTAATTTACCACAACACTTGTTTCGTGTAGAGCTGATTAAGCGTTACTATCTATTGGGCAACCAGATTGACTGGCGTTTCCTCTCGCACTAAAAGTAACCGCCGTAGCCATTATGAGGCGACTTGTCGAGTACTTTCTTATATATTGCGGTAGCATTCGCCCATGCACTGAGGCGCCTTCACATGATTATGGTCAGGTTAGGTTGGTGAGCGGCTTAGAACTATAGCCTAAATAGCAGGAAACGAATCGCCTACGGGTACGCTTACCCTTTTTATCGCGATATTTATTGCAAGATTAAGGCGCCCTAATCAAGCAAAGGGCAGGTCATTGAGGAGCCAGGTTGTGACGCGCGTTTGATGGTTCTTCAGAGACCGACGGAAGCCTCAGAGATCAAGGGGCGTTTCACGATACCTTCGCTATAGGTAAAAGGGTGCAAGCACCATGGTATCGTGAAAACGGCAGATTCTCTACGTCATTCCTTGCCGGTTGTGTGAACAACCTGCAATGTAATGTGAAAGTGTGCCCTAAGTGTACGAAAATTAAGCGAAGCTGTCCTACCCGTAACATTCTCGGCAATGCACGCATTTAGCGTGGCACGGGGCGTTCGAGTGGGTGGGCCGCGTCGATCGTCATCGCCTTCAAAAGCGGGGGGGGGGGGGGGGGCAAGACCAACGGAGATAAATGAAAGTCCTGGCGACGGGGATCCGCGACCCTGGGGCGGCTGATAAAAGGTATCGACCAATGAAAGAGAGGCAAAAACTTGTTCCTTTTCAGTGCTGGTGTCCGAAGGACGAGTCATGTTGTGAAGTTAGCTGTTCGAACTCTGTACGAATGGGCGTCGAAGGCAAGTGACGCTGGAGGAAAAAGTCGGGCGCTTACTGCCGTACACTTGTATCTGGGGGCAACTGCTTCAAAGCGGTTTGGCAGCTACAGCGTGTCACTCTTCGCCGAGTGTTTTTTCGCTCTCGAGCGTCCGATGTGAACGGACGTGTTTCGAGCGCGCTCCGACGATATCGACACTTGGCCAGCGCTTCGCTGTCAAGCCATCGCCGCAGCTGTTGCTGCGCTAGCTGCTTGCTCGCTCGTTATCTACCGGCTGCAGCTGATACTGGGAGGCTGCCTTCTGAGCTCGTCGGCGGCACCGCCGCCCGGCTAGCTGCCGGCGGCCATTGCCGCTAGTATCACCCGTCGGGGTTTCGAGCTTTCATGGCCTCTCCAGAGTCCTGCGTGCTCCCAGCCGACGTGCCGCTGCCTGAGGATATGGACCTACAGACTTCAGACGACCTGACTGCCTCGGTGACATCGCCGACTTCAACGAACAATTCGGCTGCCGTTACCATGCCTTCACGGGTGCTGCTCCTGCCGGACACCAACCCATTCGCCCCACTCCGGGAGCTCGAGGAACAGAATAGCATTGAAGGCAAGTCTGAAAATACTTTTCATCAAGCTCGCATAATTTCTACCGCACCGAATGGAGAGAAACGTGCGCGAGGCTCGCTCATACCGACGCCCGAACGACAGCACACTAGCATACCCAGGGATCACTCCCACATGAGAAGTGCACGTCACACGCTCCTTGCTTCCGCTAGTTACCAAAACGGAGAGGATGGTTGGACACCAGTCAGCTATCGCCGAAAGCAGCAGAACCATGCGGCGGTCGTGGTGACGCCGAGCTCAGGTGCCCCGCGCGCTTATCAGCACACCGTCATTCTTCGGCCTAAGCAACCATGCCGCATCATGGATGAGCAGTTCATACGACTAGATAGAGTAATAACTCGCCGCATTTCGGCTCATCTCAACATCCCTGAGGAAGACCCACTTCCAGAGTTCAGGGTTCGCTATTTAGACCATAGCAACCAGCTCGCAGTCGACGCGGCTGAACCGGAGGTGTGCAACGCCCTTCTCGCGATAGCGTCTCTGCCAATCGGAGGAAAGGAAGTACCTTTTCAAGCATATGAAGCGGTTACTCGCAATCAAATCAGAGGCATCATTCGCAATGCTGGAGACATGACCTCTGAGGAACTAATGAACTCATTACATTGCCGCAAGTGCAAAATCCTGCAGGCACGCCCACTTGGTGACAAAGGCACTGCCATGGTCACATTTGAAGGTAACAGCTTACCCTATAAGGTTGGCCTGCGGTCATTTACGATCCGTGTTTTTCCGTATCGTGCACGAGTGACCGTTTGTGACATATGCCACAAGATAGGGCATCGCAAGGAGCAATGCCCCAATATTTCGGCAGCTAGATGCTCGACATGCGGTCTGCGGCAACACGAAGAGGGTACGCAATGCCCGAACACAGAACAGAAGTGCCGCAGCTGTGGTGGGTCTCACCTGGCCACAGCCACGAACTGTCCAAAAAGACGAGAAGTAAAGAAGAAAATTGAACAAAAACGCAAGCCGGCTGCCAAAAGGCAACGCAAGCAAGTGAATACGCAGGAGCAACAGCGCCGCCCTTCCGCGACACAAGGTCTACAAAGACCCATGCTCAAACCAACACGCCAGGGTTTTTACACCGGGCCGCCGGCACCACCTGCTGCACAGTCAGAAGGCGCCGGGGGCACCACCTTCGCGGATGTAGTTCGACCAGCGAACGTGCCGCTAACTGCTTCTAGTAATGGTATACCACATCCATCAAACTCAACACTGGGGTCCTGTGCGCCGCAGCCCGCCTCGGGTGGAGGGACGAAGCATCCTCGAAGGGGCGTAGCTCAGTCAACGGGGCTTCCGCTTATCAGTGACCATTCACGTCCCCCCGCCCCAACGACTTTCCAAGAACTCGAGCGGCGACTAGAACACCGTATGGCTCAAATAGAGAAATCCATTCATGAAAGAGTTGAACAGCTTATCACTCGGGCCATTGAAAAATGCGTCCAAACCACCATGGAGCGCATCATGCTTTCCGGCATGCTCCCTCTTGGCACAACTTCGACGACAACCGCAGGAGCACTTGTGATGCGTACACCTCTGGTACCGTCAAACTCTATCGCTCCTCACGCAACAAAGCCTTACCATGGCTAGCTTATCAAAATCATCGCCATGGACAACTGTCCTGCAGTGGAATTGCCGTTCGCTTCGTCGCAAGAGGGCTGAAATGACCACTTGGCTCTCCAGCAAGACAGACGATACCAGTCCATTGGTCATTGCCCTTCAAGAAGTCAACGGCCCTGTGCTGAAAATAATGGGCTATGACGGCTACGCCCCGACTGAAGAACAAGATTCATCCACGAAGACAGCATTATACGTGCGACGAGGAACTACGCACGTGCAGTTAGATACGCAACCGTGGTGCAGCACTACTCTTAGTGTTGTCGGTTGCCGGCTGGAAGTCTCACCTCAGCGTACAATTCTTGTCTTCTGCGTTTACGTGGTTCCTGAAAGCACCAGGAACAAAGCCAATAAGGCGCCGGTTGATCTCAGTTTCATACCGCACTTTAGGAAGATTTATCCACAAGATGTCATATTGTTGTGCGGAGACTTCAACTCTCAGCATGTCGCCTGGGGATACAACAAATGCAGCCCGCGTGGCAGGCGCATCATGCAGGATGCCTCGGCGTACGGGCTGACGCTTCTCAATACGCCCCAAACACACACGAGGCTGGGACAGACAGTTCACCAAGCAGACACATCCCCAGACCTTACCTGGAGCACCCGCCCACAGCTATTTCAGTGGGAGGTGCTGGATGATTGCATGGGAAGCGACCACTTCCCCATACTTATACGATTTCGCACAGGTGACGCCATTACGAAGACGAAGTCACGCGCCAGTACACGGCTAAGCCACATCACACACTGGGACAAATACCGCGATTTACTACAGCAACAGCCTCCAGCCAAGAATATTGACCATCTGCTTTCTCAGCTATGCGCAGCGAAGCGGCAAGCCACCAAGAACCTACGGGTTCCTTTTGACCACCCAGAACCTGATAGGCATCTTCTCACTCTGTGGAATAGAAGGCTACGTATTCTGGCCCAGTACAGGCGGTCTCGCCACGCTGCGCATCACAAAGCACGGTTGCGCAAAATACAGCGTTCTATTGAGACATATACGACCACGTTAGCGTCAGACCGCTGGATGGCAATTTGTGAAACCATGAATGGGCAGACCCACACGTCAAAGGTCTGGACCATCCTGCGCTCTCTCCTCGGCCAACGCAAGACCTACAATGGCGCGGCTCGTGTGGCCCTCCGGGAGGGCATCAGCACACAGGAGCTCGCCGAACAAGCTGCTGAAGTGTTTTTCCCGCAGACATCTCGCCCCACAGCCAATACGTACCGGAAGGATGCAAGCTCTGAAGACACTGAGCCAATTAATAGCCCTTTCACCATGCTCGAGCTGGAGTATGCCTTGCAACATGCTAACACACGTAGTGCTCCAGGAGCCGATGGAGTATGCGTTGCTCATTTACGCAATATGCCTCTTGAGTACAAACACGCTCTCCTCAAAGAGTTTAATACAGTCTGGGATACCGGAATACTGCCCTCCACATGGAAGTTTTCGGTAGTCAAGCCCATACCGAAGCCTGGTAAACCACCCCATACCTTATCCAACCTCCGCCCGATCTCTTTAACCTCGTGTGTCTGCAAAGTCATGGAGAGCATGGTTAACACACGCTTGATGTGGTACCTTGAAGATCGCGACCTTTTGGCCCCTACAATGTACGGATTCCGCGCGGGCCTATCAACTCAAGATGTACTCCTTCGCCTAAAAGAAGACGTCCTCGACTCTAACTCGGTGCACCCACGGGCTGTGGTAGCAGTGGACATACGCAAAGCATTCGATGGCGTACCACACAGTACCATCATGACGAAAGCACGTGCCCTTGGGATTAAAGGGAAAATGTATAACTTCATAGCGGGCTTCCTCGAAGGGCGAAGCTACCAAGTCGAAATCGGCCAAGACGCCAGTACCGTACGAACCAACCACGTAGGTGTTCCCCAGGGCTCGGTGATTTCACCCACCCTCTTTAACATAGCCATGTACCAGCTACCAAGACGCCTTGCGAACGTACCGGGCCTGAAACACGCGGTGTATGCCGATGATGTAACCGTGTGGACGCATCAAGGATCCGTCGGTGAGCAGGAGGATGTCTTACAACGAGCCCTCAACATTATTCACGACTACGCAATGGAAGCAGGTTTACACACCGCTCCAGACAAAACAGAGTTTGTCGTCATTCATGGTGGCCGAACCACGTTTGCCAAGCAGGAAGAAAAGAGGTGTTTTAAACTTCACATTGGCAATCAACCTATAATGAGGAAATCCACTATCCGAATATTAGGAATGCACTTAGACGAGAATTGCACAGCGAGCACTTGGTTCCAACGCGTTACGAAGACTAGCAAACAAATCCTTCATGCTTTACGCAGAATCTCTAATCGCACTCGTGGAGTAAACGAACGCGAAATGCGGCAGTTTGTTCAAGCTTTTCTCGTCTCACGTATCATGTATGGACTGCCGTATCATCCGGTCAACCGTACGCAGATAATCAAACTCGACCGGCTGCTTAACGAGGCCAAACGCATGGTCACCGGACTACCAAGGTACACACGCCTGGATGCGCTCAAGAGCTGCAGCAAGCTCAATAATCTGACCGAGCTCGTCGACATGCACATCCACACACAGGAAACGAGGCTTCGCGCAACAAATGCTGGGCGATACACGCTTATGCTTCTCGGGTATGACATCAACACACTGCCCATGCTGCCTAACAAAACGCCGCCTTGGGAAATCACGGTACTCACCGACGGCAAGCCACTTCCGTTGAATATGGACCCTAATCAGCGAGCACGGCGCCTTAACTACGCCAAGAGACATGCTAGGGCCACGAGTTCACTCCCCATGACTGAACGCGTCGTATACACTGACGCTGCACTTCCTGCAGACGGTACCAGTAACACTTGTTATGCCACTGCGTGGTACGACCAGACAAACAGAAATCAGAGCCGACGTTATCATGCTTCAGCAGATGCGATGTATAGCACTCGAGCAGAGCTAGTGGGCATCTCAGATTATTTGGAGTGGGCCCTCGAAATGTCACCTCAAACTGACCCTGTTCACCATCGTGTGTACACTGATTCCCAGGCTGCCCATCGGGCATGCGCTAATGTTCTTTACACAGATCCTGTACTCCAGAAGATCCGACACCAGACGCGCCTGCTCCGCGAATGTGGTCATGACGTTACCATCCACTGGGTCCCCGGGCATTGCGGTATCCCCGGAAACGAGAAGGCTCACAGATTAGCGCGCGCTCATCTCCTCACCGCGCTAGCCAGAGCTTCCGATACTCCTTCCACTTTTCTGGCTACCCCACCCGAGCTAGCAGATCCGACAGCAGATAAGCACATTACCAAACAACGTCGCGCCGCCTACCTCACAGCAGTGGGTAATCCACTCTCGATACCATTGCTTCCTTCGAAGATATTCACACGGAGAGAGTCTGTCCTGCTTCGGAGAATTCAGGCAGGAACACTCCTTACTCCTTTCTTGCTGAACCGTTTCCACAGGGGTGACACGCCACCACCCGTGACAGGTCTCTGCTCCACGTGCAACTGCCGGGCTGATCTCAACCACCTGTGCTGGGAGTGCCCTGTGTACAACCCGCCTAGGCTCCGTGCCCTGGCCACCATAAAACGGGGACCCTGGCCTTCTTCTCTCCGGACATGGGCCTGCCCGGAGCCTTCGCCCCCTGATCGCGCCATCGAGTTCTGGCGAGCACTCATCATGTTCCTCCAGGACCCGGCCGCGCCACCGGTTGGCGACCGGCTCCGCGACAGCCACAAGATTCAAGCCATTCAAGCGGCCCCCACTTAGCTGCCTCCATGACGTCCGGTAATAAAAACGGAGGCAGCTCTACCCCCCCCCCCCCTGCTATAGTGCCCTGACTGTCCACCGCAGCGCCCTCGGCGCGAACAAAGTGGAATAAACATGGTTTCATTCATTCTTCGCCGAGTATTGAAGAAGCTGGAATGGGAGTTTCCTGAAGCCGCAAGTGAGCAGCACTTTTTCCCTTGATTGCAGCCGTGTTTTTATTTATACATGTCTGTAATAAAGCGTCAATTCAATTCACTTCAAAATGAGCGAGAAACGAAGCAAGAAAGAGTGAAAGGACGGGAAAAAGGATAAGAACAAAGAATGCAACAAGGAAAGTCAAGATGTTACACTCCTGTCCGAGTTCTTTGATGGTACGCTCGGTCCTCAAGTTTGTTGCGTACAGTAAGAGTATGTTGGAGGCCTACATGGATGCGTCAATCGGCGAACTGCGTTCGGGGTTGCAATAAGTGAGGAATGCGGTGTCATTAAATGCAGATGTTTCGCAAATTTTCGCGTGACCTGACGCTCAGGCACGTTTCGGTTAGAAAAGAGGGCCTTCAACATGATGTTTCCTGTTTGGTTGGATTCGAAGATGTCTTGGTATAGATTTGATTGGATGTTAGATTGGGAATGCGACAAATAAGGAAGAGACGGACACGCTTGCGTTTCGCTTGCGTAGCGTATCTATGTCGAATCCCGCTTAACGAACACGGCCAGTTTTCAACTCGAGCTTGAGTTGAGAAAAGGTGATAATGGTCATAATAACATTAGATGTTGTTGTTCGAAGGATTCGTTCCGGGGTCTGTGGAAACTGCAGTCACTGTGACGCGAGAAAGTGATAAGCGCGAGTAAGCACTACGAGATTTCTGTGATTGTATTGGTTCGAATTCGTTGACTAAAATGTAAAGTTCAACTCATAATTAGGAACAGTTCTAAGTGATAGTGAGAATAGTAAATATTACAACATTTCAACGGCGGAACTGTTCTATGACCGGGTACGTTGACAGATGTGTTCCCGCGTCGAATGTAACTCTTCGGACACTTTCCAAATACACCCACAAATGGCATAATATAGCGATAGCCACACACAGACGAGGAAGGATGGCTCGATCATTAATAGAGACTAGAGTCACTGTAACAGGAGTCGGTCTGCCATCTCTACTCTACAGATAACGTGATCACAGATACAAACACAATGTCGCAAAACCTCGCAATCACACGAGAAACACAGGAGTCCCAACTGCTTCTGCAGATTTCACACGCGGGGGAAATGCAATACGTTTTTTTTTGAAGACGCTGGTATTTTTAAGATATTTGAACGTAGAAATTTGCCTGTCTGTGTGCCTGTTTTTCTGGCCATCTGTGACACGATTCAGACTCTCTACCAATGTTTCTGATAGCTCAGTCATCCTGAACTGGTGGCTGCGGTTCATACTTGCGAACAATGTCGATCTAAAAGCGAGTATTACGCATATCTGAGGCGCAACATCAATACGTAAGTACTACGTAATGTTTTTCTTCATTATAAAATACACAGATACGTTCATCTAAGGACCCTTGTGTTCATCACACTGCGATGAAAGTGCGACGTTGTACACAAAAAGGCGGCCGGCACAAGATGACATTTGGCAGCAGAGCACGCAGATAAGCGGCCAGTTTGTTTCATTATTATCGTTCACTTCCTCTTACAACGCTAGAATAAATCAGAGTTGGCGCTCTAGTGGCGAGGCAGCCGGTGCATAAAGGTGTTAATGACGGCAGGCTACTTTATTTCTATGAGTAACAATTTTGAACGTGGAAAAAGTTATAACATACGCGGTTTGTAATTTCTGAAATTCAACTAGGGCACTGTAACAAAGCTCACACCATGCAATGACTTAGATTCGTTCTTTTGAATGCGCTAAACGCACGCTCAGGCGGTAATAATTTCGCGCAGATGACTTTAGCGAGAGAAAAGACGCCTTGGCTATCGAGCGGAGGGCCGCCGCTTTAGAAGGAATTGTCCGACAAATCGCACCTCGATTCGTTTTAATTCCGAACTCCACTCCACCGTTTTCTTTCTCTCTCTCTTTTTCTTTCTAGTTCTTTTCTACGGGAAACGTGAATACAGAACTCATTTAGAGAGCATATTTCTAATGCTGCATACGCTACCGCAAAGTTAAAAATAAATATACTCTGCTTAACCTTTCTGTGATACCATTTGCAAGAGTGTCGCACGTCAAAAGGGCGGATCGAAACTTCCGTCTGACTGCGGTTGCACGAAGCGTCCTTTTTATGATAGTGACTTGCAAAGCATGTCCCGCTTAATTTGATTACTTCGACGTGTCGATATTGTCACTCGAAAGGTCAGCCCCCACTTTTCCGCGGAAAGGCCACGGGGGAGGAGGGTGAGAGTAATAAACACGTTTTCTCGTGCAAAGTGAAATGCTTTCAGCATTTCGTTCACAAGGTTTCAGCTTGGGCTGATCACCGAACAGCTGCTGTCTAAGAAAGAACTGGTTGCCCCATCACACCTCTTCGGTGTTCCACCATACTCTCATGCATAAAACTCTCTTTGTCCATCTCTTTGTACACTCTAACCCTCTTTTAGTGAGTAGCGCCTTCTTTGACTCTTCAGAGGGAGTATACACCTTTTCACAGGAGAGAGAGAAAAAAAACACCGCCATGATGGGCAGCACGCGGGAGTACAAAGGCGAAGAGCGCACCCTTGTCAGTGCATTTTTGCCCTAGGGGTCACGCCAATTTGCGCAGCCCAAAGAGGACTATGGCGGCACCCAGGGAGGCGTATTTGAAAAGGTTTATAGCTCGTTCAGCCGCGAATATTATGCATTGTCTGCAAATGTGTCAAACTGGCATAGCATACTTGCAAGACTCTCAATATTACATTCTGTAAGAAAGAAAATGAAAGAATGTGTTGTGTTGTTCGAGCTTCAGTAAATAATTGTAATTATCGTAAAATAAAACAATAAATTATGTTTAAAGCAAACATGTTTGTTTTCTCAGGAATCAGAATTAAATCATAGGCACAACAAGTGCAGTTAACTATTCACTGGTGGTATTTATTTCATCTCGAGAAAAATATTACTTTTGACGTTGGTTGAGGACGCACTACGTATTATAACATATCAGTACACTAACAAAAATATGCAACAACCTCTAAGCCCAGTTCACACCATGGTATTGCCCATTTAGGGCGTCCGTACGTTCGTGCGTTTAACTAGATACGAGCCCATCGTCGGACGGACTGCTCACTTTAACCAAGGTAATCCTAACTTCTGTGCGTACGCGCAGAGGGGACAGTAGAACAATGTCAACTTTCTGGTAAGCAAAAAAAAACCTATGGATTATTTTATATATGCTTGACATAGGTTAAGCGTGTGAGGTGGAACTGAGAAGCTTGGCACGAATTTGCGTACTGCACGAAAAGGCGTAAGGGGGCAAGCTTGGGAACAAAGAAAGGACCCGCCCGTATTAGGAAAAAATAACAATGCTTTAAAGGGCGGCGGATCGCTGTATGAATTGATAATTTATCGATAAGTAAATAAGCATTGCAACACAAAATCCATGACATATGAACTAAGTGCGCTGTCATGCTCGTTTCGTAAAGCTTCTATATTTAGCACGTAATTCACGCTAACTGAAAAGTAATAAATATTTATAATATTAACCCCCTACGTTATGAGGTTACTTGCTCTTTGAAAGTTCTCGTGTTGGTACCTATGCATTGTATCTTGGTGTTCATTTTCCGTGCTTTCTTTCTTGATCGAGATTATGGTTGTCATGCGGAGGGTAAATGCAGTTGCTTAATTTGTGATGATCCTGCAGAGGACATTGACAGCCTGCTGGTGCTATAGTGACAGTATATGCTCTTGATTACGATTACCATGACATGAGACAGCCTACCTCGAATTCAAAAGAGGGAGTGAAAGAGACAGACTAAACTGGTAAGGTCTGCGTTGAAATCAGGTCCCTCGAATTCGATTTTCCTCGGCAGCGAAGTAAGCGAACACATGCGAGTAAGGCTGCTTTGCATCTGGAAAAGTTTCTAAAGCCCAGTTTCACCATTTTCTTTCTTTATCTCTCACTCTATTTCCACAAATTTCTGTCTTTTTCTTATTTTGAAGAGTGAAGAGCTCGTTTACTGACATAGGAAGCTAAATATCGACAGGTCTTCCCGAGAACGCTGGTTTCGAAGCACTCGACTGAAAGCACGTAGCTTTTGTTCTTTATTTTGTTAATTTAAAGTTGCTTAAGAGGAACTTGGAAAGTGGACCTGCGTGGTGGGATAGGGGAAACGGGGGTGGGCTGGTTCCAGTAACTTTCACATTATCCAAAATGGGTTTGCAGCGCACAAACGTGCGACTGGTGTTCCCTTGTGGTCTCTCTATTTCGACACCCAGCACTCGGCGTTCTAATTGGACGAAATGGTTATTCGATCTCGCTTATCACTTGGAATTTCAATACTTTTTTCCTTCCATTACACTTGGAACGGACACAATGGGTGCCCAATATCTTGCACTAATTCCTTCATTTGAATTTCTTCGAGTTGGAATTCGTGACCGGTCCCTCTGCTCCTGAAGGACGTAATCTCCTACAGACCTTTAGTTAACTTAAGACACCTTTACCCTACAAACGTTGATGAGCCTTCCAATTATTAATCTTCAATTCTGCATTACTTAGGTACTATGCAGCTCTTACAACCACAATCTCCCCACGTGACAAAAATATGATTATATAGTGCTAAAGACAGTTGCGCAATCACAAAAAATGATTTATTGTCGCATAACTTGATCGAAGACGCCCTAAAATTTAGTTATGCAGAGCTACCTTCGTAATAATTTTAAATAACTTTGCGTGTAGAAATGTAGGCGCTATATTTGTACACTACGCCAGAGTTCGGCCTGTACACGTCAGAAGATAAGAGATACTGATTCGCAATGCAATGTAGCCTGCAGAGGCTGTTTCAATCCTGTGCTGAAAGCAATATGGAATTCTTATGATCCATGAAACGCAGGCTTCCCGCAAACACTATTAAAATTCGCCTGCTGTTCCGCGAACCACGCCAAGTAAAATCATAGATTCACCACCGTGGATTCGGGTCTGCGTACCTGTAGGCTGTCCTACGTATGGGTTTAGGTGCCATCTTACAGGGCTGTGTTCTTGCCGGTTTCGTGTCTTTAAAAAATAAACAAAGAGTACTTTGGTATACGCATGCGCGTGAAAACGATTAGTTTGATGCATTCGACCTGAGATAAAGTAGTTAGTTTCAAGTAACGACACACCAAAACATGGAGGAAGAAAAGAGAGGAGAGAGAATTACGTCACGCAGCAACCCGTTTCGAAGCCAGCCGTGTCGGCCCAACAAGTGACCTCTTGTGGTGGGATTACGCAAGCAACGAGTATTGTCGAGACTTCGGGTTATGGCGCCCGGCAGCTTTCGATCAAAACGCATTTGTTTGGTGCAGACCAGCGAATCACGCAGAAGGTTCAAAAACGGAACGCCAACGAGAGTACTAAAACTAAGGAGGGTTAAAAAACAAATTGCTCGAATGGAAATCATTGCCTGGGAGTGAGCCGTGCCGCTGACAAGGTGGCGGCTGCGGCGGCCATCTTACTATGGGCATGATAAAGTAGCACCATTCAGCGATTAAGAACGAAGCGTTTCCCTCGCACGCCCTACGAGTCTAATGTGGAAAATTTTTCGGGTCACATAGTGCTCCAAGTGCGTCTTAGTGTTAATAATTTACCTTAGGGAGTCTCTGATTGGAGGAAAAGTTCTCAGTCGCCCATATTCGTTTCTGTAAGTTATTTCGTCGGGAACAACTATATTTCAATATAGCACTAACGTAGAATTTAAATTAGCATATCAGAGGCACTTGATCTCTAAATGGCCACTATCAGAAAAGAGCGTATTTCCACCATCTTCAAAGTGGCGAAAGCTGGCTTCACTTCTGCTGGCAAGGCATCGCGAGAGCTTCCAGTCCAGCAATTTTTTTTTGTTTAGAAAAAATTTACAGCATGTACACAACACAAAGGCTTCATACCAGTGTCCAGTAACAGGGCACATACACTCAGGGGCGAAGCTCCTTATAGCGGCACCCATTCGTCCCTCGTAGCCATTGTAATAGTGTGTAACAAGTATAACATTTTCACCTCCAAGGTGGTGCCGGTGAGAGATTTCTTCTGTGCGTTGTTGAACAATAAACGATAGTGCTCAATGTACATGCCAATGGCTGGTAAGGGAAAATAAGAGACAGGAGATTTCGGCTTTTAGTAAACACGCAGGCCGCAAATTTTTTATTGTTGAACAACGCACAGAAGACAAGAACAGGTTACTACGTTATACTCGCTGGGCGTAACCTTCTAGGATTTAGAAAGGTTTAGTGAGCGTTGGGCCGCAGTGCCATGAATACAGTGAACTAGTATATACCACAAACTCGAGGTGGTAAAAAGTGGGAAGTAGACACGAAGCGCAAGCCGTAAGAAAGTGTGCGTGTGCCTCCTTTCCTTCAGCCCTTGGAATGTCCGCTGGATGGCGGCGCTTCTATATGAGGAATATATGATGAAAAGATGCCAGACGGTGGTACTTGGAGTGTTGAATAGGCGGACGAACGGACACACAGACAGAAGCATGGACGGACGGACGGATCGACGCATGGACGGACGCAGGAGCGGATGCATGGACGAAAGCAGGGAAGGACGCACAGATGAACGTGCGGACGCACGAACAAACGCACGCACGGACGGGCGGATGGACGCACGGGCGGCCACGCAGGCGCACGCATAGCTGGACGGAAGCAAGAACGAATGGACGGACGGATGCTTCGCCCCACTATCCATCATTCACTCCGTGGATATGCTGCCATTTTTTTTATTCCTCCTTGACTAAAACCTACTGCACGCTCTGACGCTCTGATCACGGGTCGGGCTGACATGGTGGCCGTCACCTCGTGTGTCGTAATGCCGCCTCGTTTCTTTTTCTTCCTCCATGCACAAAAGCCAGACAAGTTTTCTTTATCAGTAAAAAAAATGGTGACGGTATTGTGTTTAGAGTAAGTCGCCTAAATATAGGTAGCCATGCTACAGTGCCATATAATGTCACCGTCGTTCCGCAGCTCATGTTTATCGAACTTTTTGTGGACCTCCGAAAGAAGCAATATGTGTCGATGCATACGACCTGCGGGGGACGTTCACCAGGCGCGGGGACCGTATATTAAGCTGCGCGAAGAATGCGCAATCCACAAAACAACGAAATTGGCTCCACAAGCGAGGCCTACTAGCTGCCAGGCGTTTTAATTGCCTTTCATCCGCCACAGTGCAAGCTGGGTGGCAGCGTTCATGCCGATGACATTGCGCTGTAAGTATACAAACAGTTTTGCCTCTTCGGACTCCCCCTCTCCCCCCCCCCTTCTCCCTGCAAGCAGGCCCCGTTTGTGTACATTGGAGCAACGGTGTGCCGCAAAACAATTCTCCAACGTGGATCGGGACTGCCCTTCAACCCATTACGTGTGTTCTCTCGTTCTTTATTCCATTTTCTTCAACTTCTCCTCCATATTTATGAAGAAAAGAACAACCTACGGTTGGAACCCAGGCATGGGCCAGCGCTTCCTGTGAAATGTTGCAGACGACCAACCAATATGCTTCGGTCTGCACGGGGACTGCACAAAGCCGCATTGCATATTACGGCAGGAGTCGACACACAGTGGCACTATAGACAGAAGTATAAAAGATGTAAACGAAATTCGCCTGCTTTCTGCGGCAGCGCTGTCGTCTGCACTTCCCGTTACCTTTTGTACGCAGCTTTTTTTCTTTGTATCCACCCAAGCGGCATTCGAGAGAAGTCGTTGACGGGTGTTTATGAAGCCTTGTGGGGAATACCACGTGCCAGGCGAACAGACTCCCCTCTGCCTTCCTATTTCGTCCAACTATTAGTTGTCGTTTCGAGAGACAGAAAGGACAATTCACTTCCCTCACACACGTCGCGTCAACTTTATTATTCGTTATGGCTTGTAATGTCTCTAGAAGCGCTTTCAGGGTACATCGAAGTCACACGCGTATTTTAATGCAAAACTGCGAGGGAACATCTTGTTTTTTTTTGTCAAGCTTACATCGTCAAATAAAAGAGTCACTGTTGTTTTCACACTTCGCGGCGGAAAGGAGGCTCTCTTCAATTTATTCCATCCAGTGCGCCGAGTAACCATCTGGCGTTTTCTTCATCCCTTATGCAGATGCAGTTAATTGCATCTACGTGCGAAAATGAGTGACTGAAAAATAAGTTTTCATAATCGGTAAGTATTTCATCGTGAAATTTCGTTTGGTTGTTTGGATTCGAACAAAAGTTCATCCAACTTATCGCAAACCGCTAATTCAATGACTAAAGTAAATTTATCGCAGTTCGCTTGACTTGTATTAACTCGACTCGGCTCAGTGACCCACTTTATTCCCTTCCACTTGCCTGATGGACTCCTTTGTCCTTCACTTTAGTACCTGCCTTGTTTTGAGTGAGCAGTTTTTAGTCTTTGCCAGTTAACTTGTACTGACTGAGACCATTCCTCGTCACTTGGCTTGTCTTGACCAGGTTTAATTAAGGGTATCATAGTTGAAATCAAGAAGAAATGGACAAGGGCAGGGCACGTAGCGTGTGGGCTAGATAATCACTGGTCAATAAGGGTAACTAACTGGATTCCCAGAGAAGGCAAAGGTTCGAGAGGGCCCCGCCGCGGTGGTCTAGTGGCTAAGGTACTCGGCTGCTGACCCGTAGGTCGCGGGTTCGATTCCCGGCTGCGGCGGCTGCATTTCCGATGGAGGCGGAAATGTTGTAGGCCCGTGTACTCAGATTTGGGTGCACGTTAAAGAACCCCAGGTGGTCAAAATTTCTGGAGCCCTCCACTACGGCGTCTCTCATAATCAAATGGTGGTTTTGGGACGTTAAACCCCACAAATCAATCAATCAAAGGTTCGAGAGGGAGACAGATTGTTTGGTGGGCTGATCAGATAAAGAAGTTTTGTAGGTTTAACATGGCAGCAGAAAGGACGAGAGCGGGTTGCCGCGGATCATGGCAGAAGCCTTTGCCCTGCAATGGGCGTGCTCACACTGGTGGTGATGACTAACGTGATACCTGCATAAAGGCGAAGCATGCAGTTCACGCCGGTACTTCCAACAGCAAAATCTTTACTCTATACTGCGTTACTCACCCGGGGTCTATACTCTACTCTACTCTATTCTACGGAAGGAAAAGATACGGGGGTGCATGAAGCTCCTGGACAAGTAGCGCTACGGGAATGGGTACGATTCGGCGCGGGTCCCATAATGCTCTGGAAAGTGAAAGGGCCCACCTACAGCGTTTCATGTAGACGTGGTGGTGGTAAAAAACTTGAGTTGTTTGAAGGCCGAAAAGTAAACGAATACTTAATAGAATTTTAATAAGCAGCGTTTAGGGCAGCCTTCAGGCTGCCTGCTGTGGCGTCCTGGCAGCGCCTATAGCCTTGACGCCCTCCACCCAAGTCGCCAGCCGAAGTTGCAGGCCCGGCCTGGTGCTGGACAAAGCAGCCTCCCACTACTTCGAACTTCTGAGGTGCCAAGAGGCAGGGGGCAAGTGTGCCGGACAGGAGTACGATGTGCAGACACCACTTAGCGTTTGAGGTGTACAAGTAAAAAGGCGAGACTTTCTCGCACGTTTAAAAACGCGAAGTCCAACGAATAAAACAAAGAAATAAAAACAAATATCCTTATGGTGTGAGCTGCGTCCTGTCTAAAATATATCCATGTAAAAAACAAAGCAGCAACTTTTAAATTTTATGACAAAAATATAGGCGCTATTGTGGAACTGCATTAACTGGCGGTCGGATGCACGCGATTTGGATCTGTAACCTTCGCTCCAAAGCAAAAAAAAAAGTTGTAATCGAATATAGCGCATAATCACTTTGCAGATATAATTCACGAAGTGTGTTTTCGCAAAAATGACTCTACGGTAGAGATAGGGTAAAGACGCTTGTGTCTCCGGTTTTAAATAAGAAACTTGAGCGTTTTGAGAAATTTCGCCGGGAATTTCGACACCACTGCTAATCCGAACACAATGTTTTAGGCAGTAAAGATGAACCTTTAACTCATGATATGCATAGTACGGATTGTTGTCGAGTGGCGGGAGCTACCTAGCTTTTGTAGCGCATATCCGTCTATGATGGATCGCGAAAACGAAATGACACACCAAAAAAAGGCGAGACCGTGAGGCTCTTCTCCCCTAAGATGACGAAGAAGTTGGCAATATGCTAATAACAAAGGGTCATTTTGATTGAGACAAACGTCAGAGCACCACGAATATAAGTAATATATGCACGTTATATATAAACGTTACTTTACCTGTACGAGACCGGGCAGATATAACGCTGCCGTGTGGTGGTTGCAAGTCATCCCAGCTTGTTTCAAAGCACACGCAAACAAGGGCCAGTATCTCGTGCTGTTTGTACAGGTGCACCAGAATTCAGTGGTCCAGCCATTCACAAACCACCCTTACAAGCTCATGATCTTGATCACTATCGCGATCTAGCCATGACAAACGCATGATTACACTTCTAAGACAGCATTTACTGCGCAATGGAGGATTTCAACGGTGCAGTTGTTTTTCCGAAAGTTGAGGACAATCTCTCAGGGCATTCAAACTTTTAGAAAACATTCTCATGAAGCCAATGGACGTTTACTTGCGCGAGACTTTTGTATTGTTTAACATCATTATCAAACGAGCGGAAGGCACACTTATACAAATAATGGTAGAGTGTGCTTATGACTACTGTCAATTTCTAGACTGTATTGACACGCAGAGTTCTTTCTGTTTTCAACGCATGCAAGAAAAAAAATAAAACCTGTGGGTAGCTGCGTAGAAACCAGACAGAAACGACAGCCACTGACGTTTGTATGAAAGCTCGAAGCGAAAGTGCTTCAGACAAACTTTCCCTAGAATGAAATCCAATTAAATGGTGTTTATACACTACGCACTGTGTGCGCGGTTAACGTATTGAGGTTAGCAAACAGTTTTCCTTCTGTCGTGCTCTGACATAGTTCATAAAGTTCTCGCAATTGGGGAGTCCTGACTTTTATGCTTGTTGCTCACGTGTTTGGGCTGTTGGACACACCCTTGTCTTGTCCAGCTACGTTAATAAAGAGATGAACAGAACATTTCTTTCCTTTTACCTCAGTTTACATAAGTAATCCCTTCTCTACGAGTTAATCTTTTTGAGCAAGAACTAAATCAATAAAATCTATAACACAAGAGAAAAGCACTTTGGGATACATTTTCTTTTACGTTGTTGGTGTTCATATGAACCAACGACATCGTATTGACATCGTATGTGATGCTGGCTACTGCTTGATCCTTCGTTAGGCAAACAGCCCGGAGGAAATGTATAGCCCGATGTGGTGTATATAGACGGGCAAACAAAGCAGAAACAGTAAACATCAAATATTTGTCCACCTCAAGAAACGCGCGAACGAAACAGTATTGTCTAGGCAAACAAACGCGCAGTTGACACGAAGTTCCAGCAAGCTCATTGTACACGCCAAACACACACAAAAACCTGCAATATGGAGCTGCCACTTGCAGCTCGCTTGTACTTCGAAGAAGCGCAATGAACATAACAATATGTGCAAGGCTACCTTTGCAAGGCAACGTCTAGAATAAGCAAAACTATGGAATATTTCTTACCGAAAAATTTACGATAAAAACTGGTCTTCAACACCTTCGAAACTCTAGTTTTAAACGTGTGTGTCTGGGTGTATTTATTTTTATTTTTCTCTCTCTTTGTTCCTGTCCCTGTTGTTTCCTTACTTACCTTTCCTATTCCCCGTGCCCTCTTTTCTTACCCCAGAATATAAAATTCTTGCAGCTCGTTACCCGTAAACTGTAAGACTCCGTCGCATGTACACTGTGAAATCATCCCTGAAAGCTTACCGAGGTTGTTTATTTATGTATGTACAAACACAAATATTTCCCATCGGGTAACCGTTCTCCCCTCGTGATTCGCGCGTAGTTTATCTGTAATTTTTTTTCTTACACACGACCCATAAACAGCAAAGCCTACAAAACACAAATCGTGAAATATGACAAATACACTTCGCAAGTTAAGCGATTCTTTGACCAGGCGTTCCGAACAAAGGAATACCACTTCTTTTTCACCGAAGGTTTATCGTATACTTTCACCCTTAGACTGACGTGAACAAAACAAAAGCGTCTCTCAAAACACGTACGTCCCGGCTGGGCCTCCTTATGTAAGGCTTTAGACCTAATGCCTTTCTTTTTTATTTTTTTAACATTTTTTTTTCACTCCGGCAATCAATCAATAAGTCGGGCCTGTGCTTACAAAAGAGCCAGCGTCGCCCCAGGAACTACTACGAGGCTGCATTGAGGCAATCGCCGGCTGGATAGGCCGGCCGGTGCTGGAGCCGATACGTACGGACGCTTGAAAGCGCGCGACCGGAAGTGGAAAATCATTTCCGGAACTCGCGACGTGGGCTAGCGGACGGCCTGGTAATGACGTATACGGGACGTCTTTGAGGAGAAGAGAAGAGAGGCTGCTCAGGGACGATCGGCCTTCGAGCATCAATATTGGATCTGCGGATTCGAGGCTCAACACTTCTATAGCTCACTATAAACGCTTTCTTTCTTACATACATAGCCGCGTACATTTATTTATATCGACAAGACTGCACTGCTTTCTGTAACTTTTGTTATTTTAAACCTTTCTTCTTCTTACATTGAACCATATAACGTCCCGCTACGGGCTTCTTCAATGGGCCGAGTCGTTCCTTTCCTTGTTAATCTACGGGTGCGTTATCGGTGTTCTGGAACGGAAGCGTTGCTAACATGTGACATATTGGGCGTCGCGCTTCTCTTTATTTGTTCAGGTCAGTATAGCCGGTTTCGGTTAAATGGTGCCAGTACGTCAATAATGGACTAACACAATCCTTACGTTCACTTTTTGCAGATGCGCGTATTCGATTAATACCTGGATGGTGTGTTTCGACAACGACGTTTTTAAAGCACCTTCAATTTATTTTAGGGGGGTAGGGGGTGGGCGTCATGCGTAATCTCCAAGAGACAGTTTGCAGTAAAGTGAACAGCCCAAGCAATGTTCGGGCAAGGCAGACACTTTAATGAAATTATTAAGGCGAGAGCATTAGTCTGATGCCTTCTTGAAATCGATATTTTACCATTGGCGGCATCAGCAACATTGGAGCAAAAAAAAATGTCATCATAACAAGACGACGTCACCATGTGGCGCATTTATGGCATCATACTGTGATCATGATGTAGTCATGACGTTGTAACATGACATCGTCAATTCGTCAGGGGAGGGGAGGGTGATGAAAAAGACAGTGCGAAACCCTGGTAGGTGTATAAATCCTTTCGCAGAGGTTGGGACGGGGCACCAATACATGAACTTAAAATATAAAATGAAGGAGACTTTTGCCTTGAGGTTCCTAAAGTTTACTAAACGGGACTCTGGCGCTGCAATCGTTTAGCGAGAGTGAAGGGTAGTACACGGATTTGTCTAGTCTTTTGTACTTCCGAGCCTAGAATCACACTTGTGGCTTCATTCATTGCCGTGTTTCGGCTTTGTTTCGAAGGAAAGAACGAACCCTTTTGAACTTCATGACCCGATTTGAAACGGCAAGCCTAAAATAATAAGGGGGTAAAGCGCGACTGCTGAACATTTGCAGATTTTTTTGTTTCATGACAGGACAGCTTCAATCCACGCGAGCGGAAATGGAGCCAAAACTACGAAGACTAGAGAAATCCGTGAACTACTCAACATGTTCTATGCTCACTGAAGCGCCGTGCATTGCAGCTTCCATAAACACTAGCGCCAGAGTTCCCTCTAGTGTATTTATAAGAAACTCGATAGTTTTCGCCACCCATGCACATGACCGAACGCGTGGTTGATCCTTCTGTCATTCCATTAGATGTGCCTAAAGGAACACTAAAAAGAAAGAATGAATCAATTTAGAATAATAAATTCTTTTCTCGGAACTCTAATGTGCCAAATTTAAACTTCAGAGGTTTAGTGATAAAGGAGGAAATCAAGTTCAATGATTCATTTTTAAATCTCGCGCCGAAATCTTTACGCGTGACGTCAGGAATGACAAAGTGTATATATCGATGAGAACTGACTGATAATTATGCAAAGGAAAGTGTAGGGGATGTAATTAGAAGTAATTGTAATGTAATTGAAGGAAGGAAAGTGGATAAAAAGATAACTGCCCATAGGCAGAGACCAAACCTGCGACCTTAGAATATCGCGTCCGATGCTTCACCAACTGAGCTACTACGGCGGCTACACCACCTTTCACTTAATGGGTTATGTGTGTGCATTTAAACGTGGGAGCGTCAGTCAGCGCCACCTGTTGCCATTGCGGCGAGTGCGAGACACTCATTTTCTATTGTAATTTGGCCACAATGGCTCTGCAGAATTCATGCACACTTGATACGCTGAAGCTATGGCCCTATCAGAAGACACATTACATTGTTTAAGCGATGACGAAGTGCTAATGCTTC
Source organism: Rhipicephalus annulatus (assembly GCA_013436015.1). Classification (NCBI taxonomy): domain Eukaryota; kingdom Metazoa; phylum Arthropoda; class Arachnida; order Ixodida; family Ixodidae; genus Rhipicephalus; species Rhipicephalus annulatus. The sequence continues at coordinate 277,365 of WOVY01016115.1, forward strand.
AGTAGGTACCATCAAAATATGTGACGTCACGATGAATGGTGCGGACACGTCAAGGTGGCGTCGCCACCAACATTTTGCTCTTGCGCGTCTTTTCGCCGCAAGTGTAGCAATTTAAGTACCGTGAAAGAGTAGTTTACTAGTACCAGAGAAATCGTCTTGCTATATAGAGTCACTTTGAGGTGGGCTTGGGGCCTAGTCACGTCTCCGGATACTTCCCTGCTCTTACACGATGGTTTTCATCGTGAACTTGTCAAGCGTCACAAAACAGTGCGAAAATTGATTCACGAAGGGACATTCGCACGTTTAATCCCCGCGTCTCAAGATGATTATACGCGCATCGGGAATGCTCACCGAAGAGTCGATAGGCGGGTTAGTTGGTACAGATTGGTTACAACTCGACAGTGCGAACGGGAACGTTCACACCAGCAATGTTCACGACCTACGAAAGGTGCAAGATGTACGGGATATTTCGTCTAGGTAACCACACAGAAATCACTCGTGGTTTGCCCGCACTTTAAACTCGACTGTCATTATCGCGCAGACAAGTAACGATAGGCACGAACACACAAAAAAATGCGTGACCGGGAGCATCTGGTGGTAATTCAGAATGTGAGCAACAATTTTTGCACCATTTATTATCTTTGTCTATTTATTTTTTATTGCCTAAGAAACTGAACGGTTATGCATGAGCAGAGTTACGTTGAAAAGTTTCTACTGGCGATGGGACAAAGTTTTTGCTAACGGTAATAGCTGTCTATCAACCTAAAAAGAATGTTTTCGTAAAATCACCTATGGGAAGTGTCACCATTTTTGCAATGTAGATGTTTTGTGTCTTATTCTGTCTTTTCACAATAGCATGTGACGAAGTTTTCCCAATCCAAAGCAGTGCTTAGTTGAAGCCAAATTATCGATACCACATCTGGTAAGTCTCCCGAAGTTGTGGTGATTCTCGCAGTGTGGAAAATATTAGGAACACAAACCTAAGGGCATCGGTAATGACCAGGGGCGTCTCATACCGGCATAAATTACGATGAATTAGAGTAAATAATATTATATTAACGAAGCACAATTGTACGTTTACAATACACTGTTGCCTGCATCTAAATATTTATATCGCAACATAAACATTTGCCAGGCTTACTTCTTCACCTTTCGGAAATGAAGAAAAAAACAAGAAGCACCTCGTTGATCGCAAATGCATAGTTACAAAAATGGGCCTCGCGGGAGCTCACGCTTTCATGGTGATAAATTAAATTTACAACGCGTCTCAGACAAAGAGGTCCGTTTGCTTCTGAGCGCAGAGAATAAAGTCATTCTTTCTCTTGTCTGGGCTTGCATGTCGGTGCGCCGTAACGCGAGTTTTAGTTACACCGTGATGAAATATGGACTTTCCACCGTTCATACCCGGTGCATAGCATGGTCCGCTTCTTGGAAGTTACTTTCCCTTCACGAACTCAGCAGCCCAGTGTAAGAGACGGGGAAAATCCAGGGAGACCCACCCCCACGTTCCCCATTGGTCTCTGAAATACTTCACACCCGACACCACGGATATCTAGTGTGTAACTCTAAGGGAGAGAGAGAAAAATAAAACAAAACACCGAGAATTACAAGCGCCGTATTTGTACTGCTGGCGAAGCAAAAAAAACAAGACAAAAAGACACCTTTTCGTTGCGGCTGGGCCACGCCTCGCTGAGCAGGTTATACGAAACCAACACAAAGTTTGGAGCGACCAAAGGAAAAATGAAACATTTGGACAACGAAAAAGAAATTGAACAACGGAACAAAACCTAAATCAACCCTCGAGCCGACTCATAAACGAAAACACACCCGTGAAACCCGGGAGGCGTGAAATATATGCGAGCTGCACCTCCCCGATAAATCTGAGCTGTGTACAGTTCCTGAGAGTCGCTTTGTAATTCCGCCATTTCTAGAACTTTTTCTCCCCTTTCTTTTTTTATTAAAGGTTCAAGACTCCTATTCTTTCGAAGCCGCCCGTGAACTACGACCCGGTTTTTAAGCCCTCAAATTCAACGCGGCAGTTGCTTGAGTTTACCTCTCATTCCACCATCGCTTCGAATTATGCTTGTTCTTGCGTTCTCACTTTGAAATCTTCTTTCCCTTAAACTGCCTCAAAACCTATTTCTTTGCACCCCACATAACGTCACTCATTACTGCTTTTTTTTTCCGTTGAAGCAACGTGGTCACTGCCGGTGGAGGCGATTAAAGACTGCTCGCTGGAATAAGCGCACTGTGTTTGGTGTAGTATACATAGAACAGTTTAGTACACACAGCGTATAAAACGTCACGGTAACGTGAACGTAACTTAACCACAAATCTTTTTATAATATTTTAGGGCACCTTGATTTCAAGTAGATATATGCTTGACGTTGTTGGAGCCTTGGCGCAGATTCAAGCACTATATTCAAGCACTATATATATATATATATATATATATATATATATATATATATATATATATATATATATATATATATATATCACTCTGATGAATCACTCTGATGAATCACTCTGACGAAGGCCGTGCCACGGCCGAAACGTTAGTAAATACTATCCTTTTCTTATGTGCTATCTGCAAGTTATTTCAATATAGAAAATACCCGGACCTGTCGTGCCTTCCCTTCAAGTTCTATATATATATATATATATATATATATATATATATATATATATATATATATATATATATATATATATATAATGAAAGCAGTTTTCTGTAAGCTCCATCATGCCATTGTAACAGAAACCTGTGCCCTTCTTATGGTCCTTAAACAAAATGCTATGAGATTCTTAGTCTACAAGTTAAACACCGCTTACATACGGGTAGGTGAACCCGGCAAAGTAGTTTATTTTATGGACAGCACCGAGGTAAACAAGCTAGACAGCATGCGGGACTTTCTCTGTGGCGGTACGAAAGTGCTTCCTCATTGCCATCATTAAACATCAAAGCATTTAAAAAAAACCTGGTCACGTGTCAGGTTTTTCATTCGTTTCAGGAAAAAAGCTGCACGTTTTTTTTTGCTTAGCCGCTATGTTATGTATGAACATGACTGCCTACAGCGTTGACTCAGAAGGATTCTCCAGATCCAAGAAAACCAAGTCATTTTGTGTTTTGTTTGCGAGTTAGTGCGAAGAATTTCCGCTATAGTGGGTGGTCTTTGTGATCGCGAGATCTTGTAGCCAATCCTTCAAAAATATTCATTACGCTCTCTTTGACACAATATAATAGCATCCCACATTCCATTAAGCTAAAAACTTCTTTTATAGTGTCGTACCCTTGCTGAGAAAATCGCTATTTATTTCCTACTATCTCAAACAGTACCGCGTATTCGTACTGCTCAAGTCTTGAGCTGCAATCCTACATCATAAATTGATATTCCAGGCTGTAGTTTGGTTTTCTGAAGTTTAGGTTGACGTGAAGACATTGAAATGCTTAATGGGATCAATGCACGAAAAAAATTCAAAATCCTTGTCAATCATCATTATCGTAAGGTTGTCACGATGTTAACATCTGTAATGGTGGAATGACAGTAACATGTGCAAGGTAGAAAAGGAAACAATGTAGCATACATTTTTTTAATTGTGAAAACACATTCTTTGTATTATATGGGATGAAGAGAAAGTATAGCCATCATGAAATAAGGCAAAGCATATTGGCAGTGACACAAGAGACCCACGGAGAACACAAACTACGTTTGTGTTGTCGTATTGTTCATGACTGCGGGCCTGACCATTTAGTTTGCGATAAATCTCAACAAAGTAGCTTACCTTCCAGTCTTCCTACGAAGACAGTACTGTGGAATAAAGAGCTAAGTTGGTTATTTGATAATCAACTTAGCGCAAGCTGCTAGAAACAAATCAAAGCCGAACAAGTGGTGCCTCGAACAGAAAAAAAAATATACGAGCAAGAACGTTCATTGGCTGGGTATGAGCTTGGGGACTTTGAGTATGGTAACCACGAAATTCATCCACTAGGTCAACGATGGACGGATGGCTTAGTAGAATTTCAAGCTGAACACAAAGATGCACAGTCTGAGATTGTAGGAAAGTATATGGAGCCATCTTGATAGAACCCCATTGTTCCGCCGTGGCGATAGCTTTAGCCCAAATGCCATCAACACAGACTTTCGTACTGAATGTCAAAGTAAGAAAACCCTTTTGTGGAGAAGTAGAGAAGTATGTTGTGCCGCCATCGCAGAACCAGGTAATGCAGTCACTGCAGCACGCGTACACAAATGCATGGTACAGAGTGATTGTGTCTGCTCAGGGAAGACAAGATGAACCTTCGTCTTGTAATGGATGAAAACAGGTTCGTGAAGACTTCAATGTCTCGTAACGTAAGGATATAAACTTAAAACGTGTCCCACATAATGGCGCGGCTTCAGAAATGACCATTGTTCCCCGACCAACAGTTCGCAATTGACATGGAGTTTACCTCTTCGTGCCTTCCTGAACGAAGGTGGTGGGTCTTCCATAACAATGTTCCTCAAGGCAATCGTCTGTGCACTAGTCAAGGTAAAGCAATACGTGGCTGAGGCACTATAGTTGAGGCACTATAGTAATTCAATATAGGATAGGAGCATCTTTCTTAGGCAAAGCTGCGCAATACAGAGTGGGGCACGCACAACGAACACTATTTTCAAGGAACACCTCACAAGCATAATGTGCGACAAGTCCTCTCTCAAGCGTATGGCTGCCAGCCCCGCCGCGGTAGTCTAGTGGCTAAAATACTCGGCTGCGGACCCGCAGGTCGCGGGATCAAATCCCGGCTGCGGCGGCTGCATTTCCGATGGAGGCGGAAATGTTGTAGGCCCGTGTGCTCAGATTTGGGTGCACGTTAAAGAACCCCAGGTGGTCGAAATTTCCGGAGCCCTCCACTACGGCGTCTCTCATAATCATATGGTGGTTTTGGGACGTTAAACCCCACATATCTATCTATCTAGCGTATGGCTGCCAGAATCTTTCAGATACGTGCTGGAAGCGCTTTTGCCATGAAACACTGTAAGACAGGAGGCAAAGAAAAGGTTGCTAGCCCATAGAGTTTCTTAATATTAACAAGAGGGGACTCTGGCGCTGCGATCATTCAGTGACCATGGAAATGGTGGGTAGTGCACATATTTGCCTAGTCTTCGTATTTGTGGGTGGTGAATCGCTCTTGCGGCTTCGTTTACTGCTGGTTTCGGTTTTGTTTTGAAAGAAAGATCGAATCCTTTTCAATTTAATGACCTGAATCAAAATGGTAAGCCTAAATAAATAAGGAGGTGAAGCGCAACCACTGAATATTTGTTTATTTTTGTTTCGTGAGAAAAGAGCCTCAAGCCACACGAACACACACGGAGCCAGAAACAGGCCAGAAGTAGAAAGAGTAGACAAATCTGTGTACTACCCATCATTTCCACGCTCGCTGAAGTGCCGTGCGTTGCAGCCCCCATAGACACTAGCGGCAGCGTTCCCTCTAGTGTGTATTAGGAAACTCTATTGGGTAGCCAAATCTCAGACCGGCTGACTACCCTGTGCAGGGTAAGAGGGTACGGCGATTAAATGTAGCCAGAAAAGATATGGTAAATTTAAAGAAAATTAGGATAACAGAACGACAACAGTACAATTGACGACACTGCTTAGAGTCAGTATCTGAGACCACTTTCCCGCGAGAAGCGCAACAACGCTCCGAACGCCTTGCTTGTCTAGGACAGTCTAGGCTAGTGTTTCAAGAGCTTTTCTTCTGGCAATTGGCGATTGTAAAGTCGATGTAGAAATTTCAAAAAAATCTTTTCTGGCTTACGCAAGACGTCTTTGAGCTCTTTTCGTGACTCTCTCTCTATCTCCCCTCAAATTCAGCTTGCTTGTCATAGTTCCCATCACCTGACGTCTTCTGCAAGACGTTCGGTAGCCATGCCGAAAATACGAAGAGACGCTGAAGCCTGGGACGCCTTTACAAGTCATATATCGCTTGCCTCGTGTTCCGTGTAAGCATGGTTCCTTGCAAGAGTCTCTTCTTACGATCCCGCTGGGGGACGCCAGTCAGAAGGATTTGCCATAAGTGGAGAACCGCTGCGGGGTGATGTAGACCTTTCTTTCCTTCTTTTATTTCTACTTGTTGTTACGACGATGGCAAAGAGCTTCTACCCAGAGGCTTTCCTTTAGGGAACCCCGAAACCCATCCAAGCATTGATCGGCTCCTGGATTGGCCCAGATTGTGTCGACTGCAAATCTCGAGCGTAGAAGGAGACAGGCTCGAAGCAGAAGCGGGACGTAAACTCGGCTTTACGCCTGCCACATTGTTCACTTCTTCAGGCTTTCCAAGCGCCGGCCTGTTTGTCTCTTTAGTGTTGTTATTTTCGGTCGTGGTATTGGTAGCCTCGTTCTCTTGTTTTTTTATTGTGGCGCTTTATGATGCCAGTATAGAAAACATATGTGCCACGGTTCACGCCTAAGTGCAACGCGGGGTGCTCAGTGAAGAGAAGCCATATTTATGCGATTCGCTCGCTAAGCTTTCATGTAAGACTGGACTACGGCGTGAAGGCTTTGCCTCCAGAACTTCATTATATTCCCTGAATATGGCCTACCGCGTGGGCCAGCAAACTGGAAAAGACCGAATAATAATAATTGCTTGGGTTTTACGTCCCAACTCCACTGTATGATGAGAGACGCCTTTTTTAATTAAATGTATAAAAGGAGAGATAGTGTTGGGCTGCGTAAGCTTTCAGCATTTAGGTCCTTTAACCTGTGCCTGAATCTAAGCAGACATACCTCTAGCATTTTTCTGCCATTGAAAGGCGAACGCCAAGGCTTCGATTGAATTTTGCGACATTTGGGTTAGCAGTCAATTACCGTAACGACTAGAACAACGGAGACGGTAAACATGAAGGCTTATAGACAGTTTTGTAGTTTTTAGAGTTCAATTCTCTACTCTTTGAATGAAGCACAGTAGTCATCATATCTTCCATTTTCGCAAGTAGCCGCGAAATTCTTCACTTATAGAGAGTGTTAATGATTACCTTCGCGAGAACAGCGCTAAGACGGAACAAAACGAGTATTTTTATTAATCATGAAGCTTTAGGGCAACTTGGTGGGGTCCTCAGTCCGCTGATGTTGTCCTAAACGTCTACCCGTTATATACCTAGCCTAAGCATTGTGCTTCGGTCAATGGGACCTTACTGTGGGACACGTCACTTCCATTTTAAATCGTGCATTCTGGACAATGTTGTATTAGATTGTGTCTGGAAGTTGGCTTCTGTTAAAAAGTAAAGAGTACTAGCCAAATGTAAGGCTGAGGTGCCTTGAGTTAGTATTCTTAGCGTCGTGGGTTGTACGTGAAACCTTTAGCGTTAAGAACCTGGGCTCCGTACGTAGTTCTTGTCGAAGTCGAGAGAGAGAGAGAGATAAAGATACAAAGAAAGGCAGGGAGGTTAACCAGGCGCACATCCGGTTTGCTACCCTGCACTGGGGAAGGGATAAAGGGGAGAAAAGAGGTTGCACAAAGATGAGAAGGTACACACAATCACGAGCACACTCGGTGAGCACACACAGTTCACAGGCGGTCGCTCAGGTTTGTTGACTTAAGGTAAAGAAGCAGTGCTTTAGTTGCTTTCTGCGCAACTGAGGCAGATGCCCAAGGTCCTAGTATCTTCCGCACACAAAATGGTCCGGGGTCAAGTCGATTCAAAACCATCCGTAGCTGGCATCGCTGTGTGTCGTAGCAAGCGCAGCTGCAGAGGACGTGTTCGATGGTTTCTTCATCTCCGCAGTAGTCGCATGTAGGAGTGTCTGCCATACCAATGCGAAAGGAGTACACCTTTGTGAATGCAACACCCAACCAAAGGCGGCATAACAGTGTCGCATCGGAGCGGGAAAGTTGTGATGGTAGCTTTAGCTTTAGCGAAGGATCCAGTTCATAAAATTGACACCTTTGGAAGCTGGTAGACGACCAGAACGTGCGTGTGAGATCTCGAGCCAGCAGGTAAAGTTGTCTTGCTGCATCATTCCTTGATAGAGGAATCGGGACTACACGGGTTTCTTCATGGGCTGAGCGGGCTGCATCATCGGCTAGTTCATTTCCGGTAATACCGATATGTCCAGGCAGCCACTGATATATAATATCATGCCCTCGTGCTAGAGCTTCATGATGGCAATGTCTTATTTCTTGTACCAGTTGGTCATGGCTCCTCCTACGCATGGCAGACTGCAAACTCTGAAGCGCTGCCTTCGAATCACAGAATATGACCCATTTTCCTGGACGTTCTTGAACGAGATATTGTAAAGCAGCCCTTATAGCAGCAAGCTCTGATGCCGTAGATGTAGTCATATGTGACAACTTAAATTTGATTGTAATTTCTGCAGCCGGAATTACAGCGGCACTTGATGAGCTGCTGGATGAGACGGACCCATCAGTGTATATCTGCGTTCGGTCTAAGTACAACTCATGTAATATTAGCAGTGTTGCTTGCTTCAATGCTACTCTGGAGTGACTGCTTTTCTTTTTGATTCCCGGAATTTCTAGACGTACTTGCGGCTGGTCGAGGCACCACAAAGGGCATGCCGTTCTCGCAGCTGGCGTATATCCTGATGGAATGCTGTTTAGGTGCTTGGCTATGACGTCTGAAAACGTAGCACGTGGTCTTCCGGAAGGTAGAAGGGCCAAGTGGTGGTCGGGGACACGGCTAGCATGTCGAATGTGCGCTCTGAGGCAATCCACAGCTATATATGTCCTGACCGGATGGTCTTTGGCAAGCATGATTGTGGCATAAGTAGAAGCGCATCGGGGCAGTCCTAGGCAGATACGCAGTGCCTGACCCTGCAAACTCTCCAATGAATGAGTATTCGATTTGCAAGTGTTAGTCAGTACCGGCAAGCTGTAGCGCAATAGACCCAGAAATAGGGCCCTGTACAGCTGTAGCATGGAGGCCACAGAAGTTCCCCATGCTTTACCGCACAAGAATTTCATGATATGCACAATAGATAGCAGTCTCTTCTTCAAGTACGCACAATGTGGGCTCCACGAAAGACTTCTGTCGATTATTATGCCCAGGAAACGATGCGTCCGTGCATATTTGACACTCTGCCCATTGATGTAAACAGGGTATGGCGTCATTGGTTTGCGTGTAAACGCCATCAACGCGCACTTCACAGTTGATATATTTAGGCCTTGTTTCTGAAGGTAGGCTGTTGTGAGTGTTGCTGCCCGCTGTATTCGTGCACGCACCTGAGGGCGAGTAACTGCAGCACTCCAGAGGCAAATATCATCGGCGTATATGGATAGGCACACCGACTTTGGCAGAACCTTCACCAGACCAATGAGGGCCACATTGAACAATGTGGGGCTTAAAACACCTCCCTGAGGTACTCCGCAGTAGGCGTAATGTTGGGCAGTTGTACCCTCATATGTTTGTACAAAGAAACCTCTGCCAGTTATATAATCTTTTATCCATTGAAACATTCGTCCACCAACGCCCATCGCTGCGAGAGAAGTGAGGATGGCATCGTGAGCTACATTATCATATGCACCCTTCACGTCAAGAAAGAGTGCCACTGATATGCGCTTGCGACTTTTTTCTTGTTGAACAAATGTCGACAAATCAAGGACACAGTCAATGGAGGAGCGGCCCCGACGAAAGCCTGCCATGCAAGAAGGGTATTTGGTGTATCGTTCCAAGTACCACTCGAGACGAAATAGAACCATCCTTTCCATCACTTTTCCGAGGCAGCTTGCGAGGGCAATAGGGCGATACGCTGTCAAGTCCAATGGTGATTTTCCCGATTTCAAAAGTGGTATTAATCGACTAATTTTCCATTCTCGGGGAACACTGCCGCTGAGCCAGGAGTTGTTGAAGCATGTTAAAAGTTCTTTTCTAGCTTTTTGTCCAAGGTGTCCCAACGCACTATAAGTAATACCATCAGGACCTGGCGATGACATGCGCTTAGAAGCGACTAACGCACCTTCCAGTTCTTCCATGGTGAACGGAATGTCCATTTCTGGTAATCGCGTCTCAGGAACGATCACGGCGTCGATGCTCTCGTTCACAATATTCCCGGCAACTCTCGTGCAAAATTCTTCAGCCACCTCGAGTTCTGTTTTTCCCTGATGGAGTGCCAAAACTTTAAAAGGGTGCCGTTGTTGTGGAGAGGAGCGAAGACCACGAACTGTTCTCCAGATATATGACAGCGGTTTATGAGGGTCTAGAGATTCGCAGAATGCTTTCCAGCGTTCGCTCTCCAGTTTGTAAATGCGTCGTTGAATCTTTTTCTGGAGCCGCCTTGCTTCCCTCAGATCGTAAATTGATCTTGTGCGTCTGTATCGTCGTTCTGCACGCCTTCGTATAGCTCGTAATTTTTCCAGTTCGATGTCAAACTGTGTAACTTTAGACGAAAATGGTAATTTACATTTGGACGCTTGCATAGCTTCCACTATGGTATTTTCCAGGCTGCAGGCGAGGCCGTCTTGGCAAGCGTTCTCAACACGCGATGCAAACATCGACCAGTCAGTGCCAATTGCAACACCGGAAGAGAAATTTTTTACGATACCATCGATCGTCACGTAGGTGGGTATGTGATCACTCCCATGAGTCTCAATATCGCAAAACCACTTAACTTTGTGAGAGAAGCACCGTGACACCAATGTCAGGTCAAGGCAACTGCCATACGTGAGACCCCGCAGATATGTGGGCGTACCATCGTTCATGATGGAAAGGTCGTAATCGGAAGCGAATGTAACAATGTTCCGGCCCCTGGCATTCATCCTAGTGCTCCCCCATAGCATGTGATGGGCGTTGAAGTCACCGGTTATAATCCAAGACCCATCGGTTCTCATTAGGATGTCTTTTAATCTGTCGCAGTCAAATCGCGATGACGGAGATATATATCCACCAATAAGCGTGAACGAAACTGCATTCTTCTTCACACGAAGACACACGTACTGATTGTCGTCATTTGAACTTATTGGGTGCGAAAGATAAGTCAAGTCTGTGCGAATGTAAACAATTACTTTGCTACGTTCTTCGCAAGCGGCTGAACAAAAAGCTTCATAACCGGACAATCTATAAGGCGTTGACACGTTTGGTTCACATATGACAAGTATAGGGAATTGATTGGCCCGAACAAATTGGCGCAAGTCCGAGATACGGGACTTCATGCCTCTGGCATTCCACTGAAAAATCGACGCACTTTTAACTTCAGTGCGGAAGTGGAGATTTTGTTGAGCCATTGTGCTTAAACGAAGTTAGCAAGAACTGGATTCAGTGCATCCAGTATTTGCAGTGCACTCTTAGCAGACGGAGATTGTATGCTGCTCAGTAGCGTGCGAATCGTGGCAATTAATGATTGCACGATTGCAGCCACTTGCCTGTCTTGGTTGGAAAGATCTCGAACCGGGACGATTGCAGTCACTTGCCTGTCTTGGTTGGAAAGATCTCGAACCGGGAGCGTGGACTGGCCGTCATGAAGCTCCTTCGGTTCGCTTGATGCTGCTTCCCTTGGAAGTGCAGGCCACTCTGTCGCAGTCAGGGTATGCTCACTGGCTTTGTCCTTTACAGCCTTTCCCGCGGCATGTGGTCTGGGAGGCAAAGGAGGTGGTACTGATGAGGGATCACGCAATCGTGTCGAGGAGGTAGCGGCCGTCCTCGAAGACCGACGTCGACGTGAACGACGCCTTCTGACTTTAGCTGCGGCTTCTCGGTGAGATGAGTGATCGCGTACCATCTCCTTCAAGATGGCAATTTCCTTCTGAATCCGCGGGCAGTCCTTCGATGTGGCTTCATGGGATCCATTGCAATTAGAGCATTTCTTGACAGTTGCGACGCACTTATCCGCTTCATGGTGCTCGGCGCAGCGGTGGCATACCACCGAATTCTCGCAGACGCTGCTCACATGTCCAAGTTTCATGCATTTACGGCACTGGAGAGGCTTTGGAATGAAAGGCCGCACAGCATGTCTGAAGTACCCCACCTTCACATGAGAGGGGAGTGATGTGCTCTTAAACGCAATCTTCACACAGCGAGACTTGCCTAGCCGGGTGACATCAACAATTGGAGTATCAGTTGTTGACTTGACAAGAAGCTGTAAGTCCTTATTGGAAATAGCGACATCAATGTCGTAGATCACGCCGGTTACTACATCACATCCCAAGGGAACATGAGAGCGCACCTGGTTGCCGTCCAAGTCAGTTACACTGCGCAGAACGCCCAACGCACTTGCGTGCAAAACGTCCACAGCCAGTATATTCTTTCTGGCGTTCACTCTTATGTCCGTGATCTCATTTGGCACGAGCGTTTCCAGAGACCTCGACACAGACTGTCTGTTAAGGCGTTTCATGCTGACGGTTGGAAGTGCAGGCAGAAACAGGATGGTAAAAGCGTTCGATTTTGGCATTTCACTTACAGTTTGAATAGTTGAGGATGAGGATGTCCTCATGTTCCTTCTCTTCGCCTTGCGGCTCAGCACAGGTTGGAAACCGTCATCTGAGAAGTCCTCACTGCTGAGATAGTAAGCATGAGTATCTTCACTGTCGCTGTCGCTGGCTTGTCCCATCCGCTTCCTGGAGGCGGTCGCCGCTGACGCCGCTGGTGCCGGCAGGCGCCCGGGGTGGTCTACTTCCATCCCCTCCAAGGGAGCAGCGGAAACTGATCAACAGACTTAAATTACAACTGAAATATGCCGGAGTTAGCAGAAGCAGCTCCTATTCAAAACACACTTCTTCGTCTTTGTTGTTGTCGAAGTCGAAGTGCGTAACTAAGGCGAATACGCTGTGTCTATACACAATGTTAAAATTCTGCTAGTGCCATAGCAGAGTACCCAGTACTCTAAATCGTTGCCCAATTTTGTGCACACATCGACGCGGTATCATCGCGTATGGGGCCCAGGAGACAGCTTTATGCACTCTCATAGTAAACTACCAAGTACTCAAAATTGTTAAACCACTTTTTCTAAGCATACAAGTACTCTAAATCGTTTACAACTTTTTTTTAAACACACAGTCTAAGACTTCATTTGAAGTACACTGTAAGGAACAGCCTAATGGTTTCCCAATGTAATTGATATGGGTAGTTCAACGTCCCGAAACCACCATATGATTATGAGAGACGCCGCAGTGGAGGGCTCCGAAAATTTCCACCATGCACCTGGGGTTTTTGATATTTTCCCATTGTAGAGTGCACCTTACTCGTCGAGAATTTTATCTAAACACAGACGTAATGCAATCTACCCTTAGCAACCAGGGCAGCTGGTGACCGTCCTGTAGTACAACGTTGAGAAATTGTTCGAAATACAGGAACGCTTTTTCTTGATTGTCACCAAGGGTATAGTCACTATCAATATTGGTGCATGTTTGCTGCCTTTTGACCGCAAGTGCTAAAAAACAGCTCCACATGGATATTTAGTGCACCGTATAGTGCACGCTCTCAGTCATTCGTTTCTCACGCAATCGCGACAGTAAAGACCCAAGGAGTGAGGTTGGTAAAGTGTGAAGTCTCACCAAACAAGATAAGCGACCACCGGCGTCAACAGACCGTGCATTATCGAAAAGCCGACGGTGCGCCGTACGAGAAATGAAGCGCCAAATAAGCATGATCAAGCGAATCGAGCCTGTATTTTGGAAGGGATCAAAAGGGGAGTAACTGAGAGTGAATAGAAGCAAGCTCAAGTAATTAGGAGTATTTAGGCATGTGTTAAATGTCATAAAACGTAGCTAAGTGCAAATAGCGACAATTCTAAAGAATTCAATATCATTAAAGTACAGAACGTGAATGATGAAAGAATTCAATGAGTAAAAAAAAAAAGCCCGTCTCACGAATGGTTCATGTGTGTAGGAAGAGTAGAGTGGGGCGGCCTTGGTTGCTTCTCTTTATTTTCTTCCTTTATGCCTTTCTCTGTTTCGTTCTGTTTTTTTTTTCTTTTTCGCGTGTATGTTTATTTGACATCCTTCACCTATATATCTATATCCTTCTCTGTCTGGCACTTGCTATTTTCTTTTTTTTGCTTTTCTCTTTATTTCTCGTGTCTCTTTTCATTCTCGCTACCTCTTACGTTCTCTCTTTTCTGTCTTTCGATCTTTCTCAGTGATTTCTGTTACTTACGCTTGTAGTTTTTTGTCTTCCTATCCTTTTCTGTCTCTCTATAACCCTCTATTTCTCTATTTTTCTTCCTTCTTTCTCTCTTTTTACTTGTTCCCTCGCTGACCAGGATTATTCATCACATCGCGGACAAATCGGCGCATGAGTTTCGAGAGCTAAACGGAAGATGAATGCGACGAAGAAAGCGCATGCCGATTCATCACAATCGTCATTCCGGTTCGCAGCTGACGGAGTAAACATGTAGCTCCACCTCCAACAGCTTCAGTGTTAAAATAACAACAAATTACCCGATAAGAACAAGCAAACAAAGCAATTTCATAGCTACAGCATGTTAACTAAGTCGTAAAGTTTCTCTCTTCTACTATGAGACAGAGAAACTGCTCAAGGACGTCAACGCTTTACACGCTGTGTCAGCCAGCGCCGTAGACCCGCGTGTGTGTGGGAGGCGGGAAATGCCCTAAAGACCGTGCTTCTCCCCCAAATTCTGATGGTTAGGAGTGTTTTACAGCGAATGATAAAAAATCATTCGTGGGCAGGGTCACTGTATAGTGTGGCATAACATTAAATTTCCACTCCGTTTTGTGATGTGATAACGCATATTTCGGAACTGTGCAATATACGAGAACGCATCATTTTATTTGAACAATAATTAAAAAGGTCGTCTTCCAGCGCCTTCAACGAGTCAACCCCCCCTTCCAAAAAATATTCCTGGCTGCGGGCCTGGTGTCAGAAGCTCATCGCTCAGATGCGTTCTCTATTAATGTGTCTCTAACTTTCTCCGAGGAAACCCAGGCGATCTTCGTATCGCTGGCATCTGCCTCTCATCCACATGAAGCAACGTCTCCGGCTCCAGTGACGCAAGTTCTTGCCGGTCCCTCGGCCCAGTCCCACGCCTCCGCACAGCTCTGTTGATCGGCCGCGACGAATATGGGTCGCGACCCTGGGCGGAGGAATTGCGTACCAGCTGGGCACGCACCCCGCGCGATGCTTGGCAGTGACACAATTTTTTCCGATTAAGGAACCCGCGGCTGTCGCCAGCGCAAGCTGCGCGAGTGGTGTCTGCGTAACACTCCTGGATCCAGGCTTTGCAGCGAATGTTTATAACGCTAGAAGAACGAACCCAGCGTGGTATATAGTTTAGCACGCAGGGTGTCGTGTGGCTAAACTCGAGGGCGTGGGTTCGATTCCCGGTTTGCAATCGTGGAGCGATGCCATTCCTTTTTTTTATGCTTCTCGCCGTCATTAGCCGTCAGCGATTGGTTGAAGCACACCAATAAAGAGAGAGAGAATAAAATGTGGGAAAGGCAGGGAGGTTAACCAGAAATTGGAGCATCCGGTTTGCTACCCTGCACTAGGGGAAGGGGAAATGGGGAAGAAAGATGGGAAAGAAAGCGAAGAGGGAAATAGCCGCGCGCAAAGAAAAAAAAAGGGGGGGGGAGCTGGGGTGCTACAGTCTATACAATAGGCCACTGCCACGCAAAAAGTTCAGTAAGGCCTTCACTGATTTTCTGTGAGCACACAAATCATGTCGCCTTTCCAGCACTGATTGTTCAGACAAAGGTCTGTCGTCAAGGCGAGCTAACGCAGCAGCTAGTTGCCGTCTTTGCACGCTGTAACGAGGGCAGTGACAGAGAACGTGCTCTATAGTTTCATCGCTGCCACAATGACCGCAAGCAACACTGTCTTCCATGCCGATTCGGAAGGCGAAAGCTTTGGTGAAGGCGACACCAAGCCATAGCCGGCAAAGTCGGCAAAGCGACTGCATAGACTGGACACGTCTCGTCGACTCCGGCCTCCGTCTGGACTCACTCGACTCGAGACAACAGTGCTTTGAAGCACACCAATAAGGTGAGTTTTGACCAATGACGGTGAAAAGCATAAAAAACAGTAAGGAATGAAATCGTTCAGCAATTGCTTCCAAAAACACGTTTGCCGCATTTCTATGAGCGTAAAACGCAAACAACACCTGGGGACGATATTTAGGCGCGTATGAAACTCCAGCTGGTCATCACTTCCAGAGCCCCCTACAACGGCGGACATAGTAGAGCACTTTAGCGAGACTCCTTTTTCTCTTTTTGTCGCAGACCCGCCATGGTGATCTAGTGGCTAAGTAACTCGGCTGCTGGCTGGCAAATCGCGAGATCGAGTCCCGGCCGTGGCGGCCGTGTGTTTACATTTAGGTGCATGTCAAAGAACCCCGGGTGGTCGAAATCTCCAGAGCCCTCGACTAAGGCATCTCTCATAATGATATGGTGGTTTCGTGACGTTAAGTCCCAACGATTAATAATAATAATGTTCTCATTACTATCTTTCGTCACGGAGGAACGATCAGCTGCCTCACTTCAGCCATCAAAGGGGCGTTTTTCCGGACTTCATCAGTAATATCCCACTATAGAGCTAAGCACGGTGCGAAGACAAAACTCGAGCCAAAATTCCGTCGCAAGGAATTTTCGCTGTCGCATTTGGGGGTGCTCGAATTATATTCGCCGTCATCGATGTCGTCACTAACTTCTTCATTCTTTTTAACTTCTTTTTTTTCCTCGTCATGACGACACCGATCGTAAACGAGTGGAAAGCTTACTTATAAATGACGAGTACCGCTGCTGGCATTACGAAAGGGGCCACGGCCGAGGCGTCACCAGATGGCCCAACTGTGACGCATATATACTTCACATGGGAAGACGAGTTGGACTTTCAACACTTATCTTTGGCGCGAGACCAGATCCGAGAACTATTGGAATAGTACAAAACCGTATCCATTCATTGGATAAAGAAAAAACAAGGCGATGCGGAATTGGGAAAGAAGGTTTGCCAGACGCTGAGGGCATCTCTTTATGAAGACAATGTTTACACCTCAAGAGAATACGCCACAAGAGAAGTGGTCCTAATGAGCAAATAAGCAGATTTTTCTATCAAGCTTCTTATCGTTGACGACAGAAGGGTGATCCTTCCTAAAGATGGCAACACCACTCACAGATCTCCGAAGCGAAAACGGCACAACGACACCGAAAAACGTGGGTGAATGGCCGGGAGGCTAAGAAATCACATGACCGACTAAATGCGCTACATATTTCGGGGAACGAAATGGTGAATCGTACATCGAATAAATACGACTAAAGCGAAAAATAATAAAATTAGCGTATACAAATGGAACTCGTCTACAAGTATAGTCACGCGATTTTCAAACAGTTTCGGATTGTCGCTCAAAACGAAAACACTGGAGTCGGCAACGCTTAAGCGAGCATTCTGGTACCTGGGAATGTATAATGAATTTTTAATACCACTATAATAAAAATACCCTCTCGGTTCTGGTATCAAGGAGGTAGGCTTCTCGGTGACGCCGCTGTGTAACGTCACGGCGAGATGGGAGCTCCCGTGGTACTATGGCGGCAAATACATCTTCTACTCGTAGTGCACGTAAACAACCACGAGTGAATTACCGTCCAGAGACACCGGCAGTGCTTTCTGCAATTCGGGCTGCACGCAACAAGCACAGTTAGACAAACTGAGTATAGAACGGTGATGGGTCTGATGACCCGTCGGAATGACGCCCATTACGGTGGGGTTTTCTCGCCAATATACTGAGCGACGAAAGCTTTAAAATCAAAGTAAAATATTTTATACATGTTGTGAAACTCGGCCGTGAGGAATGCGTTAAAAGTATACATACCAAAGAAAAAAAAATAATTTCATTTTTTACGGTGCCTCAAAAACATGTAGGTTTTCTTGGTTGCTCACCAGTCAGTTGCTGAATGCTCCTGGCGACACGTCAAGTACATATGGGTAGCCACTGAGTCCTACTTGATGCTTGCGAAATTTCTGGAAGCCCACCTAGACGCTTATTAACGGCCTTAAGAATATAGTCTAGTGCTGTGGCGACGCAATTATCTCCTACCTTCCACATAAGCGAGGGTTACTTTCTACCCTATCAAATCATACAAGTTCCAAGCTTCGATTGACATGTAGGCTTTCACGTCCCAAAACCACCATACGAATACGAGAGACACCGTAATGGAGGGCTCCAGAAATTTCGACCGCCTGGGGTTTTTCAACATGCACCCAAATATGAGCACACGGGCCTACAGCATTTTCGCCTTCATAGAAAATGCAGCTGCCACAGCAGGGATTCGGTCCCGCGACCTGCGAGTCAGCAGCCCAGTACTTTAGTCACTAGACCACCGCAGCGGGGCGGTTCTGGGCTTCACCAAAGTGCAAAAGCTTCAGTTTCATTATATTTTTTTCAATGAATATTCATGTTTAATCTCTTCCTAACTGGCAGATCAACCTATGTGAGCTCGCCAGGTTCAGTCACAATTAGGAAGCACGATGGCTCTAAATTGCCCCTGTACGATACCTAGCACAATCACCTGGATCTTTGGATTCTCCGAATTTTCCCGAAATGGTCCTCCACCGAAGCAATGAAGTTGAACCCCCGGGGAACAATGTCAAATTTAGAAGGATAGACGCTGGCCCAGATGGTGTTGCTCAATTGTCGTGGCGTAGAAATTAAACTAACTTTCTGGCCGCACAGCAGGTCATTCTTGGGAAACAACAGGTGCCCGCATAAGCCACGTCCACCGCCAGTAAAGTTGTTCGCCGATGTGAAGACATTGCAAGCCAGGGTCCACAACTACGAACGATTGGCAGGCATCCCATCTACTTTTCGCCCCCTGTCCTATGTGTACATGTTAACATTGTGTATACCCTAATACGTAATTCATACCAGCCTCAGGTTTCTATCCTGAGGCAGTTTAGTAATCCATAACCGTTTGTTAATGATGTACCGGTCTGTGAGTCGGATACGAAAGCTATTATCGCAGGGTCTCTACATACGACAAGAGCCAAAACACAGCACACCCATCAGTGTATGAAAGTTCAGGCGTGGTATTCTAAGCCGGTTCACGAAGGCAGCGGAGCAAGCGAGCCAGCTAGCAATGCGCTGGCGACAAACACGGCTTGCTGCGATGCCCAGATGGTGCGCCGAAACAGGAAATCGCCTCCGATTAGATTGACGGTTGCCGACGCCACGTCAGACGGAGCCCGCAGCTGCCCGAGAAGGCATAAAAAATGAAAGAGAAAAACTGTGAGAAACAGATGCGGGACTGCGACATCCCCGACGCACATCCACACAACACACACATCTTCTCCCGCTTGTCTCGACGCTTTCGTGCAGGTTGCGTATGACGACGCGAGTCGAGATATGGAGTGCAAGTAGACCAGAATCCGACACCAGGGCCTCACCCGCCTTCCACTGCTGCAGCGCTTGGTCACACTAAAAGGCGACGGCGAGGTTCTCTGAATGGCTCTCTTGAATGGAAGTAAACAGCTCGTGGAAGGAAACGTCAGTGCTATTCAGCAGTCATTAGCATTAGCAACCTGTGGGACAGTAACTAAGTAAACTCATGGGGCAGACTTCGCACCCCCTTTACTATGTGATTAGGGTAGGGCGCAGCCCCCCATGCCCCCTCCCCCCTCCATCGCGCGCCTATGTCAACTAGTGTTTCAGTACATCCTCTGACACGTTGTGGAAAAGCTTAGCTAATTGCGGTCTGACTCCTTGGTCACGTGACCAATCTTGCCAAGGCTGCCATCGTGGCAGAACAAGCTAGCTAACTGCCGACGCTGTCACAGCGACGCCGGGACATCGTGTCGGATGCGCGACCACCACTACAGCAACTTGCTGGCGAGGTTGTTTTGCGAACAAGTATTCGTTTCGGTTGAGTCGCTCGACTTTTGCGGCCTTGTTACGTTAATAGTTGTGATTATGAGCGGTCTTAGTCAAAAAGAGTGCTACGTGCCGAAGGGCCCCTCACTAGGCTAGATAGATTTGTCAACTTGGACGCCTGCCATGCGTTCATTGTTACTGTTTTACTCTTTTTACAAGCTTTAGTGACACGAGCCAGTTTCAAGCTCGCTGTCGGGCAGCCTCATCAAGCGTGAGGCCTACGGGATGTCTTTATGCTCTCCTATAGTAGAGTACCTTGTACTCTACTATAGTACTCTACTCTACTATAGTACTCGATTTAACCGTAATTAACCGTAACTACTCGACTTAACCGTAATTACTTTTTTCTGAACACACAGCGTACCATAATAAAGTACCAAGTGTTCTAAGTTATTAAATACTTTTTCGAAACAAAACGTCATTACAAATGCGCAGTTTACAATCTTCTGAAGCTGTTTGGTCTGTAAGGGTTAAGGATGTTGTAGGTAGCCGGCGGATCTAGCCTTGCATAATTTGCAGGCAGTTGTCCCGGCCGGTTTCCAATTTGATAATTGTAGCTAAAGACATTTGTTTGTTTTTAACTAATCACTTGACCAAGCCGTTTGGTCTGTAAGGTGTGAGCACAAGCTGATGCAGGCTTCTGATGCTGTAGACAATTTCACGTCGCTTTTGCTGAAATATACGCATCGCGTCCTACACAAGCTTTATTCTCTCTGTGTAGTCCTGAAAAATGCATTAGCGTTGTTATCTCATCCGACTGCGTGCTTTCGCCACCCGGCGAACAACGGCAAGTTTTAGCTGCAACAGCACTGCGGAGGGCAGCGTGCTCAATCTACTAAGCACATCACTATCAAGTCAAGCAACAGACATTAACCTATATAGATGAGAAAGATGTGTAAGGACTGATTATGACCCACCACGGCGGTCTAATGGCTAAGGCACTCGGCTGCTGACCCGCAGGTCGTGGGATCAAATCCTGGCTGTGCCGGCTGCATTTCCGATGGAGGCGGAAATGTTGTGAGCCCGTGTACTAAGATTTGGGTGCACGTTAAAGAACTCCAGGTTGTCAATATTTTTGGAGTCCTCCACTACGGCGTCTCTCATAATCATATGGTGGTTTTGGGACGTTAAACTCCACAAATAAATCAAGGAATGATTATGATGAGACAGAAAGTCTTTTTTTGTACAAAATAATTGTGGGTACTGGGCTTGTTTGACAGAATTTGTTAAACTACAGTGCAGAGTTAACCATAATATACAAGAACGTGCACAAACTAGATTCTCCGCACGTCATCCGGGTTCAGCCACCCTGGTCTCATATATCCGCTAATGCACGTACCACTCGAGAAACTAACGGAATAAAGAATATTCCTTTCAGGACACAGATTGACTGTTTTAAGTTCTCTTTTTTTCATTCACTGGGGACATCTGAAGCTACTCAGATTGTTTGAAGCAAGTTGGTTTGATTAGAGCGGATTTATTCAAGGGAAAATTGCTATACATTACCTTAGGGGACACGACTAAAAGCTGATTAATCGCCTGACTAGGTCGTGCCACCCTGGCAGCAAAGCAGAAAAAATGCACCAGCAAGCATTTAGAGTACAAAATGAACTTGCACATACTGATTTATCTACATGGGTTACAAGATTAGACAGAATTACGGGTATAGTGCGCAAGACTATAAGAACAACTGATGTTAAAGTGGTGTCAGTACAACAAACGTGTGCAACGAACCATGGTTGCCTTCGTGCATTCCCCTTTGAAGAGTCCGTTGATCAACTGCCTAACCCTATCACCACTTGTATTAGCTTAGCGGCTGTTCTTTTTTTTTGTTCATATTGACATCACGTTATATCACATACTAATAATAAGTTCCATTTTATTTGCCCTTTTGTTTTATGTACTGATATATGTGCCTACTCCTTATATGTCTGGAACTCGATGCAGCAGCATTTGTCGATAACAAATACGATGTGTCGCTTGTTGTGGGCCAAAAGCCATGTAACACTGGTCCTAGACTATTGCATGCTGAGCACCAGGCCATTGGTTTGATGTCTGAAGATGGCGGATTGTAACGGCTAGAATTTCGACTACGAAGGTGTAAAGATTCTCGTTCGAACAGCGGTCCGTACAAAATGAAACAGTATTGACAGTATAGCTTAGAAAAAGAAAGCGTGGTTGATCCCCCTTCTTAGGAATCGGTACAACACTAAAGTAAAGAGAAGTTCGAGGATGCCGCGTCGCTGCTTCTTGATGTAGCATCCACTGATGTCGGTTGCCTCAATTTCCAGTATTCGGCCCGCGCGCCGATCTGCAAGAAGCAGGCCAGTGGGATGGAATTACCGTGCATGCGCCCTGCTGGACTCTCCAGAGGAGCCAACGAGCTGATACATAGCATGAGAATGCATGATGTCGTGCTGTTACGCTGTCTCCAAGCTTGCCATCGCGACTGTACAAGAAGAAAAGACACAATAAGACAATGCTACGCAGCTGACTCCTAAAGTACCATGTCTCTAGGGTTGCGACCGCTAAGGGGCTCACATGAAGTGCCTGTTTGTTCCGCGTATATTTTCCTAATACAGTTGAGGTGAGCGTCCGAGAGATATCGGGTTACTTCGTTTAGTCCTGCGCATCCTTAACGCTGTTCCATAACGTTGTCCCTACACTTCTCGCTACATTTATTACACTCTGAAAAAAAAAATTAGGGACCCTTGTCTCGACGAGAAAACGGCGATGAGTGACGCTTAGTGTGTGCGTGCCCGGTCTACTATTCTTTGTTTGTTTCTTTCTTTCTTTTCTTCACATTGCGCAATGCTCCTTTTTAACTGCTTCCTTCCTCCATGTTTGGAAATTTGACCACCGTTCACGTGCTTACATTAGCATAAGACTTCAGTTGCTGCCGGCAACACCGATAGCCACGGGTTCATATCCAGGGAGCAATAAAATGTGGCCACGTGAAATGACGAGTGGCCTTGATATAGCCTGTTCCAAAGATGACACAGGCATATCAAAAGCGAATTACTGCCGACAAGCCCACGATCGAGATAACATCGGTCATATAAGAACATAAACAAAAAACAGTGCACGCATATACACATCCAATTGGAACGCATTGGATGCCCGATTGATTTACACCTGTACTAACGTACCCACGATGACCTTTTAATTTGTTTGTTTCGGTCACACAGCACCAGCATGCGAGGCAGTACAAGCCTCACGTGAACCAGAGACCTATGGCTCTTTTTTGCAAGTCGTTGCTTGTGCCACATTACTACAAGACATTTCTAAAAGCTAATTTCTAAAACATTTTTAAAGCTTATTCCTAGAACACAAGTTAACCTGCACTGTGCGAAGGAAACACAGCACCAAACTAGGTAAAAATATATTCTTCAAAGACGTTTTGGTGCCAACGTGTTTAGCCTTCTACACATTCACTTTGTGAACACGGCTCCCGCATGGCCACTGGCATGTATATTTAGGAATATATTTTTACTCGGCCGACATGGTGTTTCCTTCATCCGTGTCTTTCCCCGGCCAGATGGTCTTCTGCGAAACTATTGACTTCGCGAACTCTTCTTTAGAGCGACCTGGGTTGCACATTACTCCCAAAGACAGTATATTGATCTTAAAAACGAGTTATATGTGAAGCAAGCAGGACACACCGTGGCTCTACATTACTGGCCTTCCATCGGTACTTTCTTGCACATAGAATATAAGGGTATAAGGTTAAATTGACGACAATGCAGTGAGTGATGGAAAAGAAAGTTATAGGTGTCACCTTGAGAAACAAGAAAATAGAAAAGTGGGTCAAAGAACAAACTGAAGTTGAGGATGTCATAGTCGAAATCAAGAAGAAATGGACATAGACAAGTTACACAGTACGTAGGCAGGATAACCGGTCGTCAATAAAGGGGTAATGTAACATTTTTGAGCATGGTAAAAAAAAAAACTGCCGTTCGGTAGTTGGGGCTCCCGAAAACACGCCAGCCAAATAATATAGCGCAGAACGCGACCTGGAATTGACAATTATTTATAAAAGACAGCTGAAATTGCTTTCTTTCTCTCGAAAAATGGCGGGAAACGCTAAAAAATCACCCGTAGAAAGCCCAACTATCACACATCGGCTGATTTGAACATGGCGCTGTCGGTCGTTACAGAGATCACCGCGAAAGACCATAACTTGTCCAGGCGTGCACGCGCGATCACACTGAAAAAACCACGCATTTGAAGAAAAAGAAAGAAAAAGTGCTCAAGGTCATGAGGCACGCGTGAAGTTTTTCTTTGCCCCAGTTATTCCTCTCTGCTTAGCTTCCAGCACTTTCGTAGGGACGAGAGAAGAGACAATGCAATTGCAGCATGCGACAACTTTTTGTACTAGAGTATAAAGTTGGGCATGTTAGTAAGACATACTTAATCGACGTAGCGCGTTTTGAAACATAGGACAAGGGAAGGGACAGAAGGGTTACTTTTTGTAACTGCACTCGCACTGAACGTCTTCCTAAAATTTTTGCGGCGTCGAATTTGTGACACAATAAGCTCTTCCAGAGAATTCATTCCAAGGTTACTTCAAAAAGTATTTCTGGGCTCTTTTAAAGTAACGGACTGAACTGCCAAAGAAGGTAAACGCTCGAGGGGGAGACAAAGGTAGGTGGGCCGATGAGATTTAAAAGTTCGCACTGATAACGTGGCGACAGAAAGCAATAGACCAGGTTGATTGGCGGATCATGTGAAAGGCCTTTGCCGTGCAGTGGGCGTAGTCAGGCTGCTGCTGCTGGTGATGATGCTGCTGATGATGATGATGGTGATGATGATGATGATGATGATGAAGGTATTACGGACAAAACCATCGAACATAATTTATGTCAGTGCCTCCAGTGCAGCTGTCAAAGGCAGTCCTTGCCAGCAGTGTTTTCACGCCTCGAAGACAAGCCGCTTTCCGAAAAATCAATTTTGAAATGCCGGAAGGATCGTGCTTCACGCGGAAAAGCGACCAAGGCGCTCTTCAAGTTTTTTCGAGCGACCCGCCTCGTCGAAGGATTGTGTAATTGCAGTGTGTGTGTGTGTGTGTGTGTGTGTGTGTGTGTGTGTGTGTGTGTGTGTGTGTGTGTGTGTGTGTGTGTGTGTGTGTGTGTGTATGTGTGCGTGTGTGTGTGTGTGTGTGTGCGTGCGTGTGTGTGTGTGTGTGTGTGTGCGTGCGTGTTACTGCTTCCCTCTCTCTCTATTATTTCCTTTTCCTCCCTTTTCACTCTCTCTTACCCCTTAGCCAGTGCAAGGTAGCAAACCTGATGCTTGCTTTCCGGATAACGTCTCTGCCTCTTCACACCTCACATGTTTATCTTTCTTCAAAGTATAACGGACAAGAGCAGCTTTCTACATAACCAAGCTGGCACGAGAGCTCCTATCAGCACATGTACCATATATCAACTGCTCGCCACTCAGTTAACCATAGACCACCCACTAACAGGAGCCAACGACCCCACAGACTGCTACGGCAGTATTGGGCAATAGGACGCAGCGCAAGCGCGATATTTTACTCGGCACCGTCAAGCGCAATGCGATCCTCGCTAATCAGCGTCCATATAGACGTATAGTGTTTCCGGTCGGTCTGAATGCAAGGACAAGGACGCCTTTGCTCCACTGCCAAAGTCACGGAGCTTTCAGCGTCTAAAGGTCTATGGCAGCTTGGTGCTTGCTTCGATCGCGTTTAAAATGAATTTCGCGTTGTCACCAGCCACGGAATTAAAATTAAAATTACCAATGCAATATGTTTTACAAAGGCATGTGATAATATAGAGTTGAATTAGGTTTATGAACAGTATCACAAATATTTGTCGAGTTATAATTTGTTTTAGAGCGCTTGCAGAGGTCTATATGTTCCGAAGTCAGGACAGACCGCTATTTACACCAAGAAGCAACTAAACTATGTTATTCAATTCCATTTCAACAAATGGTGATGTGTCTTTTCTGGTTTTTTTAGCGCCAATTCCCGAATTTCCATGAATCTAGCGACGTTTAAAAACACACATGACAAATTGACAATTAATACTTTTCTAATCAAAACGTTAATAGAATTTGTTGCTATTTTTTGGTTCGTTGTCATTGGTATCGAAAAGTGGAAGCAAGGGCTAGGTAATTTTAAAACCCGTTTTACGATACTGCCATTAGTTCTCCTTGTGTCCACTCGTTAACGTCTGAACTATCGTGCGATGTTTGTATACCGCACGTAGTACTGAGACTTTACTGTATTTTCGTTTTCCTTTAGGTATTACAAGATGTTAAGAATCTTACGCCTAAACACACCAGTATGATGACATCAACAGATTCCTTGCATATATGAAGTCATATTGCGTTTCGCAGTGCATTGATCTTCTCACCTGTACTTTGATTCGTACCTTATGGTCAAGACAGAATGACTCACTGGACACTACAGATTCTGCATGCACCTGGAAGGATCCACAGGAAAGTGCATGCTGCTAACAAACGTTTGCCCTGTATGAGCGGCCATCTTTCCGGAAGACAACACTGGTAAATGGATTCAGCAAGGTCAGTTTGTGGCCACGTTGAAAAGGTGCTCATATACGTAAAAAAGAAAGAAGAGAAACGTTAAGAAAAAAACATCAGCTGCTCGGCGATCGCTCTCCTAAAAGTAAAAAAAAATAACTTAGAGAGTTTTTTTTAAACAATGGGTATCGCTAGGCAGAGGTTTGTTTGTTGGGAATGCTGTTTTCAATGGTAACCAGCAAAGACACAGTGAAAAGAAGAAAAATCAAGGTAGCACACCACCCGAACTGTTTACAAAGCTTTTTTTTTCTTTTCGTCCCTCGGGACTTCTCCAAAGAGGTGGTAAAAACAATCGCACGCTTTCAAGGGTCGTGAAACAAAGCAGAATCCCGTACGCTTGCCAAAACTGGCCCAAAAACGCCGTGGCGGTGAGAACCCACACACACGCAGAGTAGGTCTCTAGGATTCGCGTCAGGACAAGACAGGCGAATGTATTCCAGAGCGCATCTCGAATTTCGGGACGCATTAATGCAACGACATCACGCCATTGGGGCATCTGCGCGGGACGATTTACACTTTTGACTTTTCTTTCTACTTCGTGTGGCCTGTCGAAGGGTGTCTTTCTTTTTCTGGAACGGTTTCGACGCTTAGATAACTTCCCCTGAAGACCACATGTACTGATGCGAAATGCATTGTCTAACGCCAAACTGCTGCTGCCGGTAGATGTAAATGTTGTTCCGCGTGCGAACAAGCCCACAGCTTTTCGCCCTCTTCCGCACTTGATAAAAAAAAGTGCTTTTTCTTCAACTTAGCGGCTGTGGATGTGTGCCGTAAGCGTGAGCTTTAGGCGTCATTTCCTTCCCCGCAGAATGCACTGCATGAACGTATCGTTAACGCGGTTGTTTGGTCGATGAAATGTCGAGCCCGTCTGGTGCAATGATTTCGTCCTATCATTTGGTGCGGTGCGTCAGAGGCAGCGCTTATTCGCACTTTCATTTGGGCTGTTCGAATTTCTTGCAAGAGTGTCAAGTAAACATGCCTCTACAGTAATAAACATACTCTGCGTTCCACTTAGTGAAGCAAGGGGAAGCTGTGCACTCAGTTTCCTCTAGGGGCGCTTCGCAGTTTCTTTCGCGAGCTGTTTCAACGGTGAGATATTCTGACGGCTGTAGAACGGTGGTTTACTTACTGCGTTCGCCGTGCATTTAGTGTTATCTCTAACATCTTATAAGCAAGTCGAAGCTGTTCCAACTGTCTAGGGGTTTGGTGCAGGTCACATGAAGATAAGAACCGATAAGAAATGGTCGGCTATAGCGTCGAAGTGGGTACCGAGACATTCGATGCGTAGCCAAAGATTATACAGTGTTACACAATGGCTGCGAGATTAGGACATTTACAGACATAAAATGGAAGAATCTCGCACAGGAAATGGTGAACGGAAGATCATCAGGGGAGCCACGCATCACACACACACACACACACGCGCGTGCGCAAAGATTGATAATGATGATCATGAAAACTGATGCCCCATTCCTGGATTTCTTTATGTATTCTGTTTTAAACGCCTGTGTTTGATTGATTGATTGATATGTGAGGTTTAACGTCCCAAAACCACTATATGATTATGAGAGACGCCGTAGTGGAGGGCTCCGGAAATTTAGACCACCTGGGGTTCTTTAACGTGCGCCCAAATCTGAGCACACGGGCCTACAACATTTCCGCCTCCATCGGAATTGCAGCCGCCGCAGCCGGGATTCGAGCCCTCGCCCTGCGGGTCAGCAGCCGAGTGCCTTAGCCACTAGACCACCGCGGCGGGGCCGCCTGTGTTTTCTAGAGATTATCGACACTGACAAAGCATTGCTGAGCAATCATCTTTTTTTACGCAGTGCTTCCACTACGGCAGGTTGACTACACTGGTGCAAGCTTGAACGACAGTCAGAGCTATGTGGCCCTTCTTTCATTTTCTTCGTTTACCTTGTTTCTTTTTTCTCTTTTTCTCTCTTTGTTTATCTCTACTCCTCTCTTTGCTAATGTCCATTTTTAACCTCTATTTTGCGCCTTCATTTCTATCTATCTCTCTCTATGTCTCTCTATCTCATTGTCTTGCCCTCTGCTTCTTTCTCTCTTCTTTTTTGTTCCTCTTAATTTCCCTTCAATTTTCTGTATTTTCTTTTTCTCCTTGTGTTTATGACTTTCTTTTCTATCCATTTCTTTTTTCGTTCTCCCACCCTATCTCTTTTACGTGGTACCCTTCACCGTGGCGAGTTTTCGTTTGGCCCTCGCACCAGCTTTACTGGGTTGTGATTCAGCGGACACCAAAGCTTTTCCGATCGGCTTGAACGCCTGCCTACCTTGATAAACAAAATTATGAAAAGTGTACGTCATCTGATCTTGACGACACGAAACGCCAAGTCACCCTCTTCGTATTTCAAGCACACGAAATCGACTTACCTATACCGCACCCACAGAAACCCAGGTTTAACAGAAACGTTGCATTGCATCAAGTCGATGACGAAGTGACTACCTGCTGGTCCGTCTGTAGCTTAGAGTGGCAGTTTCAAATGCCTATTCATTTATTGTTGGAATGAATAATAGCCCGTTATGTGGAGTATGCGGGTGCAGCTCAATTGCAGTGGAGTGGTCTCTCAGCCACCCTTAAACAGCTGGACAACCGCCCACTCACAGAAAACAAAATCCTAGGGTCCAGGCCTACCCTGTCTTTAACACGAGCCCCTCTGGGAGACTTCTTCATGAAAACGCTTGACTCTGTGAATACAATGTTTTGGTTTAATACTTGGGCGGTGCAGCAGTCGTGACTTCGTTTTGTTTGTTTGGCACCTACCATCACAAACTCTTGTTCTCTGTCATTATTTAACACCCATTTCCCTCTTCTCAATTAGAGGGCAGCAGACCGGAGGTTTCTTCTGGTTAACGTCCCTGTCTTTCCTTCATCTCTCTCTCTGTCTCCTTGTAATACATCTACGATACTTACCAATCTTTTCATTTCGGACGGTGCTTCCTTTTGCTTGTCAAATCTTCCCACGTACCAAGTGAACACGGCTCCTGCACAATTTCTACGCGCCTACACGCGCCAAAAGTTTTGTCGGCTGTCGTGCCCAATTCTTTACAATAAAGGCGTTCGCCTGGCGACACAATTGACAATGTCTGCCAATTTATCCATCCTGTTGTTTATTTCACTCCTCCGGCGGCGCGGCGTCCCCCTTTGTTTCCTCTTAATAAGGCTTCCAGCACCTGAGAAAAACGCAGTTACATATAGGCCTCTCGGGAATGAGAATGTACCGTTACACGCGAACAATAACCATTTCTTCTGCTTAGCGCACTGTCCTCTTTTTTTCGCCATACCTTAATTTTTGTTGCTTCTTCTTTGTCTTGCTCGTTGTTTTATATAGGGCTGGATTGTGTTTGTCGCCCATGCGAAGTAGACACCCGTCTTTGCCAGTTGCTATATCACTGAAAAGCTTTCGTCTTCTCTTGCTAAGATTGCAGGCGAGATGTTCGTTCTACGGAAATGCTCTTTTTCGCGTCCGGCAAGTCTCCGCACGCCGCTTTTTTCTGCGCTTCGATTGGCTTGGATGCGACTTGGATTGACATTTTCGTCGGCCAAGGTAGCGCTGGCAGGCAGGCAAGTAAGCGATAGGGGGGTAATTTTCGAGCAACGAGTCAGCAAAAACGAAACTATACGAAACTCCGCTATGCCTTTGGGCGACAACCTTCGGAATCGAATGAATCTGTTGCTTAGGTTTCTCACGCGAGTTTGATTTCCTGCCGTCTTTGTGCGACGCAGTTTGGCCACCGCGTGCGCTAGCCTCGAGAAACTCGTGAAACACACACGCACCCCCCTCCCACCCCCACAAACACACGGACGCACACACATGATCTCGTGCGCCGTGCCTTCATTTTCCGACTCGACAGCTACATACCGGAAACCTTGGGGGCCCATTACCGATCCACGGGCTACGTTCTTATACGTCCATTCTTGTATTGCTATGTGCTGTTCTGTTGGTTCACGCGTTTTGCCGATGTCGTCCAAGGTGCCGAGGGGCACAATGCTCTCCGGAGTCAGATCGAGCAAAGCCGTGCGACTCGATCACGTGAACTGCGCACCCGTGCCGCCGTTCGACGCAGATTGCGTTCCAATCTCCCTCTCCACCCCCTCTTGCCCTCATACACACGCAGTTGATCGCGCGCAATGTCGTTTTCTTCATCGTACTCTTGTTTGCGCATCGCTCGTACGGGATTCTTCATCTCTCAAATCGAGATCCTATACATTCCCGAAAGATAGCTTGCTCATGCATTCAAGATCGCTGCTCCATAACGCACTGGTTCACGTACAATGATGACGCAGAGGCAGTTCGATCACGTCGCGCTTGACCTGCTTCAGTAGAAAACGATGGGGGCCAGAGTTTCATTGGCCTTTGTCCTGTAAATAAACGATAGAAATTCCAAGTGGTGTAATGATAACATGAACATGAACGTGGGATGTCACAAACCTTGCGTGCGTGATGCGGTTCCCCGAACATGCCGATTTCAGCGACGTCAGCGCAAGCCATCTATTCGTAAGGTTGACGCACTCGCAAATCTCCCATTCACGCCGACTAAAAGAGGGTGAACTTGACAGACAGTTCCGTCGTCACGAACATCGGAGCAGGCTTCAGATCTGGTGCTTGATCCTTTACTGGGCGTGATGGGTATGATTAGTGCGCAAGGACGAGCTCTTGGATGACCACGTCATCATTCTATCTATCTATCTATCTATCTATCTATCTATCTATCTATCTATCTATCTATCTATCTATCTATCTATCTATCTATCTATCTATCTATCTATCTATCTATCTATCTATCGTTCTATCTGATCTATCTATCTGTCGATCTATCTATCTATCTATCTATTCTATCTATCTATCTATCTATCTATCTATCTATCTATCTATCTATCTATCTATCTATCTATCTATCTATCTATCTATCTATCTATCTATCTATCTATCTGTCTATCTGTCTGTCTATCTGTCTGTCTGTCTATCTGTCTATCTATCTATCTATCTATCTATCTATCTATCTATCTATCTATTCTATCTATCTATCTATCTATCTATCTATCTATCTATCTATCTATCTATCTATCTATCTATCTATCTATCTATCTATCTATCTATCTATCTATCTATCTGCCTGTCTTACCAAAGGAGAAAAACAACGAGCTAAAAACTGATGCGAAGCGGCTTCTTCACATTTCGCTAAGCCAATACCAAATTCAAAGACGCGACAGTGCTTGATCTTACTCTTAACTACTTTTCCTACCGGTACTCTCTTCCTTGGGACTTAAGTTTTCATAAAACACGCGGTAACGTCAGCGTTAAGCAAGGATCCCATCAGGATTTTACGCTTTTCGGCTAAAAGCAGTTATCTTCGTTTGCGTAACGCACGCTACACAACGAAATTAATAGATCACGCGCGATGAATGTTCCAGACGAGGCAGACCATCCGTGCGACCGCGTTACAGAATATGTTAAAAGACTACTCACAACTGATATCCCAAGTATACTGACCAATCGTTAGCATATTTTCTTATGACGTCACGTAAACAGACCAATGGCGTCACGTAGTCTGCCGAAAAGATGAAAATGTCGCGAAACAATCGAGAGCTACAGTTTACCGGGCTTAGTGGAATAGCGCGCTTAGGGGAATGGCGACGGGATCTAAATGCGCATGCGCGGTACGCTAAATGAGCCGTTGTGTTCACCGTACGCACGCTATTTTTCAGAATTAAGCAGTACCGTGTTTGCATAGTTTAAGTTTATATAATTTGATTGATTGATTGATTGATTGATTGATTGATTGATATGTGGGGTTTAACGTCCCATTAACACATTAACTATATTTATGTTATAAAATGACTTTTTGTGCCACTGAAAATAACTGAAATAACACATGCGTAGTACGCTGAATGAGCCGTAGCGTTTCACCGTACGCACGCCATTTTTCAGAATTAAGCAGTACCGTGTTTGCATGGTTTAAGTTTATATAATTTGATTGATTGATTGACTTATATGTGGGGTTTAACGTCCCAAAACCACCATGTGATTATGAGAAATGCCGCAGTGGAGGACTCCGGAAATTTCGACCACCTGAGGTTCTTTAACGTGCACCCAAATCTGAGCACACGGGCCTACAACATTTCCGCCTCCATCGGAAATACAGCCGCCACAGCCGGGATTCGATCCCGCGACCTGCGGGTCAGCAGCCGAGTATACCTTAGCCACATAGATCACCGTGGCGGAGGTTTACGTTTATATAGAGCGTGTAAAACGATGCGGTGGTATTGGATGCCCTGTTCGCATTGAACTTAGCCTTCCTCCATGAAAGAATCATTTCTTTGGCAGCAAACAACTGAATGGTTTCGCTTACCTCCAGGCAGCTTCGATGATCCGGCATTACGGATAGTTCAGCGGTTTCTTGGATCGCTTTTCATTACGAACGTTCTTAGCAATGTCCGGGTGTAAAGAAATCCGCAATTTATAAATTTTAGCTTTCGGTGCGTGATCCACATGAATTTACTATAATTAGTCATAAAAATAGTAATATAGCTGCATGCGCAGATACAGATAACAATTTTTAGTTTTTGTTTCCTTTTTTTTCACTCTTCTGGAAGCAAGCATCCTCCACCAGGTGGCGCCATAGTCACAGTTTGCGCGCGTAAACACCATTCCGCTTTGCTAGAACGGCTGCCCGCCGCCAGGGCCGCATCCAGCCACTCATTTTATGGGTGAGGAGGGGGGAGGGGGCGGTCCTTTGAAGTAGGACTGGAGAGGGGGGCAGGGTTGTTACTTTTTTTTTGCTTTTGGTTGCACAAAAAGCCATTTTATAAAATAAATACTCTTAATGTGTGCTCACAGTGGTCCCGCTCATTAGTTCTAATCGGCGACAGGAGGTAAACAGCAAGGATTGAAAAGGGGGGGGGGGGTGATGACAGAGACTTAAGGGAGAGGGCGATTGCCCCTACCACCCGCTCTCTTGATCTGCCAATGCTTGCAACGAACGTTTGCGGCACATCAGCGGTAAACTACAACGGCGTAATAATGCACTGGTTCCTTCGGCTTCAACTGGTTTTTTAGGGGCCCCTTGACACTGTTCCCGATTCGCACGCGACTCCTTCTGAAAAGGCAACCTCATCAGGCCCGAAAAGAATGCCACAAACACTAAAGCCGCCCGAAGTTACCAAAAAGCAGCAAGTGCTCGCCGTAATTAGGGAGTGTACCACCAGCACGTTGTCGCTCTAGCCTGCATGGCCACAATGACAAACAAAAATACAGGCTTCGTACATTTATGACGTCAAGTAATGCATGACAAGCTGTGCACCCCTGAGTTCAATTTCTACCGTGTTTCGATAATATATATATATATATATATATATATATATATATATATATATATATATATATATATATATATATATATATTTTAGGAATGAAGATCGATGGTCCGGTGTAATAGATGATTGAAGAGAAGGACGCACGTACGAAATGTGGATTTATTAACGTTTCGGCTGGTGGACCAGCCTTCGTCAGAATGAATGCAGTATGTTACAGGCACTTAATATATAGGTAGGCGGATGTATACACAGGAACAGTGCACCACTGCCAGATGCTATGCGCAATGAAAGCAAGGTACATGCGCATGGTGGACACAACAACGCACTGTGACTCACAATCACAAAAACAAAGATATCGCGTAAAAAAATAATAATAATCGCGTCACTGGCCAGTGAGATACACGAGGCACAGAACATATAAGAAATATTGGCAATGCGCCGAGCGTACATAGCACAAGATTGACTCTACAAAATAATAATAATAACGATACATAAAGCACTTTTACGAAGGATTAAACATCCATTCACACACACACGAACGAGATAAGTCTGTCTCCGCATGAGGCCGAGCACGCACTGTATTCTACGCTATTATGCTAGCCAGTTTGCCCGCGTTTTCGTTTAAACCCCTAGAAGCCGTTCCGAACTTATGAATTAGAAATGATTCGCGTATCTCACGCTTATAATGCGATATATATATATATATATATATATATATAAATCCTGATGAAGGCCAGACTCTAGGCCGAAACGTCGAAATAAACCACGTTGTGACCGCTCACGGAGGATCTACTGGACTATATATATATATATATATATATATATATATATATATATATATATATATATAGCTATATATATATATATATATATATATATATATATATATATATATATATATATATATATGTGTGTACATTGAAGCCAGAAGGAACATCCGAAGTGGCAGCTAGACAACGCTGCTTTCATCTCGACATCACCGGGAATGATTCAATAACACCAGCGTTACCTAAGCGTTCATTTACTGCCAGTGAGAATTTCGCCTTGTTCCATACATTTTCACTCAGTCACTTCATGTTTAGAGCTGTGGCAAACACATTCCTCCAGCAAGGGTCCGCATTACGCGTTCGATTGCTTCGGCGTGTAACACCGGCGCGGATCTTTAATCCATTACGTAATTCCTTTCTCGTTGCCAACAGTATTAGTATGGCTGCTAAATAGGCTAAAAATACTTCAGAAAAGAGTGATCAGGGCAATAGAAAACATATCATACCTTGAACACACAGGACAACTCTTTGTAAAACATAAAATTGTTAAGGCAAATGACATATACAAATTCAGGTTGTTACAATCCTATATTAGCGCAAGCAGAGGGAAACTCAATGCATTCGTGACACTCGCAAATCTTGAACATACACAAACCATTTACTTCCATCGATATAAACCCCCGTGGAAAATTCCGTCATCTCGCACCAATTACGGTACCCAAAGGCTTAGCCACATGCTACCTACTATACTGAACTCATGCGAGCAGCAAGACATAAAAGTTGACACATTAAACAATATCGATGTGCAAACACTATTCTTGTAGACTTGTATTGTTTAAATAGGTCACTCTGTAATGCTTTGCATCATTTATTGTGTACCTTTATATATACTTTTTTTCTTTATTATTTCTTTTGTGAAACATCATTGTGTACTTTCTTATGTACGAAAGCGATGATACAAACTGGGCGAATCACTGTGCTCCTGTGTTTATGAAATATATATTTTTTGTTTGTACACCTTGGCCCGTCATTTACTCTGTCTTCTGCTTCTAATGTTTCTTGCTTTAAAATATTAATTTTTTTTCATTTTACTGTATTTCGTTTTTACCCTGTCATTGCTGACGTAGGGTGGACAATGCTTAGTCAAGCTGCAATAACTGCAGCTTTTTTGCCATCTCCCCATTTTCGCCATTGTGTCTGTTTTGGTGAAAATAAAATACATAAAAAGAAGTATTGGGGAGTGTTTCGCTAAAGTAGTCAGTACGTGCATCGCATCCAATGAAAAAATGATTCGCTTACAAAAGAATCAAATCTTCATGTTTACCCGCTTTTTCTAAAGAAATGCTCTTGCGCTAATGCAATTATGAAATGCTGGGCGAAGACATGAGCAGTATGCATGGTGTTAGTGGTGCCATCGCGTGAGGCTCGAAGCGACTAGATCACATGGAGCTTAATCTTCAGGGGCTGTTTGCCAATTTAGGGGCGCTGACACCGAGAACCTGAACATGTAAAACTATGCCCTTAGATATTCGAAATGAAATATAATTTTGTTTTATGCAAGTGCCTCAATTAAACACCGCTACTGACGCCCATGAGTGGTGCAAAATCATTGTTCTGGCCCTCTAAAGGGACGCTAAAAGGACAAAGACTGATAAAACAAAAGTAATACCTTCGAAGTTGGTCATGGAACGCGGCGAGTCGAACGATCCGTCGAACATGGCAATGTGTCACGCACGGCATATTGTGATCAAGTGAAGAAAGATTGATTCTGCAGAAGGTTCGAGCCATCCCATGTACAATGTATCCAGCTAGGCCAATCGCCCAAAAACTGGCAAGAACAAGTTGCGTTAGCGTATGGGGACACTGTACTGTGCCTCGGTGCGTTATTTTCACAGGGTCGCGGTGTCTACGACTGCAGTTGTCGGCGTGATGAAAAAGACACTATTTGAGTCAGCTTGCGCCCTCAAAACGAAAAGTCAATCTACAAGGAAAAGTTAGCTCCGAGCTGAGCGTCAGCCGTCGATAATCTGCTGAGCGGTAACGTACGTCGACAATTTTGTATGTGTCACCGAAGAACTTGGAGTTATTGCTAGTGGCCACGTAAGTTCCAGAATGGTCACCAATGTTTTCGTCATGCGCGTAAGAACATCGGAAGGACACAACAATCTGGGTGGTTCGTAGTCATTTAGGCGTGGTTTTTCTCGAGACAGTAGTAGTTACACGTGTAATAAAACGGTAATGAAATAAAAGGAACGTCGGCGGAAATATAGTAACACGCCATAAAAAAAGACACTTGTTGATGTTTTACACATGAAAAACCAACTTTATACTAGACTTTTGGGGTAATAACTGTTGAAAATACCAGAGACGTCCGGTTCTTCAGTTCTCGTTTAGCCATTCACTTTTTATCCCTCGTAAACACTTATTTGAAAGCTAAAAAATTCTCGTGTTGCAAGTGCTTTGAAATATATACAAAGCGCACAGTCCGTGTACCAGAGGTCTTGTTTTGTTTGTCAACCAAACTCTGTTCACTTGGCACGAATGCGCTTGGAAACGTATAGACTTGACTGAAGCATCAACCTATACATTCTTTAAGAGAACACTTTGTCTTAATTGAGTCTCGATGCTCTTCATATGACGCAGAGAATAATTATGCAAGGCTTAAGAGAGTATGGACACCGTACGCACCCTGAAGGATTAATCTGAAGAAACATGTGGCAAAGCTGTTGAAGTCTCACGCGTGGGTATGTGCAGCATTTCTCTTTTTTTTTTAAGTGTTCAAAGCAACGCCTCTCATCCGCAAAACTGTAAAAAAGTCTTGCACGAACTTTAGCAATAAGATGGCCAATCGAAAGATATGGTCAAATGTAATAAAAAACCCATATAGGTTCCAAGAACTCTGCCAACACTGCCAGACTACTTATCCCAAGTTGTCCTGCCTGCATAGTCTTGAAGAAGCCCCACGGCTGGACAAGCTGTAGCTGTTAGGGTAAAAAAGTGGTAAAGTTGAAAAGAACGTGTCCTCACCTGTGTACGCCTCACCGGGCACGTACTTCTTCGGGTTGCCCGAGATGACGATGCTGAAGTTGTTGTAGCCGGGCGACCGGTCGGTGACCACGCCGGGAGGCACCCTGTTGCAGGGTCCCACGTAGCGGGGTCGGTGCGGCGTGGGTCCGACGATGTCGCCAGGTTCGGTTCCGGACTCGGGGTCCGGCGCCAGCGTCAGGGCCATCGAAGCCGGCGACAGGGATAGGGCAGCCGCGAGCACCGCGGAGGCGAGCGCGGTGCCCAGGGCCAGGGGTCCGAACACGCCGCGTCTTCGAGCCATGAGCGGGCGTCGGCAAGAACACGCGTACGTGGTCGACGTCCTCGGCTTGCGTGTGGGCCCGACCGCGTTGACGGTCGATGCGGGTCTGCGAGAGCGCCGAGCGAAAACTCCGGGCCTGCCGAGGGGGACGGCGAATGGGCCGCCGCTTCGGAGAGGAGGGTAGGGCCCGTTCGAGAGAAAGGGGAGGGATGTCTAGACGCGCCACTCGTGTCGGAGAAGAGTGTGCGATGGGGGTGTATAGTGGAGAAGGGTGCTGGAGGAGAGTAAAAAAGATGGGTGGCTCTCTTAGCCGGACGCCGGCCGAGAGAGGATGCAGAGCGGGCAGCTTCACTGAAGGGGGTAAAAACATCTGTGTCTGAGAGGCGGTGAGAGGAAGCGGAGCAGGATGGCTGGCAAGAAGACGGAGGAGGAGTGCCTTTCATCTGGAGAACTTTCCACTGGCCGCGCCTGTCGGCGTTGGTGCCCACATTTGTGATCGCATCGAAATTGGATGCGTGGAGTTTATTGGTTTAGGGTGTAATTACACGCGCGAAACTGCTTCTGAACATCAGTTTCATTCCACCGATATGTACACTACGCTGAAAAAAAATCAATAAAGTACGCAAAGCCATGGGCGCGCGCCCAGGTGGGGCAGGTTGGCAGTCACACTATAGCACCTCACCATAGCTTCTCTCTAACACTCATAGATCGGCGAAAATTGTCGAGCTCCTCGGGACTTATTAAAGGAGTATGTTTTCTCCATATAACTCACTTTAACACAGACTCACGAAAACTTTCTTCCACCAGACTCGCTCGGACTCAGGCTCATCTGCAGTCGCTCATGTACAGTACCACCAGAGGTTAAGTCAGTCGACTCATTTGCCGACTTATCATAACACCTTTTGTTTTCACTGCACACCCATCACAACAGCCTCGACAAGAGGGGAGTAGGGAAGAACGGAGAGAGGGGGAAAGGGGGCCTTGTTGAAACTTGGCACACCATCTCTCTAATGGAGGACCCTGCAAATGCCTGTGAACGTAGCACACCACACTGTGACACAGCACGATCGAAGACTCATCGAAACATAAGAAAACGCAAAACTTCTAATATCACAGAACGAGCTGTTGCTTCTTTGTGAACAGCAATGCTCCATTATTTTGTAAACTACGGAAGTAGCTACGTCGCGACAAACGAGGAATCAGGAACGTTGTGACGTAGCTACATCACTCCACGTTCCACCTGTAACCGCAACATACTATGCCTTATCTTGAAGCCTATAACCCGCACCTCGCATAAGAATATGCTGATAACTTCAAAAAATGAGTGTATGCACTTGTGCGCACGGGTGTGTATGTGTTTTCTTTTTTCCACATTATACCAATACCTACCTGTCCTCTCGGTTCCTTGTTGTTTTTTTTCTGGTGCATGTCAGAAATTCGATTTTGCCGAACTTGCCTCTAATCCGAGGCATCTCTTTCGTGTAGAGGGCGGAACGTCCACTGAAGCGGCTGTCGTTGACGCTTCTAGTCTGGATCCCCAAAGATCTCCAGTACCGGGATTCACGTCGTTTTGCAGCCTGCACAAGACATGTTAATTCTTTTTTTTTCCTCTTTTCTGTAGGTGTCGTGCAAAGAGCACAAGAAGGCAACACGCTTGACGCGCTAAGTAGAGGATTTTCAACTTAGTTTTCATTCGCGAAGATATTTCGAAAGCTGCTTTCAGTACAGCAGGAAAAGAGATGAGAGGCGCCCTAGTTTTCACACGTGTCCACACATCCCCCTTGCCCTACATGAGCAAGCATAGTAAGAACACACTATGTTCTAACCTGCCTGAGCCACCCCTTCTCCGCAAGAAACTCTCTTGTAGGGTGATTGATTGAATTTTGTTGGTCTTATCGTAATGAATGAATGAAGAAAGGAAGGAAGGAAGAAATGAATGAATGATAAGCAGTGGTTGCTGACAACATTATGAGGAAAGCTGTCGTGTCGGAAGGATTTAGATAGCACCACGCTAATGACCAGCCCAATTCACAACGCCTATTTACTTTAATAAAATGAATTACTCTATCAATTGATCAGCCAGTAAGTCAATTAGTCGAAGGGAAAGTCAACGTCACTTTTTATTATTACAGGATAAAGTGTTGTTACAGAAGAATATGCGATGAGGGTCTCATAGTTGAAGACTGCAGTGGGACCCTCGGTTAATAATGGTTAACAAGAAGTATAAAAACAGGTAAGAGAAAACAGTGAGCAGGTGCCCAGCAACAAAAAGATATTAAAAAAATAAGTAACATACAAAGCTAAAATACATAGATTGAAACACCGGGGCAAAGTACAATAACTATAACGAAGTGAATCAATCAATGATGGAATTACGATCCCTATGACTACATTCGTCCCCAAAGCAACAAATGAAAAGCTTGTCGTACTCGATAAATAAATAAATAAATAAATAAATAAATAAATAAATAAATAAATAAATAAATAAATAAATAAATAAATGTTTCATTGACGTCGCTCTACACTCATCATCATCCTAAGGCGATGACTGCAAGGCTTAGAGGACCCGCCATTTGATCATCGAGGGTGCAGGTCCACCCCAGCACAATGCATTGCATCTTACATTGATTAGGGCGCTAACGCTTCTTAACCCTTTCCGGCTCGTACCAATCATAACGCAGCACGAAAATTGGCCGTGATAGACGTCTGCCCCATCAGCCTCCTGCTTCGTCGTCGAGAGGAAATCGAACGAGTAAACATACATACACAACAAGAAAAAACAAGCAAACAAGCCACATTACACATAAAAAAAAATACCAGGCATGAAAGAACGCCACGTTGAGCCATTTGGGCAATGACGAAAAGGGTTCTGC
Organism: Rhipicephalus annulatus; assembly: GCA_013436015.1. Classification (NCBI taxonomy): domain Eukaryota; kingdom Metazoa; phylum Arthropoda; class Arachnida; order Ixodida; family Ixodidae; genus Rhipicephalus; species Rhipicephalus annulatus. The sequence continues at coordinate 318,015 of WOVY01016115.1, forward strand.
TTTCACTCATCATTGTTGTGTCTGGACCCTTTCCAACAAACGGTATTGTGGCAGAGAGGAGGGTACTGCTCTTTGGGTCCCTTTCCCTAATTACACGTTGCGACTGGCATCTGCGCCTCCGCGTGGCACTCGAGTGTGTGTTAGCATGTTCGTGCGTGCGTGCGGCTGATGGCTAATAGGTACAGGTTGCTCCAGTCCACACCGAGACGGGGTACAGAAAGGAAAGAATGAAAATAAAAAGAAAAGTTGTTTACGGAAAAGGACCGACAACCCAATGGCACACTGGAACAGGATGACCCTTGTGTATATATGAGCGCGTCAGCAGAAGTAAAGCATTGATTGATTGATTGATTGATTGATTGATCGATTGATTGAATTATTGATTTATTCATTCATTCATTCCTTCATTCATTCATTGAGCGACAGCCCAACCGACCAAATGACAAAATGACTGACTGAAGGGCTGACTCATCATCTGATTGATTGACAATCAATCGACAACGATGAAAGAGACCGGACAGACCAAACAACATGAATTGCTCATAATGCCAAGCTCCCTAACGATTGGCTCGAGAATGGCGCAGGCTCTAGCTGTAATTTACTCAACACTCAAGTCGTCCACAGCAGTGGGTCAGTCGCAGCGGTGCGCGGCTGTTGACCAGAAGGTCATAGGTTCGATCCCGGCTATGGTGGTCATACTTCGGTGGAGTTGAAATGGTCCGATGTCGATGCACATTAAAAACACCAGATCTTCGAAACTTCCGCAACCCTTCATTACAGTGTCCCTCGTAGTCATATCATTGTTTTCGCACGTAAAACCACAGATAATACTGTCAGCAGTCTTGTTCTACATGAACAAATACGTGCATCAACTATAGCGTATTTGTGAATTTTTGTCACATCTAAAACTTTCACCGCCTCCCTTCCTGTCGTCCCAATCGCCACTGGTAACTCAATTTCCCCGATGTTATATGAACTTCGGTAAATGGACTGGATGTCATCGTTACCGCAATACGGATTCCTGTTTCGGCAAATGCCGGATGCACGTGTTCCGAGATGGTCGAGCTGGGTGGGCGCCTGCATTAGCATCCGTTTTAGTAATCAAATAGACGCGTCCCATTTGCTAGATTAGAATCTTCCTCGCTTTGAATGGTCAAGCACTTCCCGCGTGTAGAGGAGATAATGTATTTTCATAAACACACAGCTTGTCGATTTCAAGTGCTTGCAGACCCGGCCGTGGCGAATTGGGAATCTTCAGTGGCCAGGCATCTAACCGACGTAGTTGATGAAATATGCGTCAAAGACCACGTTTGAACGGTTCCCGACTTTGACGTATTATTTACTCGGTACGAAAAGTTCATGTGTGTGCTGCCGTAATAACGCGCGATTCCATTATGTTCTTCAAAAACCGTCTCCCTTTGCATTCAGGACATACATACATACATACATACATACAACATACATACATACATACATACATACATACATACATACATACATACATACATACATACATACATACATACATACATACATACATACATACATACATACATACATACATACATGTTTTCGCATCATTCCATCAAGGTCAACGAGACCACGGCCAGATTGAACTCTTGACCTTTTTCCTGGGCAGCGCCATGGCATGAAGCTACCGAATTAACCCATGTGGCTTACCTCAGATAATTATTTACGCATTTGGATCTACCTTTGCAGATACCTCAAATGCGGGGTATTGTTAGGCTATGCAGGCACACCATGTACTTCGAAACGCTGAATATATATTGAAACAGTACTAAATCTGATATGCAGAAGTCAAAGACAATCCTCAGTAGTCAGAAGCAAAATCCCGCGATTAGCAAGCAGCATCACAGTTTTTGCAAGAGTATGTATATTTCAGTTATTTATTCGCAGGAGATCTCACCTCATGAAAGCAATATTATCAAAAACTAACAAAGAATGATGCCAAGTAAAGCGTAGGGAATGTTATTACAAGTAATCGTAATATAAATAAGATGAAATAAAAAAGCTTGGAAAGATTACTTGATGCCCGCAGGAACCGAAGTTGCGACTTTACAATAACGCGTCTAACGCTCCGCCACTGATTGCCGCCGTTGGCGGTCGTCCTTTCGACCAGTTTGTAGGAAATCTGTATCATCATCATCATCATCATCATCATCATCATCATCATCGTCATCGTCGTCATCATCATCGTCATCGTCGTCGTCGTCGACATCATCATCATCATCATCAGCCTGACTACGTCCACTGCAGGGCAAAGGCCTCTCCATGGTAGACGAAAAAGTGCTTAACAGCGCAAACGCCAAGAGGGGATAGAAGAGACGAGAACAGAACGCGCGCTGTTCTCGTCTCTTCTGTCCCCTCCTGTCGTTTGCGCTGTTAAGCACTTTCTTCGTCTACCACGCAGCACCAACCAGCCCAATCAAGCACCTTGTCAAAGGCCTCTCCCATGATCCGCCAATCAACCTGGTCTTGTGCTCTCTGTTGCCAGGTTGTACCCACAAGCCTTTTAATTTCATCGGCCTACCTAACTTTCTGTCTCCCCTTCGTACGCTTGCTTTTCCTGGGAATCCAGTCAGTTACCCTTAATGACCAGCGGTTATCTTCCCTACGCGCTACGTTTCCGGCCCATGTCTATCTCTTTTTCTTGATTTCAACTATGATATACGCAACCCCGGTTTCTTCTCTGACTCACTCTGATCTCTTCTTGTCTCTTATAGGGTCCCTCTAATGCTTGTAATCATCGGTGCCGACTGCAAGACTCGTAGTGGCGCTCGCCAGAACTACTGCGAGCGGAATTAGACGCTGGAACGCTGCCGCCATATGATCGGATAAATGTAACGTTAAATGTGGCATTGCCCCTCAAAATACGGTGTACTATTGGATTTCGTTTTTCCTTAAAATCGTTTTTCTCTCAAAGTGACAGAAAATAGAGCTCTCCGACTTGACCAGCTTGAAAACTGCAAAGCTGGTAAAAGAATGTGACGAACGCCATCTGCTGGAGGAAACGCGATAGCGACGCTCCGGGCACCATTATTTGAAAAAACTAAAAGAAAAAAAATGTAAGAGCGTTTATATATATATATATATATATATATATATATATATATATATATATATATATATATATATATATATATTTATTTATTTATTTATTTATTTATATGTGTGTGCGTGTGCGTGTGTGTATGTGTGTGTGTGTTTGCGTGTTCTCCTACGCGTATGTGTGCGAGCTTACAAAAAGTACTGAGCAAAACTCTCTTATACGTTGCATATTTAACAAGCCCGGTAAGAAACGGCTGCACCGCTGGTAGTATACGAAAAGTATTACCCTCTGCTGCGCACCACAGTTACTGCCCGAAAGTAGCCCTCAAGTGACGTCACAACTAGTACATCCCGCTTCTCTCTCTGTCTAACAGCACGGCCGGGACTAGTCGCAACTTTTATCGGAGCCGGCTTCGGAGTGGTTCGGGCACGAAACGTGATGCGTCTGCATTTCCGATAGGGAACGCTCACTGCGACTCCGGTAACCAGCCACCGACAAAACAAAACACTAAAAAATAAATAAACAGAAAGAGAAGAACATAAAGGAAGACCTCCAGACACTGTTCTCGCTTCCACGAGGAGAGTGAGTCACGTATGCAAAGGCCGTTTTCAGACTCCGGAGTCCCGGAGAGTGAATAAACAAACCAACTTTTACGACGCTCCCTCCTCAACTTGCAAAGTTCCGTCGTGCTCGGCAACGTGCATGCAGCGGAGACTTAGCTTCGTTAAGCGGGAGTCAGCTTTCTGGCAGTTACTGTGAAGCTTCCCGACTGCCTTTACGCCCTCCATACGTTTTCCTTCGTCACAAATCGTTTCAGTGTCACCTACACAGGGCGCCGTGAGCGTTGCGTTTACATTCAGCGTCGTTTCCGGAGTTCTGCGACGTGAATTAGGTATACGCGACCCATTCTTAGAGTTGCGTGAAGCGGGTTTTAAAACTGAGTATCGTGCAGCGCAAATAAACGAACGCAAGGGAATATACATAAACGACATAGACTGGCGTTGTATGCCACCATTCTAGTGTATGTCGATGTCGCCAGTCAATGTCGTTCCATGTTCTAGTTTATATCTATGTCACTATATCTATGTCAAACGAAGGAAGGAAGAAAGGAAGAAGGAAAGGAATGAAGTTAGGAAGGAAGGAAGGAAGGAAGGAAGCAAGCAAGCAAGAAAGAAAGAAGGGAAGAAAATAGAAGGACGGAAAGGGAGACAAAAAGAAACGAAGGAAGAAGGCAAGGAAGGAAGGAAAATCCCACGTCAGGCACACATACGCCAACCTTCACTTGTACCTATTTTTCAACAGGGAATAGACTCTTAAGTTCCTTGCCTTCCATGACAGGTTTCCTGATTGATATGTAGGGTTTAACGTCCCAAAACCACTATATGATTATGAGAGACGCCGTAGTGGAGGGCTCCGGAAATTTAGACCACCTGGGGTTCTTTAACGTGCACCCAAATCTGAGCACACGGGCCTACAACATTTCCGCCTCCATCGGAAATGCAGCCGCCGCAGCCGGGAATCGAACCCGCGACCTGCGGGTCAGCCGCCGAGTACCTTAGCCACTAGACCACCGCGGCGGGGCCATGACAGGTTTCCTCACTACAAAAAAAAACAAAAACAAAAACAAAAGGAGATCATGCACAACCCCACAGTGAACTACGTAGGTCAAAAAATGCAAACTGGAGACACCTACGAACGAGAACAGTTCAAAACCCAGTGCACGGTCAACCACCTATACCACAGGCTACTCCCCGACGCTGGCTGTATCCTATGCAAATACGAATACGAAGACGCAGAACACATCCTTTGAAAATTCCCACACACTACACGGCTTTTCGATCACTGAAACGAGGACCTCCTGGAGATACGCTGGCTTGACGCTCTGGCTAAGCTCAGAATTCGAAGACCATGACCAACGGGGTGGCGTAGGCCAGCCGCTGATCCGCAGGTTTCAAGTGAAGTTGTCCACCCATCCATCTTGAGTTTTTTTTTTCATCTTGCCACTCACGCCATCGCACACTGAGCTATCGATATCACGTGACACAAGATGGTGTGAGAGCTATCGATATCACGTGACACAAGATGGTGTGACTGTGCAATCGCTAGGCTGTGAATCCAGCCACAAAAGCAACGTTCTCGTTCCGCTTATAAGAAGTCACCATGCGGATGGATGGATGGATTGATATGGCTGTACCCTTTAGATCAGGCGGTGGCTAAAGCCACCAAACCATACTAATTGGTGAACCAAAATCTAGATTTATCTTTTTTTTCCTTTAAATAGTGAGGTTGAGGACTGGGACTCTGCACTGAAGGGTTTAATTTTCACTGGTGCCTTGACTTTAGCCACCACTCAGATAACTTCCCTTCTAGTCAATTCTACCTGCTTAAAGTCTATTTTGCCCTCCCTGTCTCTAAACCCCAGTGCTTTGAAAAACTCTGCGCCATCATCCTGAACTATGGGCTGAAGCCCTTTACAGGACATTATCAAGTGTTCGGCAGTTTCATCCTCCTCGACACACGCACTGCATACCATGTCTACCCCTTCGTATTTGGTTCGCAATACTCCCGTCCTCGCCTCGAACAGTAGAGAACTACCCCGAGTATTATCATCGATCCTTTTCTGGGCAATTTCCTGCTTAAAAGTTCGATAGATATCTAGTGCGGACTTCTTAATCATTCCAAATCTCCACATATTGGTCTCAGCTTCCTTCGCCTTCTTCTTAACTGATTCTTTTTGGTTTGGCCCCCTGCTGTTTTCTAAGTATTTACAAGTAAATTTCCTGGTTCACTTCCTCCATTTTGTATCGGTATTCTTTATGTAAGAGTATCTGAAAACCTTCCTAGCCGAACGCTCCTCCCCCATTTGTACCGCCGCGGTGATCTAGTGGCTAAGGTACTCGGCTGCTGACCCGCAGGTCGTGGGCTCAAATCCCGGCTGCAGCGGCTGCATTTCCGATGAAGGCGGAAATTTTGTAGACCCGTGTGCTCAGATTCGGGTGCACGTTAAAAGAACCCCATGTGGTCAATATTTCCGGAGCCCTTTACTATGGCCTCTCTCCTAATCATATGGTGGTTTTGGAACGCTGAACCCCACATATCAATAATCAATCCTCCCCCATTTCTATCAATAGCCTCTCAAATTGTATCTTGCTGCTCGCTTCCCTGCCCTTAAATGATGTCCATCGCATATCAGCTTGTACTCCCTGATTTGACGTGTTCCCGTGAGCTCCGGAGGCAAGCTTACCTATTCCACGTTGCTTAATTTCTAATCTTGCTTGAACTTCTGATCACATGCACAAGACCACATTGCCGAACGTCAGCCCAGGAACCATGACCCCTTTCCATATTCCTCTCACAACATCATACCTATTGTAATTCCACAGTGCACTATTTTTTACCACTGCTGCATTCCTGCTACCTTTAGTCGTCACGTATATTTCGTGTTCCCTTAGGTACTCGGTCCCATTGCTTATCCGTACGCCCAGATATTTGTATTTATCTGCTATCTCTAGTTTGACCAACTGTATTCTAAGCTCACTACCTTCCTTATCATTAAAAGTCATGACTGCTGGTTTTTCCTTTTTGAATCTGAAATCTAACCTATCTCCCTCATTACCGCATATCTCCATCAATTTCTGCAAATATTCCTTGATGTCAGCCATTACCACGATATCATCTGCGTTCATCAATGCTGGTAGTACCTGTTCAATGAGTTTTCTTTGTTTGACGAAAGAGAGGTTGAAGCCCAGTCCACTTCTAATTTTGCCTCTAGTCCTTGTAGGTACATCATGAATAACAAGGGCGACAGAGGACATCCTTGCCTAAGCCCCTGTTTTACCTCTGTGGGCTTGGATACCTGTTTTTCCCACTTTATAACTATTTTGTTACTTTTATAGATATTCTTTAAAGATTAGTGACTCCATCTGCCACACCTTGTGTGTCCAGTATTCCCCACAAGTCCTTTTGAACCACGCTATCGTACGCTCCCTTGATGTCCGAAAATGCTAGCCACAGGGGCCTGTGTTCATTTTCTGCTATTTCGATGCACTCCGTCAGTGAGAACAGATTATCTTCCAGCCTCCTGTGTTTCCGACACCCATTCTGCAGTTCCCCCAGCTCCCCCTCATCCTCTATTCATGCCTACAGTCTTTCCTTTATAAACTGCATCGCGAGCCTGTAGACCACTGATGTCACTGTTATAGGACGGTAGTATTTTATGTCAGCTTTGTCCCCTTTTCCTTTACAAATAATGCTCATCCTGCTATGTTTTCATCCATCGGAGACTTCACCACCAATTATTATTTTGCTCACTGCCTCTCTCAAAGTGTGCTTACACTTCGGACCCAATTTCTTTATCAGCCTAATTGAAATGATATCTGGGCATGTTGATGTACCACTAGAAACAGTCTTCTCAGCCCTTTCCCACTCTCGTTGGGAAAATGAAGCCATGCGCCACTTGATTCATCCTTGTCTATTGTGGTGCATAAGGCACTTATTTGATGAATTTTTTCTCTCACCCTTGTCTTTATATATTCAATAGCTTCACCCTCTTCTAGCCTAGCACCTTAAACTGTAGGTATAAACCTCTGCTCTAGGCTCGTCTCATTTTTAGGGAGTTTAGATGGTTCTGAAATTTTGCAGCGGCCTTTCTATCCTTTTTATGTACTTCTGCCAGCCACTGAGCCCCCTTTCCTCTAACCTTTTCATTGAACAGAATTGATGCTTCCCTTCTACAGCTTAGAAAGATGCCCCATTTTCTTTCAACATCATCTGTCGGTTCACCCCGCTGCTTAGCATGTCTGTGTTCCCTAAAGGCTTCCTGACGTTTTGCTATGGCTCTCTTAACTTCCTCATCCCACCAACTCTTGGGTTTGTGTTTTCTTTTCCGACGTGCCTTAGTAAGCTCTAGCTCAAACAGTAGAATTAGATTTGTGTATGTCTGTCACTGTTTTATTATCCTCAGTGATTACTTTCTCAATTTGTTAAGTAGCTATTTCTATTTGCCTTTCTGAACAAAAATTTCCCTGTAGTTGCTCATCTTGTTTCCTTCCCACTTTCACTGCTCTTCCAAAACTTAGCTTGATACGTTTGTGATCACTACCCAGACTTCTGGAGCCACCTTCATCTATGCGCATTCCCCTGAGTCTATCATATATCATATGTGACATCAGTGCATAATCTATTGTCGAGTGCAGCCTTCCTACCTCCCATGTTATTTGCCCTTCACACTTCTCAGTACTGTTGCGAATGATCAAATTATGCCTTTCACACATATCCATGATCATTTTGCCTGTCGGGTCAGTATACCCATCTATATATTCTATGTGCGCATTCATGTCTCCTAGTATAATTATCTCGCACTCTCTTCCTAACTGCTGAATGTCCTTTGATATACACTCTACCATTGCCTGGTTTTCCTCTCTGGCCTTTGCTCCCGTCCACAAGTACATGAAACCAAGGAGTGTCATTTGACCTGCCAGTTTCCCTTTTAGCCATAAATGTTCCTTGCACCCTTGCTTGACCCTTTGCCAGTCTGTACTTTTAGGAATGACTGCCCCGGTACCACCTCCCTTTCTGCATCTTTCTATTCGATTACAATATTCCCACGCGTAGTCCGGATTGTTCGGAGGTTCTTCCATGTCCCTAAGATGTGTTTCTACGAAACCGTATACCATCGGCCTCTCCTCCCTTAGCTGTTCTTCTATCTCTTCCCACTTCAGCTTGCATCTGCCACCCTGCATGTTAATATACCCTACGTCTGAATTGACTCGGCCCTCATGGCTACGTCTATTTTTGCCCCGGACTCTACCTGTTTTAGATATCGGTACCACTTTGAAATCGTATCTGTCCATAGAACCTGTCAAAAAGTCTCCCTGGTTGTTTTCCTCGTTACTAGCTATCCTGCACCCCGAAGGGTCCACGTGCCCCTCCCCCCCAAAAAAAGTTACTGCGCGTACTGCAAGTCGCCAACCCACCTCATGACCTAGCCGCCCATCGAGGTTAATTCTGTCTCGTTGGAAACGACCCCACCTATGCACCTCTCTGTTTATTTCCACCACCTCAAAAGCTTTCTCTCGACTCATCCGTCATATCTCTTGGTATGCGTTGACAACCGCTCTTTGCAGGTTGCCGTCACACACCGGTACCTCCTGTATCGTGCATATCACTACTTGTACCTGAGGAGAAGTGGCGCGCATGTCATCGACCCCTTTCGCCAGTGTGGTCGCTAGTCCTGCCATATCTTCATTTAGGACATCGTGTAAACCACCTGAAATTATCACGAAGATTCGTCCATCAGCTGTAGGTTTGAGTTTTGCGCTCGCTTGCCTCATGACTGCTTCTAGTTTGCGTCCTGGGAAGGTCCCTACTGCAATCCTCTTGTCACCTCTTACACTCTCTTTGATTGCTTCTGCACATCGATTTAAGTTCGAGTCTGCGGTGATTATCACTGCTTAGACTTTTCAGCTGGAGCGTCCTGGCCCTGGGGGTTACTTGCACCTGTGACGCCGGCTGCTTTGTCCCCTCCCCGCCCCACCACTACTTCGCTGAAGCTGGGTCTTGCGACCATTTAACTGGCTGAACCTGTGTTTTTTTTCAAACTTGCTTGCTCTTTCTTTTCCGCTGCTCTGGTTGCCGGTGCCCTACTGTTCTCTCCGGCGGCCACTCCTTTGTTCACCTTCGCTAGATCCTCCTCAGGGGACTTCTGCTTTTCTCCCATAGCCTTCGTTTTCTCTTGCGCTGTCGCCAACGCAGTCTCCAGCTCGGTGATTCTCATCAGCAGTTCCCTCTGGGCAGCCATCATTTTCTCCATTTTTCTCTCGACCTCACATTGCCTACACTCTGCGTCAGCTTTCTTTCCATTCGATTCTGCACTTGGGTCCATTTTCAAACCCACTCTGCATCCTGAACACTTTAAGCCTTTTTAACCATGTCTTTCTGACACCAATTGTCCTTATGAATTGTCACACTCGATAGTTACCAAACACGGTGTACGACGAGCCCTTCCCTACAAAAAAGAGAAAGTCTAAGGTCTACTACGAAAATTTGTGTGTTCAATGTACGTGCAGCTCCCCCACAGGGTGGTAAGAAAAAAAAACAAAGAAACAAACACACACAAACTAGTAAATACCTAGTGATTGACCTTCGAAAAAGCCGTACATTGTAGTAAGTGCTACAAAGTAACTGCTGCCTTATTAATTATAAAGGCAAGCTCGAAACATGCAAAAACACTTATCTGCGCAGTCGATCGGCAGCGCTGAAAAAGCACGTCCACCCACCGCATCAGTCTGAACTGAACTCTTGCAGCAGTTGAGAGCGGAGGCGCCACCATACCAATGCGAGAGGCATATGTATGTATGTATGTATGTATGTATGTATGTATGTATGTATGTATGTATGTATGTATGTATGTATGTATGTATGTATGTATGTATGTATGTATGTATGTGTATGTGTGTGTGTATGTATGTATGTATGTATGTATGTATGTATGTATGTATGTATGTATGTATGTATGTATGTATGTATCAAATTAGTTTGCGCAAACATGCTAGGTCTGTCTTCTGGGTGCGAGAAAGGTAATTTATATTTCCGCCTTACTTCGTAGCAAATTAGGAGACATATGCCAAACTCTCGTCGCTTACGATTTTTTTAGATTACTTGATGCAACCGGTATTCATAGCCACGGAACGGCTACTAGGAGTTGAGAAACTCAGCACCGGACGATAGCGAGTTGAACAGAGTGGTCAAGTTAAACAGTTCGCAGGCGTGAAATGAAATCGGCTCTCATAAAGCAGGCTGAACTCGAGGGCGTAAGAGGAAGCGTTCGTCCAGCACGGGTTGTAAAATAGGCTCGCAATAATGATGATGATGAACGCGTCGAACTCTGACGATGTACAAATCTGCTTGCAAACCGAGGCAGTATGGGGCGGCAAAAAACAGCACCCTATCTCCTGATCCAAACATTCACTTTACCTGATATTCTCCTAACATCAAATTCCAGAAAATAAACCTTGAAAAGGCTAAGTCAACTTGTAGTGGATGTTAATTACGCTTTCCAGTGAACCCAGCACCGCGTAGAGTTGGTGCCTTTGGTATAGCTTGCAGCAAGCGAGAAAAGTCTGAAAGCATTCACATCTTATTTGAATTTCTCATTTGGCAAGTGAGATGTTAGTTTAATTCATTCCTAGAAACTGCAAAACGAGTATTCAGTTTCTCAGAAGAAAACGTTTTCGCTTACTGGAACGATTCTCGGCCCTCCCAACCACCACCTTCAAGTTTCCTCCCATATACCCTATTTCAGCGCAAACGAACATCGGCCGTCCTCCTCCCAGAAAACGCGTCTGCTTACGCAATGCAAGCTAGCGGAAACCGCCCCTAGCGAAGCGGACGTTTTCGTGTTGCCAACGAATTGTAAGTGTTGCTGAGGAGTTGCGAAAGGCCGTTTTTATACTGCTTGATTGCTGAATTCTCGCAGAGTTATCCCGAGTTTGTCACAACTTGTTTCTTCTCTTCTCGGTGAGAAAAACATTTACAGTAGAGGTACGTTTGTAACTCCCTAAGCAGAATTCATAGCATAAGCACTTTAAAGCGTTTCCGAGCATTTACGATCGGTTTACCAATCGGTAAACCGAAAAACGTTTCTGCCGAAAAATGTTAAACCGAAATGGTAAACCGAGAATTTCTGCCGAAATGGTAAACCGAAATATGTTTCTGCCGGCATTTGCCGGCAGAAACATTTACAAAGCAGATTTTTTTTTACCAAAATATTTGTCTGCACAGTATTTGGGGCGCACTTGCGTGATCGTACGCTAATACAAAACACCCGTACCTAAATGTACGCGCCTAGTGTGGTGCGTTTCCAAAGGTATGCCAGTGAAAAAAAAAAACACCTACTTTGCTCAGGGAAGCAAGTTGTGGAGAAAACAAAATTGAAGCATAACATTAACGTGAAATCTTGACGTTGTCAGTTTTCGAATCAGTGGTAAGCGAAACAAACAAAAAACGTAACGAACTTACGAACAAAATATATGTCTGTGGCACGCTTTACTGTGAAGTAGGAAGGGACGAAGGGGGGGGGGGGGAATCATGTGTGACAGGTTTCAGAGAAATAGCTGTGTGATATTAGATTTTTCTGCCGCTCTAGGTGGATCTTCCCAGACACGGATGTTCAGTTTTACCTTGTGTCCCTTACATTAGAGGCTCTATATTTCTGAGAATCTAAATTAATGATGAAACCTCAAACTATTCCTTTTCTGTCAACTGATCCACCGATCACTCAAATAATCGATCTTGTTTATTGACCACTCGACATAGCTGATGGCATGAGAAGAAAAAAGCTATAACGAGCATCATCATCATAGGACTTCCGAACCTGTTACAGTTAAGGAACATGCGGTGATGCGCACGTCTTGACGGTGAGCTATCCTAGCCCTTCCAGAATTCTTCAATGGTGTCTCTTCAACAAAATTAGGGAGCTGCGTCGGATCCACATACTTATTTCAGTTTGGCAAGGCATATAAATGGCGTCTGTGCTCTAAATATTATTTATTAAGGCATTTTTCATTAGTCTAGGTGGGCGTGTTGAATAACAACTTCTGCACACTCTAAACATTGTCTATGCGTTCACTTATTTTATGCCTCCTGCACATTAGATTCATGATATATAAGACTATAATAAACGGACAGTGTCACCCGGCATCGCATTGGTTCATACTATATATATATATATATATATATATATATATATATATATATATAACAGACAGCAATGCCAAGGAATGTACAGGGGAAGTTATTAAAACCAATGGAATGTAAATAAGAAGAAAGAAAAGTGGATGAAAAAATTACCAACTGTGAGCAGGAATCGAACCTACGACCTTCGAATTACGGGTTCGATGCTCTAACCACTGAGCTATCACAGCGGCCCTCCCTCCATCCACTTTTTTGGGTTTATCTGTGAATTTAGAAGTAGGAGTGACAGTCAGCGCCATCTATAAGCCAAATAACGAGTGTGAAACACTCTTATGCGCATGTTTGGCGCCACGTAGCACGTGAACTTATTATGAGCGGGCAGCTGAATAATTGTCCCTCTTATACAACCTAAACACACCAAGTCTGCCAGTACGAGACCCTCGTTCAATGAAATAAGGGAAAGAAGTGTATACCTAAGGGCTCGTTTTTCCGTGTTTTAACACAATATTAATGAGATATAACAGACAGTAATGCCAAGGAATGTACAGGGGAAGCTATTAAAACCAATGGACTGTAAATAAGAAGAAAGAAAAGTGGATGAAAAAATTACCAACTGTATATATATATAGATATATATATATATATATATATATATATATATATATATATATATATATATATATATATATATATATATATATAATGAGGGAAAGAAGTGTATACCTAAGGGCTCGCTTTTCCGTGTTTTAACACAATATTAATGAGATATAACAGACAGTAATGCCAAGGAATGTACAGGGGAAGTTATTAAAACCAATAGAATGTAAATAAGAAGAAAGAAAAGTGGATGAAAAAAAAGTGGATGAAAAAATTACCAACTGTGAGCAGGTTCCGAACCTACGACCTTCGAATTACGCGTTCGATGCTCTAACCACTGAGCTATCACAGCGGCCCTCCCTCCATCCACTTTTTTGGGTTTATCTGTGAATTTAGAAGTAGGAGTGACAGTCAGCGCCATCTATAAGCCAAACAACGAGTGTGAAACACTCTTATGCGCATGTTTGGCGCCACGTAGCACGTGAACTTATTATGAGTGGGCAGCTGAATAATTGTCCCTCTTATACAACCTAAACACAGCAAGTCTGCCAGTACGAGACCCTCGTTCAATGAAATGAGGGAAAGAAGTGTATGCCTAAGGGCTCGCTTTTCCGTGTTTTAACACAATATTAATGAGATATAACAGACAGTAATACCAAGGAATGTACAGGGGAAGTTATTAAAACCAATAGAATGTAAATAAGAAGAAAGAAAAGTGGATGAAAAAATTACCAACTGTGAGCAGGTTGCGAACCTACGACCTTCGAATTACGCGTTCGATGCTCTAACCACTGAGCTATCACAGTGGCCCTCCCTCCATCCACTTTTTTGGGTTTATCTGTGAATTTAGAAGTAGGAGTGACAGTCAGCGCCATCTATAAGCCAAACAACGAGTGTGAAACACTCTTATGCGCATGTTTGGCGCCACGTAGCACGTGAACTTATTATGAGTGGGCAGCTGAATAATTGTCCCTCTTATACAACCTAAACACACCAAGTCTGCCAGTACGAGACCCTCGTTCAATGAAATGAGGGGGAAAGAAGTGTATACCTAAGGGCTGCATTATATATATATATATATATATATATATATATATATATATATATATATATATATATATATATATATATATATATATATATATATATATATATTCCTGCTCACAGTTGGTAATTTTTTCATCCACTTTTCTTTCTTCTTATCAAACTTATTCTTTCTTTCTTCTTTTCAAACTTATGTGAGGCCCATGGGATGGCTTATATAGTGCTCTCCCATAGTAGAGTACCAAGCACTCTAAATTGTTCACCAGTTTTTACCTCCTTCAGCACTCACGCAAGACCAACGGAAGGCTAAAGTCGCGTTTTTGTTCTCAAACATTTTTCCCCCGCCCCGACACACTTCGAAAGCTTTTCTGCGCTTGGAGATCTCTTGAACTGCCTGCATGACCAGAGGCACCTCATCTGGTTTGGACAAGCATCCGTGATCGGGCGCCCGTTGTCCAAGCTAAGTAATAATGTCATGCAGTGACGTCACCGCTACATTGCAATCACCTGTAACGACGTCACAAATTTCGGTGATTGGTGTCGCCGTGGTGATGCCACACGGTGACGCGCCATCCTGTGAGGACGAAATTTTATACCACTCATGTTGACGCCGCCGACGCTGGACGGCGATGTATCTTTCCATTTGATGAGGCATCTAACCATTGTTTCAAAAGGTGCCTTTGGATCGCAATCGCATCTAATGCGCATTAAAATTCTCGATTATGATTAGCCTTGCGCAAGCTGCAAAAGAGAGCCAATAGCTGTTGAGCAATCATATTCAGGTATGGCTTAGCCGCCATCAACAGTGCATTGCATGAGACCAGTAGAAGGCTTTCTTCACCAACATGGGTTTTGTGAGCCGTAATTCACGATCTCCGAAAATCATCGGTTCATCCACCACGAAGCCTTAAGCTGCACAGATCCGAAGTGGTGTAGGCTGTAGGCAACTACAAACCCAGACCTTCTTAACCGCATTCATTTTAGAAAGATATATGCAGACGTCTATTCAGAAGACGCTTGCGAACTCTGCTGCTGCACTCACGCATCACTTAGACACCTTTTCTGGGAATGTTCTATTGTAGCAGAAGATAATGCAGTCTCCCCAGATGATGGTGCGGCGCGATGAACGGCCACGCTGCGCAGCTCTCACCTTATAGGATCAACTGCTGACCATCTCCAGCAAGCCCACATTCAGTGACGAGCAGGCAGGGTCTCTGGTCCTCCTCGGGGGAGGTGTAGACCCAGACCATGAAATTGCCGGAGTTATTATTAAAGTTGTTGTCACCCCCCAAGGAAACTTGTTTTTCCCAATGTGCTACATTCAGCAAGCCTCAATAGCTCACTGAACGTGAACATTTTTCTTATGGAATGCCACGAAAGACACCCGTGAGCCATTCATGTTTACAAAATTGTAGCTCTTACTTGCCCATAAAAATGAAATTTAAAAAAACTCAATAAACCATCGACCAATTAGTGACGGACATTGGCTTAACTCATTCCTGTATACTTAAAGAAAAGACACCAGAGGGCGTGTTTGTTACGCTTTAATAACCAAGCACCTCATCAAACCCACGCGTATTTGCCCCGTTTTGTTCTAAGCGATTGTCGATCCATTTAATTCGACCCAAAAGGCTTATCGCAACTGAGCCGCCTCCGATGCAAACAAAAAATTATTATCCATTTTCACGTTATGTCGAACGAGCAATTTGAATGTAGATTTTTTTAATATTCTTGCCACGCTGCTAGCTTTGAAACAACGGTGATTTTTTGGCCCCATTGAAGATTTTGAAGATTTTTAATTTCGCCAGCAGCTTTCGAGAATTCGTGAACGCGTATCCGGATCGACTTTCGTAAATTGACAGATATTCAACTCATATGCTTCTTTTTAGGGGGTGTGGGGCATGAGCACAAAAGGAATACAAAGAATAAAGTTTTATGCTTTATTGAGTACGTGAAACGAAAGGTGGATCAATGAATGAGCGAAACAAAAATGAAAAGGATGGAGAACGGAATAATGAAGACAATCAAACGACGATAAAACTAGAAAAGGTGAGAGTGAAAGATCGTATAGCACTTATGGAATTTAATGCATGTGAACGGCATGAGGGGCTGTGAGAGGCGCCGCTGTGAAATATAGTGAAAATATTCTGGGTGATCTCGGTATTTGTTTCACCTAATGCGCACGTGCCAAAATATCGGTGGGAAACACAGCGCCGGCAGAGAACATGCAGAGCAGACGCGACGTAAGCTGAAGCTTGGGTATTCAGAGTGAAAGTTTATGTATTTTGTTTTTTATTAACCTATTTATTCATTACATTTTAGACTGCAGGACCGAAGGTATTACGTCAAGAGGTTGCAATGAAATTAAAAGAAAACCTATAAGTCCAAAGGTTACGATGCAAGTTCACAATAACAACAAAAGTAGAAACTAACAATGCAGTATGTCATTGTTCGTCAACGTTATTTACCACAGCCGATTACATCACGTAAATGAACAGAAAAAGCTATACTTTGTAAAAATAAAAGCAGATTCAAAGTAAGTTAGTCTCACATAACAAAACAGTCTTACGACGCTAAATTGTGAAAATATATCTCGAGTAATCAAGTTTACCGAAACGGGTAAGAGGCGATATCATCGGGAAGACAATTACACATGCGGATAGCTTGTGGTAATGCTGATATGTTAAACAATCAGTTGTGAAACTTTTAGGGCGTCTACTTCTTGCGTCTACTACGATGCGAGCCATAAATCGCCATCATTTTCCGAAGTAGCGAAGTGCCGCCTACGCCACAATTCACCATTTGGCGCAGTAGGGATGAGTCCATAACGTGTGTGTAAGGCATTCGCACACTTTGTGGATGATGTGACTGACGACGCTGAAAAATCATGTCTGAGCCCTTTGTAATGTGTATAGAGCTTTGAATCACTTACTATTCTGGTGAGCGCAAAAAACACACACAATAGATGGAACACAAACGCCGACGACTGGTGTAGCCCATTGTGTGTTCCATCCGTCGTGTTTTTTTTGCGCTGTAGTTCATCAGAGTAAGGAACCAACCAGTGCAACTCGCCCCTTTGAACAACCACGAACGAGCAATTTTCTTGGTTGGACGCTTGTTGCGACCCTGATTCCACTGCCGAAAAGACGTCTGTATAGCGTCTCCTTCGGAGTTTATTGAAGCACTGACATGGCTTCTGTGGAACGATACCTGCTTGCCACGCAACGCGCCTCGGTTCGATTCCTATTGGAATGTTTATTTTTTTAAATTTTATTGTGCGCGATTCCTGCGACCAACACGGGTGGCGGCGGACATCACCACCTAAATCAGATGTTGCAAATTCTGAACAGCTCACTCTCTAGCACATACATACATACATACATACATACATACATACATACATACATACATACATACATACATACATACATACGTACGTACGTACGTACGTACGTACGAACGAACGAACGAACGTACATACATACATACATGCATACATACATACATACATACATACATACATACATACATACATACATACATACATACATACATACATACATACATACATACATACATACATACATACATACATCAGCCAGAAAGAGAAGAAAGAATAAAAAGTTAGGGGACCTTTAAGCATCGCCTTTAAGACTTCAACGTGATAAGAATATCCTGTCCTTAGAGCGTACTTCAAACACTTAATATACGAAATCTTTTCGAGCTTGCTATGCACCCATTACGTGTGCTTTAAGGGCGCAGTGTATAGCGTGTGTGCCTTTTGTAGTGCGTGACTAGTTTTATACTGAAAAGTCAGTGTGATAATTTCATGTTCCAACACCCCGTGGCAATGTATACGCTTGCACCACACGTTATTACGGCATTATTTCATGTTTTATTGTGAAGGATGCATACAGGACGTGCGTGTTTGTAAAATATGAAATTTGCTTATACTGCATTTCCAAGCACGGGAAGGTATTTTCAATGTGTTCACAAACAGAGGCGTGGCTGTGTGATAGTACACCACTTGCCACGCAAACGACCAGGATTCAATCCCCTCTCCAACCCCTAATTTATATTAATAATATTTGATATTCACCTTTCTCGATTTCTTGGTCACGCAAAGATGATGATTTTTCACTCACAGCCAACCATGCCGGCGCCGACATCGGTGTCCGAAATTTCTCTGAAACGAGCTCTTTAACGCTCCCGCGTTAAATATGTAGTTAACGCGGTTGATTGTGAGAGACACCGTATATTGAAGGGCTCCGCAAATTTCGGCAACTTGAGTTGATTTCACGCACACCTACGTGTAACTACACGGGTTTCGCGCATTTTCACGTCCATCGGAAATAGTATCGCCACGATTGGGATTCGATCCGGTGATCCGGTGGTCTAGTACAATAACCCCTGACCCACCATGACAAAAAAATAAAGAATGAAAAGAAAAAGTCACAAGGAAAAGAAAAAAGAAAGAAATGAAGAAAGAAAGAAGCAAAGAAACAAAGAAGAAAGGAAGAAAGAAAGGAAGAAAGAAAGAAAGAAGGAAAGAAAGAAAGAAAGAAAGAAAGAAAGAAAGAAAGAAAGAAAGAAAGAAAGAAAGAAAGAAAGAAAGAAAGAAAGAAAGAAAGAAAGGTAGCAAGAACAGAGACTAGAAAGAACGAAAGACGGAAGAGAAAAAAAGAAAAAAAGAGACAGCGAACGATGGCTCCAGTTTTTGCAAGATTGTTGCTGGTGCATTCGCGAAGCGGTCGCTGTCCGAAAGCTGAATGTTTAATCCAGTGGTTTGTAGTTATACGTCACACAGACAAAAAAGGGGGTCAAAGTTAATTACGGCAAGCGTAACCAAATTCGCTCTCGGCAGGCCCGCTTTGCATGCATGAATGGGAAGTGAACATTGTAATCTCAACGCCCTAGGAGCACAGAGTTCCCTGACTATTGAGAAACATGGCGACTGTCGTAGTTGCGCGAACCCGTGGTGCGTTGTCGAACGAAAAATCTTACCGTTTCTACTTCCCTTGTTTCGGAAGAAAATGAGTTCAAAATTTATAATTAAGTCTGCCCCTTCGCTCTGCCACTTTATTTTACTTGTGGTTGTAGCGTTTTCTTTTTGTGCAACATTAATTGTTTTTTCCTCCTTTGCCTGCGCACGGGTGATAAAGAGCGACGTCCGATTCAATCGTGGCCATGGTTGTCGCATTTGGATGGGTACGAAATGCAAGAGCACCAAGGGCCGTAAGTGGAGAGGGGTTGAAGGGGTTCTAACACCTCCCACAATTTTTTCATGCTTTAGCTCTTGCGTTGACGCTTAAGTATTTACACGCCTTCACATCAGCCAATGTGAGCCGTGTTACACATGAACACCCTACCCCGAAAAAGTGCCAGGGTACAACCGTGAAGAGTACCTTTGTAATTAGATTTAGAAGCACGCTAAATATTTTCCCGAATCCCTTTTCCAAGTAATCATCGCTTGACCAGAGTCACTAGCCTGACGACCCGAATGAGCAAAATATTCCTAGAATCTGCCAAGCGCGACCTCAGTTACACGGGTTTGTCCCACGCAGTAGGTGATTCCTCCTCTGCACTCGGACCCAGCCTGACACGCTTGGCGAGACCCCATCAAGATTGCCGAAGCACGTAAGCTGGTACCTCCTCAAATTCCTCCTATTAACAAGGACCACACATCAGTGAAGACAAGATGCATTAAAACATTACTTCGCAGAACGGACACATATAAGGTTTTTTTTCCCTCGCACTATATTTCGATGAAATTGTATAACCGAATCGACGTCATAATGTTCATTTATCCATTGACTTGTTTTATAGCGTTTTGTGAAACATATTGAATCTATTTCTGCAATATTTTTTGTGTTCTGTGTTCTTTTTAAACATTTCTATAACGCGCACAGTGTTGTACCATTTGAATCTCCCTCCCCTCTTACGTGTTCGCGGTAATAGATTAATAAACAATGAAGCTTAGTCCCGCTCCTACTCTCGGCAATGTTCTAAGCGGAGTCCCTGGCCGTCCTTCTGATGACGTCTGCAGTGCGCGCCCACAGGCGGATGCCTGCGCACATCCGCCTTCGAGAAGGAAAATTCGTGCATTTCTGCAGTCGTATCCGACTATAGTGACCACGATCGTGCCGGAAGCGCGGAATCAGAAACGAGTGATGTCAGAGCACGTCGTGACCTTCGGCACGTGTGATGAAACGCAGTCGCTCTCGCTCGCTTCGATTCCTTCGCGCGAGTGTGACCCACTGTGTAATGTTAGCAAGCTTTGCAGCCTGGCGCCGCCTCGTGGCGGCACCTCGTGACACTGAACCGCGTATCCTTCGGGCTTAGTATAAAAGCATCCTGCGGAACGCAGGCTCTGCTACGAACACCTCGGCCAAGTTTTGTTGTCGTGAGCGGTAAGGATAGTTTAGTAACGGAACGAGAAGTTCAGTTTCCTGATGCGCTCTCTCTATCTATCCAGAGGCCTGTTGTCATTCTCATGCATGAAAGGGCAGAAAAGTAGATAAGTAGATAGAGGGCAGAAAAGTAGATAGAGGGCCCATTGGCCAAGAGCCATGTCAACGGGAACAGGCGTTTGCGCTTCTTGCCACGTGGTGTCACCACATGACGGTACCGCGTTTCATAGTTCGCTAACTTCACACAGTAGCCCCACTCAAGCGTACAAATTAAAGCAGGAGAAAGCTGTCGCGTTTTTCACCACGTGTTGAAGGTCAAACCACGCTTTGTCATGAAGACTTGGCCACACGTACGTGTGGCAGCGGGGCTCGTAGTCACGGCACCGCGAAGAGGGTGTGCAGCTTTGTGTAGCTTCTCGTACGCTCTCTTCATAGAAACAAGGCATGGCACTGAATGTGCACGTCATGCGCTGGCGTGCTTCATCGCGTATGTGTAGTCACGCTGCACGTACGTGTTGCAGCGTGTCAGCGCGTGGCTTTCTGACGTGGCGCCATAGCTTCTGCATATGTATGGAGAGGGTACGCAGCTTCGCGTAGCCACTAACCCTCTCCTTTGAAAGGAAGAGGGCATGGCGCGGAATCTACTCGACATCTGTTCTCCCGTGTCATCCCTCCCTTTGTAGTGTCTTACGTGCTCATCGGGACAATAGATTAAAAGCAAGCAGTTACGGTGTGCGACGAGTTCCCGTACCTTCGACCGTCCTTGGCGGACTTGGCTGAACCTGACTTGCAAAACAAGGCAAGTCTGATACCGAAGTCATTTGATGTTCACTTGGACCAGTAGTTGAGGATTTTTTTAAAAAGGACACTAGGGTGAGGCGATGAAGCGGTTCGAATTGATACATTGCACTCTAACAAGTTTTTTTTTCATTCATTTCACCATTACAAGTTTTCGATACAGAATACAATTAACGTCAAAGTTTTATTTTAAATTTCAGGCCGTAATCGACGCTACGTTGCAGATGTCAAACTGTATACTTCATAGTTCAATGACATTGGCTAAATGAAATTTCCTGAAATTTAGTACGTTATGCCTACACCCACTCAGAGGAAAAAAATACTTCATTTTGGTTTATTACGAAGTACGAGAAGCCGTCAACATCTATGACTACAGGTGGTTTGACGCTAAAATCGAAAGGGGTGCCGCTACCACCATTACCTGTTTGCGCGTTTTCTCGCCTATTAAGCGTCTTGTGTTGGCAAGCGATTTTAAATTTGGGAAAAAAGTTATTTACTGATGTCAGAAAAATCCTTTGTTTCGTTTATATTGCCAGAATGAGAAAATGCTTTGTTCTTTATAGTACTGCCCGCACATACCCAAGGAACACAAGACGCAAATTCTTCCATGACAAGACCATGCCCCACGATGCCACCGGAACGTGTTCTCTGCCTTTACCAACGTGGGAGCTATTCGCAAGCGGTTGGAGTAACCCCCAGCTTTCCTCCCTAGGTATTCAATAAAGTCTATCTATCTATCTATCTATCTATCTATCTATCTATCTATCTATCTATCTATCTATCTATCTATCTATCTATCTATCTATCTATCTATCTATCTATCTATCTATCTATCTATTTATCTGTCTGTCTGTCTGTCTGTCTGTCTGTCTGCCTGTCTGTCTGTCTGCCTGCCTGCCTGTCTGTCTGTCTGTCTGTCTGTCTGTCTGTCTGTCTGTCTGTCTGTCTGTCTGTCTGTCTGTCTGTCTGTCTGTCTGTCTGTCTGTCTGTCTGTCTGTCTGTCTGTCTGTCTGTCTGTTTCCTTATCTTTAACACCCTTCGAAGGCGTGAGACACTGAAAAGAAATTGCAATGGGAGTTCCTACAAGTACAGAGTGCATTTGACCAAGCTGTACGCGTTTATCGTCACGTCATATAACATCCATAAATGAAGAGCCACCCCGCCACGATGGTCTAGCGGCTAAGGTGTTCGGCTGCTGACCCGCAGGCTACGGGATCGAATTCGAGCTGCGGCGGTTGCATATTTGATGGAGGCGAAAATGCTGTAGGCCCGTGTGCTGAGATTTGGGTGCACGTTGAAGAACCCGAGGTGGTCTAAAACCCTCCACTATGATGCCATCATAATCATATGGTGGTATAGGACGTTAAACCCTACATATCAATCAAT
The DNA here is from genome assembly GCA_013436015.1 of Rhipicephalus annulatus. Classification (NCBI taxonomy): domain Eukaryota; kingdom Metazoa; phylum Arthropoda; class Arachnida; order Ixodida; family Ixodidae; genus Rhipicephalus; species Rhipicephalus annulatus. Next base: position 341,013 of record WOVY01016115.1, read on the forward strand.
ATTATAAATGAAGAGCCGGACGCTTCAGCGTTCAGCGCTTGTTCGACCTCCATGTATCCCTAAGCTGAATTCTGTTTTCCGAGAAGAATTAGCACGCCACAATGCTGATTATGAAGCACAGAACGGAATGAGTGTTAGAGCGGGGACCATTAACGAAGGATTACCAAGGGAATCAGGTCTCACTGAACCGTACTTGGGCCTTCTTTGCATCGGTCTTTAATTATGTAGAAATTTCCGGTACAGCGCACATGTCAGGGCCTTTGTACAGCTGTTCAAAAAAAGTATTTGGTGCACTGCACGATAATATCCAGAAATATAACGCTAACTGTTTCGTGTATAATGATTGCCACTAGGGGGTGTTGCTGAATGTTCGTGACCGTGAAGCGATAGAAAGAACCAGTACTCTTGGAGAGCGCAGGACGAGGCGCTACTAGCTATACTGTATGCCTTTTTAGAAAAGAATGCCCTGCCCCGCCGCGGTGGTCTAGTGGCAAAGGTACTCGGCTGCTGACCTGCAGGTCGCGGGTTCAAATCCCGGCTACGGCGGCTGCATTTCCGATGAAGGCGGAAATGATTTAGGCCCGTGTGCTCAGATTTGGGCGCACGTTAAAGAACCCCAGGTGGTCGAAATTTCCGGAGTCCTCAGCTACGGCTTCTCTCATAATCATATGGTGGTTTTGGGACGTTAAACCCCACAAATCAATCAATCAGAAAAGAATGCCCTATTTTACATGAAATATATGTACGCTATAGTTAAAAACCAAAATCAACCACGTGATCACAAAAAGAACTAACAAGGCAAAAGACGGTATAACAGAGGTAACAACACGTGTCTTCACGGCAACTTTTGTTAGAGATTAAATGTCGTATTCTTGATAAAGGTAACGTTGGCTTTAGTATGAAGCAAATGTCATGTATACTTATTACAATAGTATTGACTCAAGAATTTCACTAGCAATTTCTGTTATCTCTATCCGTAGTATAAAAAACAAAGTAAAGATGATATTTCAATATGCGCACTAGTTACCGGCAGAGGAAAAAATTGCATGAACTGCCGGGGGCATATCAGATAAAAAGGGGGGGGGGGTGATTCAGATGGCGTCAGGCAGAGGGCGCAAAAATCAAGTGGTGCTATATCTGAACAATATTGATCGAGATGCACCAAACACTTGTGTCATTGTTCTGATCAAATTTCCAAGGTTTCCTTAAGAAAGATATACTACATCACATTAGAGATTGATTGATTGATTTGTGGGGTTTAACGTCCCAAAACCACCATTTGATTATGAGAGACGCCGTAGTGGAGGACTCCGGAAATTTTGACCACCTGGGGTTCTTTAACGTGCACCCAAATCTGAGTACACGGGCCTACAACATTTCCGCCTCCACATCACATTAGAGAATATATAATGAAGTGTAGCTCCTGTTTAAAGCAGATAAAGTTAAGCTATCAACCATGCATACGACATTATAGAACTGAGGCAATGTGCCCATGGGACTGACAGTATGGGACTGAACAAGAGCGTAGGCCTGGTCAGTGCAAACAGCAACGTCGAGCACGAGCACCTCTCCGGCGTAGCGCTGACGATCCGGCGGTGGCGGCGCTCTGCAGGTTGCTCTGCTCTATTACATACATACATACATACATACATACATACATACATACATACATACATACATACATACATACACACATACATACATACATACATACATACACACATACATACATACATACATACATACATACATACATACATACGTACGTACGTACGTACGTACATACATACATACATACATACATGCATGCATGCATACATACATACATACATACATACATACATACATACATACATACATACATACATACATACATACATACATACATACATACATGCAGTCGCACTCAGTATGCGTTGTAACATGATGGTTGTGGTGGAGGTGACCCCTAGTTTGAACAATGACAATGACAAATTATTTCATAAAGTACCAGTAATTGACAAAATTTATTTTATTAATTTTTCTCTATGTAGGTGCCACTCTGAGCGCGACTGTACATGCAGATGTACATACATGAACACAGTCGCACTCTTTATGAGTTGCAACACGATTGTTGTGGTGGAGGTGACTCCTAGTCAGAACAACGACAATGACAAATTATTTCAGAAAGTACCAAAAATTGACAGGATTTATTTCACTAATCTTTATCTATATTTGTGCCACTCAGCAGATGCTACTCTGAGCGCGACTGTACACACATACGAACATACATCCATACAGTCGCACTCAGTATGAGTTGCAACACGATGGTTGTGGTGTAGGTGACCCCTAGTCAGAACAATGACAATGACAAATTATTTCAAAAAGTACCAGTAATTGACAGATTTTATTTCACTAATTTTTATCTGCGTACGTGCCACTCCGCTGATGCCACTCTGAGTGTGACTGTACATACATACATACATACATACATACATACATACATACATACATACATACATACATACATACATACATACATACATACATACATACATACATACATACATACATACATACATTTTAGAATTAAAACTCCCCAATGTTGTTTAGGACCCAATCTCATAAAGTGCCCTCATAAGAGCGAATGCTTCGTAAATAGCCATGTGTAAACAGCCCAAAGAGGAGCCCACGCTCCCTGCCACGAGCGTGGGTCTCTCTTCCGAGCTGACACATGCGAATGAAGCCGCCTTCGCTGTCGGCTAGCTGGTGGGTGGGTGGTTGAAAGGCAACGTCGACGAGATCGGGACAGATACGCTGTGCGCCGGCATCACCGAGCGTCGGCTCCGATTTCACCGGTCGCCGCGCACAGTCCATTACGGACCACTCTGACCACGCAGGCTGCGACTCTCGCTTTCCGCTCTCCCTCCTCCTTTCCCTGTCGAGTGCGCAGGCAGCGTTACTTGCATATGCGCACGCTGCAAGGTTTGCCAACGCGACCTCGTGTGGTCGGTATCGGAGTCTTCGTTCCGCTTAATTGCGAAAGTCAGGGTCGGGAAGGGGGGGTGGCTGTTGAAGCATGTTCAAAGAGGCCGAGCCCGAGTAGCGGATATTAATTGGGCTTCCCGACTCTCTCTTACCATAAATTGGGGTTAGCCGTGTGGTGTCGCTCGTTTTATAGCCGAAACGGCGTCCAAGCTTTGAGCTTTAGGCGAACTGAGTTCGCCATGGAGGTTATATTGCTTCCCTGCTGAGCAGTGAGAGGCGGGTTCGATACCCTGCAGCGTTTCCCGTTTCGAAATGCAGAAAACTAGCAGGGCTCCTTATGCATTCGTCTAAGACGACTCCCCCGTATTCACAAACGCTCCTCGACTCGGCTTTCACCCTTCACTTGACAGAGTTGCACACTGCGCCACTGCTTGGCTGAAAATGACGCTGCGCTACTCAAGAATAGCAGCAAATTATCACTGACATGCAGTGACTTGCCTTGCCTGGAGATGGCGCTCCCATCGGCTTTCTGAAGTGAAGGTGGAGCATTGAGTGAAGGGGCGTTCTAGAATACGGGAGTATATGTCGAAAGCCACGTTTTTTCTGCTCAATCGATTAATTGATCCTGCTCGATGACGTCAAGCGAAAACGCGAGTTGGGCGAGTTAGTGGATGTTCATTGTAGAATAATTTACAGCGCAATTAGTTATAGATTCGGATGCGCATTAACCGATGAACATCCATTAACTTACCCGACCTTCAACAAAACTTGGAACGTTTAAAGATTTGTGATCCACTAAGAATTTCCAACTCAGAATCTGCCATCATATAGAACACACTTCTTTGTACCGCTACGCATTCAGTATAGACGTAGACGATTTGTATTATTCTTTTCCCTAATGTGAAGTGTTGAAGCTTATAAAGCAGAGCATAAAGGAGAATGAAGATGAGTAGTTCTTTCTGGGGCAGTGTGGCTTCTCCGTTGAGTCGCTTCTAGAGCTTGAGCAGGCGTACCTAAATTCAACCGTTATGTCTTGACAGCGAAATAGTATTGTCCAAAAACCTGGCGTCTGCTTTGTATCATGTGTACCACCTGTAATTAGCTAAATCTTTCTTGGGTTTGTAGACAGGCTGCTGCAAAAGCACTTGAATGGGTTAGGGTCACACGTTGTTCGTTATGTCGATGACGTCTTAGTTCTACTGGACACTAGCGTTTGCTCTGTAGTGGTTGTATTATGAAGCTTTTCAAAAAATATGGGAATGGTCTGCATTTCACTTTGGAATTTAAATAATGATGAGCTACAGGTTCCCGATTGAATACGAGCTTTCGTGAAGACTAACGTTTGTTGGCAATACCAATCGAGATCCAAAAATCTAATCTGGAGTTTTGATTCTGGCCCCTCAAAACCGTAAAGAGAGGCATTGCGTTAAATGCGCAGGCTTCAGCTCTTCAGAAGTCATGCAGGAAACTTATGCCGCATGCATTTCATATACAGATTGCTCGTCTTCAATATTCTGGCTTTCCCAGGGTACGTGACATGCTCCGTGTCGGAAAAATTTATATCGAAGCTCGTAAAGTTTCATCGCCGTGGTTCTGCCCCAGGAGACAACAAGAAAAATGTCATGCAGTTATTCAGTACATTTTTTTGTAATTTCTCCCTCTCTTCGCAACATTTCTTTTTAACATCTGTCATTCCCCTCACCCCTTTCCCCAGCACAGGGTAGCCAGCCGGTCTAAGAACTGGCTAACCTCCCTGTCTTTCCGCTTAAACTTTCTTCCTCCTCCTCATAGAGCCACGCATGGTTGGAAAAACATTGGTGCTCGTTAGGGCGTAAACGTGTAGTCCTCAGCACGTAATAAAATGGGTAATATGTGTGTTTTCGTGGATAGAGCGTTGTATCAGCAGCCAGGAAAAGCGAACAAGTGTGTCTCCAATCGTGTTTACGAATATGTGCGTTGCGCTACTGGCGTGCTTTGTGTCATTCCACTGTCTTGTGAGACACTAGACAGTAGACCTTTTTCCGAAGAGAAGATACTTGGCTCATGGCTCTACGCGTCGCTGGCCAGCAAAGCGACGCGGGCACTGCTAAGTTTTCTGAAGACGACCGGACTACGCGACCGCTTATAAGCGTGCAATGGACAAGGTCCCACCAACATACACGTTGCCCTTCACTTCTCTCTCTCTTCTCCTTTAATCCCCTCACCCCTTCCCCCAGTGCAGGGTAGCAAACCGGACGTGCGTCTGGTTGACCTCCCTGCCTTTCATTTCTTCCCTTCCTCCTCCTCCTCCTCCACTGTCTTGTGGCGGTGAATACGTATATAGGTCAAACGGGGTGGTGCATAAACGTGCGTTTACAAGAGCCTGAGCTGACTCTATCAGCTGCTGCAATCACGTCTCATTCGGCAGCTAATTGTAGATCAGGTGGATGTGTGCCCCACTTGCAGAAAAGAACTATCAAATACGGATATCTTGATCAGCGCACGCGTGAAATAGCCAAAGCTTTTTTTCATCTGACCCAATAACATCTGCATATGTCATCGATCTACGACTCTTCAAGGTGAAAAACATAACTACTCGTTAGACAAGACATGAATGTTGTTGTCTTCGAACAGATGTGCATATGTGCACAGTTTTGATGAGTCATTGTTTTATATATACGTTCTTTTTTTCCAAATTAATTTTAGTTGTGAGTCCAGGATTGTAGAATTTGTGCGATCAGTTAGCCTACAGGCTTCGTGTGTGAGCAAGTGCACAATTTCTGCGGGCATTAGCGACATGCATGGATCATTTCTATGCAGAACCTATTGAAGCGAGCGACTGCAGCGTACCAGACAGGCGGTGAAGCTTGCATGTCTGAAACACGGTGACATGCACACACGTATCTCCACATGTTCTGTACGAGAACGTGCAGACATATATGTAAAATAAAAGGCAATAAATGCCTTGTGGATTTCTTATCATAGCCGCGGTTGAACTTGCATCTGAAAACCCATGTCGAAACAAATAGCCCACATATCCGAGGTGGAAATAGGTTCTGCGTTTCAGAAACAGATACACCAAGAAAGAATGGGGGTAAGAGTATTTGATCCGTGGTTTCGAAAAAATTGCGGGGTTTAACGTACGAAAAGCAACATACGAAAAACGCCGTAGTAGGGAGCTCTGGAAATTTTGAACACCTGGGGTTCTTTAACGGCCACCCAAATCGGAGCACACGGGCCTACAACATTTCCGCCTCCATCGGAAATGCAGCCGCCGCAGCCGGGGACTCAATCCCGCGATCAGCGGGTCTGCAGCCGTGTACCTTAAGCACTAGAGCACCGCGGCAATGGGTGGTTTTGTGGGCGAAAACCATGGTATTATATAAGAGACGCATATATAGTGGGAGAGATCTAGGCATTTCTATCCGTTTGTGCTCTTAAATATGCTCCTATATCAAAGTACACCAACCTCTAGGAATTCGCCTATCGAAATCCGGCCACCGAGACTGGGATCAAACCTACGACATTAAGGTCAGCGGCTGAGCACTACAACAACCGTACTACCAAGGCGGCTGCGAAAAAGAACATGTAAGTTCATTTTTCAATCACTTCTACAATGAGAATTTGTTACCGTTATCTAAATCGCCCCAATTCGATATTACCTGCAAATGCAGATATTTGACTCATCGAAAATCCCTGCTGTAATCCGTGTGCGAACATTATGCTGAAAGGACTTCGAAGGCCTCACATCCAAAATCTTTTCAGTGACTCTCCAAGACGATGTCGCTTGTGCAAGCACCGAATGCAGAAGTCATGTAATTGGATTGATCGACGTGAAAGATACTGGGTACTTTGTCTACGGCCCCGTAACAACAGGCGTAACGCAAATTCCCCTTGATCGTTAGTTACATGCTTTTTCTACATTTCACCGCTTTTTGATCGTGGTTACATGCTTTTTCTACATTTTACGCTTCACCGCAATGAAGGATCAGGGTTAAATCTAGCAATTATTGGTCTTTCAGAAAGCATTCATCCTTCTGTTGATTCTATGAGCTTCATACTCGCTGCAATGTGCCATAGCAGGGGATTTCTGGGTAGATTACATCGACGCATACGCTGACGCCCGTATACACATGTACACAGCAACGCTTCGCTGTTCCACAGAGAGTGGTGAATAAATAAATAGCTGCGTATAAAAGGTGATACTAAGCAGCAGTTCAGGTTTCCTTATTTGCATGAAGCCCTTTCACTCACAGAAGTGACTTTATTTTTTGTTCCCTTTGCTGCCACTTTTGAAGACAACTTACGAGCGCTGAACTTTGAGCAGCTATACTCTCGCACAACGACACTGTACCGAGCCTAACCCGACAGAAGCATTCGAGAGAAATAAAGCTTAGAGGCAGACGAACCTGTTCTGCCTTTTTGGTTGTCTTGTTGCTGTGATCAAAATGCTACGAGAGGCATTTGATGGTGTCCAATTATGTGTTCGTAGAACTGGAATGCGTTCTGCAACAATTACGTTAAACTGAAATGAACTAGCATTGGGTGAAATGGCACTTTGGTGATGGTTAAAGAAAGCTCGCACAACTGAAAAGTAAGTTCAACTGACGTTCCGTCAAGTCATACTGTATTGTAACGAGGTGGTGGTGTTGATAACTACTTATTATAGCACAGCGATTGCAAGTGAGACCAGCCCCTCGTGGCAATCCCTTACAGTAGAAGGTCGAGTCTCTGGGACTCCATAGATCATGCCCGCTGTCGTGGCACGCTGGACCATGACTTGTTGGGCCGGAAGTCACACACTGGCCGTCCGGGGTCAATACAGCTCTAAACAAAATGTATTTCACACATGAATTGCCAGCGCTTACCACGGGGGTTGATATTCGGCCGCCGTAGTCTGCCAAGACAGGCAGGAAAATTATCTGTCCTTCCGTGCATCCAGTACTACCCCATGCTGAAGATGTGGCCATAGCTGTGACTATTACACAAGACTTTTAAAATTACAATATCAGACTACAAATGAGATAACCGAAATTTTCAAATGGGTTGGATCTTACCCATAGGTGCGAAAACTCTTAAATCTTGTCCGCCAGTACATTACCCCTCCCTTCACTGACTAATCTGGACTTCTGGCTATCAGGGCCTAGCTTGCAATGAGGTGGCTTACGCTACCGCCAGTGCACTCATTCCCAGGGCCACCGGCTCGCCCACTGATGACTCTTGTGATCTAGAGAAGAACGCCTCAGTCCTGATATTTAGACTGATAATTACCCGCTATCGGTACACACACCACCTCTTTCAAGCTCCCTGCAAAAGACTGAGGAAAGCGTGTTCAAGAATTCTTCTCCGCCTGTTTACCGAAACACTATACTGTGCCCGGCAGTGCTTGACCATTTTTGTTTTTCCTTTTACGGCCTCCGCCAGTACAGCGTGGAGGTGGCCGACACCTACCAAACGGTATGGGCATGCCAGCTCAGTCATTCTGTATCCCTGAACCCTAATCTATCCAGAGAGGACTGGGAGGCGGCCCTGCTCAGCTGCTGTAATGAGGAAATTGTCTGGGAGGCAAAAACGTTACAGTTGCAACACCATTGGTTAAGCAAAGATGTTCACGAATTCTGATGCAAGGTAAAGGGTTGTTGTGGCGTGAGACACGCTAACGCGCAAAATGGGACACGGGAAAGAGGTACCCTCGCATGAATTTTCTAGACAGTTTATTGCCCTTGTGTGCATTTTGTTTTATTGTACAAGCCCGTTTTTTATCGTGTGTATTCATGATTTATTGATGTTCACGTGCCTGTGAGATTACTATTCTTGGAATTTCAGCTAATTTATTAGTTTCCTGGAAAGAGAACTGTCTCGCACATATTTTCCATTAGTCTACCTTTTTTCCCTTCTGTCCAAATTGACGCTGAAAAAAGAGGACAGTACCATACTAAGAAGGCTTCAGAGCACCACTCACACCCATGGTATACTAATATACAAACTGTAACCAAGATTACACAAATCTTTTTGCCCGATTTGCGGCGCACCTGACACCTTCGCCCACATGATCTACGCGTGCCCATGCAATTAATACACAAACCTATCGCCTTCGACAAATACCTGTGACACCTATCAAGCAAAGGAACACCCTCTCGAAATGAGGGAGGCCAAACTCGTCTCGAAAGACGCAGACCGACAACGATATCTCAGTGGCCGAGGATGCAGCGAACGCCAGAGTGTTCCTGGAATGAGGAGACCAGCCACCTAAGGGTATAGAACTGGATTTGGCACCGCTATACGATTTTCATCAGTAAACGTTTATTCCTCCTCCTCCTGTGCGTGCCACATTTACAAAGCCCGGTAGTACCGACTCTTTCAAGCCTGAAAAATATCGCTATTTCCGTATTCACCAAGCGTAACCAAGTGTCATTCGTGCTGAAAGTAGTGCCAATTGAATTATTGGCTGATTGATTGCTTGATTGGTCGATTGAGTGACTGGTTGATTTATATAAACGATTACAAATAGGTAAGCAGTTGTATACGTGCAACGCGGATTGAGAATTGGGCAAAAAAAGGGGGGGGGGGCATGGAAAAGCCTCAGATAATTTCAAGAATCTATTATCTCATACCTATGAATGCCGGAGCTGGGGGAAGATAAAAAGTAGACGACGCCGGTTTGAACGATAAAGCGGCCGGAGAAAACGGGAGCAAATGGGGATATTGGGAAGACGCTGCGGTTATCGTTCGTTTGAGGGAGCTGCGAGCGAGAAATTATTGCGCAACAAGAATGACATGCGGCGTTCGGACGTGTACGAGCGAGGGGAATGCGCTGTGGTGGTGAGGAGCCTTTTAGGGAAGCGTTACCGTGTACCACGTCCCACGGGTACACAACGAAACGGTGCAATAGCGTTGGCAATCCACTTCTACCGCCTTCTACACGGCGCCCTCTTTCCCCATTTTTTTCCCGGTACTTCTATCTCCGGCTTGCCTCTTTCATTCGTTGGTCGTCCGCTGCGCCGCGTTACAGAACTCGCGAGCGCTTTCCCTGTGAAGAAAAAAAAATAAAGAACAGGCGAGTGCTCGTGCGCGCCTTTCGTCCCGTGTTGCTCCAGGGAAAAGTCGTGCGTCTGGCGCTCTCGTTCACGCACGTCGAAACTCTAGAGTGCGTAGGTTTTATTCGTTGCTTTGCTCGACGCTGGTGCGCTTGTACGCTATTTGTTAGGCGTCGTGGTTAGGCGCGCTTGCACGGCCTCTATAACGCAGCGCGCATCTCAAAGTCTTAACAGTACGATGAGATATGTTTCCCTTCCATCCCTTTCAGAACGCGCGTGTCGGCGACCTGAGTTCCCCAGTATATTTCTTCAAACCTGGCTTCCATTTTTATTTATTTGCGTCTATCGCGCGTTCTTTGTATTCCCAGTTTTTAGTTAACTGAGCCGCGGTAAACGGACAGTGGTCTCTCCTACGTTGGAGTTGCAGCTGGGGATTCGGGAATTTTTCTAAGCCTTCTTTCTCCTCTTTCTTTCTACTCTTCCCGGCAATCCCCTTCTACGTGTCCCCATTTCAGGAGGAACGGGAAATGCTTCACTCTGGTAGTGGCTTCCTTCGTTCCTCTATGAGCTCTATCATAACAGAGAGAACGCGAAAGCTGCGCACTTGCATTCTCAAGGAAGAGCTGACTGAAATATGCAGCGTATGCTCATCCAACCACACTGACGCGCGTATAGGCACGCGCGCACGCTTGGGGGTGCGTACGTGTGTGTAGGAGTGTTGTGTTCAGCACCGGTTGCACATACACCACCGCAGCTTCATGGCGGAACTGCGTTGGGAGCGGTATAGATCGTCAAGCAGGAACGCACACACCATGCCGCTTCTCATGGAAGTTTCGGTGAATGAACGCTGTATGTGCGTGCTTACGAGTATACGTTTGTGTGCACATTAGAATGCGTCTACGGTTGCGTCTGTCTCTGCGTTGATTAGGCGTGTTTGTCCTTATGCCAGCAGCCTGCTTACTCGAAGGTATATGTGTGCACACAATCATCTGTCTGCCAGCGCGGTATTTGAATGCGCATCTGATTGCTTTTGGGCGTGGTCTGGTTGGTAATCAACTCCCTGTGGTGTAACATTCAATGTGACTGGCTGGTAGCGCTCGTCTAGTTTTGCGCCTTGCAGGAATTACAGGTTGTTCTATCAGGGTATTCCTGAGATCGAATAAAACATTAGTGCTTAATTTGAGGCCCTTGAACTTCGAAGAGAAATAGAGAAAAGAGGCATATGACGAGAAGAGATAATCAGTAGTTCCAATTGCCTAACCTGTAAGAGGGGACGAGTTAGGCGATAGGAACAGAGTGAGGGTGCAATCGAAGTAGGACAGAAAGATACGTGAGCGAGCAAGATATCCATTAATATTGTTTGGCAGCACCATTTTATTCAGTCATGCAGGCATGCGTACATTACATACATCAGTCGAGCAAAAATGGCTGGCTTTTGTGTAATCGATAGTACAAGCTTGAAACAGCTACTGGCATAGCCGAATGTGTAAAAATGGTACTAACCACGTTCTTAAACGAGGTGTAGTGCATGATCAAATAGGGAAAACCACACCACACGCCCATGCATCTCCCCGTACCATACTCTACATTGGCCGATAAGGAGGCCTTTGTTTTCTGTCACTGGTGGGATGAATATTGGAAGACTCGGCGCACCGCCTTGATGCTGCGGTGGTACGCCGAGTCATGGCTCTCTTTCAAGACAGACGTCCAACAGTTTCAGAAAGTCGTTTTACTACCCTGAAGAGCACAAGGAGGTGTGACTCTTCAAAAGAGCTCCCGCTGCTGACTCGTAAGTCGCGAATCTGATCCAGGCCATGACGGTCACACCTTGACGGAGGTGAACTGGTGGAATCCCGCGTATTGAGCGATGTCAGTGGGTTTTAAAAAAACACTAGGTAGTCAAAATTTCTGGAGCCCCCCATTTTGGCGCCTCTCATAACCATATCGTGGTTTTAGGACGTAGAGCCCCTTATATCATTGTTACATTTTAAAGAGAGTTGACGTCCATCTTTTAAAGAGAGAAACAGACGATGTAATTCGGGACTTGCGAGAAAAAAGCAACTGGTAACCTTTTTCTGAGGCCTTAGATGTCTCATTGAACGCGAAAAGTGACAGTCAGTGACATCGGCGTTGGTTTAAACACGAAGTTATGCAAAATGTCCCACTCGTGGGGACGTCACAACGTGACACCGTCATGACGCCACAGTTCCAAAACGTTCTTTATGGCGTCGTCATAACGTTAGTTGCTTTTACGTGACGTGGATAGTCACCTGGTCAAATGTGGGCTGAGTCTGGAGGCTCTACTGAAGTACGAGAGGTGCAGAAAGCTCGTCAACTTGGAGGCACAGCACCTCGGAAAAACTGCACCTCAGAGTCTCTGCTCATCGGAGGCACTGCATCTCGGAAGACCTGCACCTCGAATGCACTGCAGCTTGGAGGTACAGAATCTCTGAGGCACAGTATCTCAGAGGCAATGCATCACTTTCAAGAACACTACATGTCGAAATTTCCGAAGGCTTCGTAGGACGTCTTTTGTAATCGTATCGTGGTTTTGGTACTTGAAACTCCACGTATTATTGGTAATAATAATAAATACGAAGCATTTCTTTGCGCACTGCAAGCACCTTTGGCATCTATCTATCTATCTATCTATCTATCTATCTATCTATCTATCTATCTATCTATCTATCTATCTATCTATCTATCTATCTATCTATCTATCCGCCTACGTCAGGGTGCTCATGTTCCCCCTCCCCCTTAACTTGGGTACGCCAAATTCAGTATAGGGGGGGGGGGGGTAAGATGGTTTTACGAATATGATGCGCTGGTCACGACATGAATATTGTCCCAACGTTATCGCGTACTTCGTCAAACACTTTCCAAAAAGAAGTGGCACATACGCGGGCGTGCGTATGTGCCACTTGTATGCGGGTATGTGCCACGAATGATAGACATTCTACATCTACCCAGGAACGGCGAGAACACACATGGGTAGCTTTACCACTTGAGCGTCAAGAAAAAGCAGCCAGGCGCAGCGTTGATCACACGAATGCAAAAAATAAATGTCATTGTCCCAGCAGGAATTGAACCCTCGCATTTTGTGTGGCAATTAAGTATTCTGTCACAAGGCCACGCCAGGCCTCAGATATGATTTTCAACAGCGATGTTCGTGTAACGTCAATTGTGGTTGCAGTACTGGCTATCCGATTTTATAAACTACACATATGTACTCCTATGATGCAGCCATCCGGTCGCGTTGACGTAAATTGTAGTTAGGCGCCATCCGCTGAAGTTGATTTGTGCAGCATTGTTGCGAGGGCTGCTATCATCGCGCGCACCAGCGCAAACACCAGCACTTCTTATCATCTTACCGCTTTTCGTGTTGCTAATATTCATGTTGCTATTGGAATCATTATGCAACTGTAAACTGCTGGCATAAAACATACGTGGCTGTTTAACGTATTTGCGTGCGTGGATTTGTACATATATTTAGCGCCACTTCATACCGTCTCGCTCAGTAAAAACAAATAAACACACTCACCTTCCATCCGCACGCTTCGCATAACATCGATTCTCAAGGTACGTGGGATCTGCGGATAAATTATTATTATTATTATTATTATTATTATTATTATTATTATTATTATTATTATTATTATATTATTATTATTATTATTATTATTATTATTATTATTATTATTATTATTATTATTATTATTATTATTATTATTATTATTATTATTATTATTATTATTATTATTATTATTATTATTATTATTATTATTATTATTATTATTATTATTTGACCTATTGCTCAGACTGGCGTGTCAATTGTGACCTGAACAAGGCTTTTGACTTAGTCAGCCACTCACTGTTTTTGGTTAAGCTTGCAAGCTTTGATGTTGACTCGTCTGTTGCGAATCTCCTGCTCAACTATCTGTTTAATAGGCCATGTTATATTGCTGTAAATTGCCGAAGGTCTACATTTTACAAAGTGACTAGGAGAGTCCCTCAAGGGTCGGTATTAGGTCCACTCTTATTTTTAATTTACGTTACCGTTTCTTTTGCAATTCGTTGTTCTTCTTTTCTCTTGTATGCTGATAACATTAAGATATTTAAGGAAATTCATTCAGTTAATGACTGGCAATTGCTGCATTCACATTTGTGTTCTTTCTTCAAACGTTGTGACAACAATAACCTTTTAATACATCAAAGACCAGATTCATGAGTATATCTCGCGAAACATTCATCGTGTCATTTCTATGCTCAGTCAATATGGTGTCCTTATAAGGTATATGAGTTCAGTGATCTTAGTGTTTTTTTAATGTATGCTAATTATTTTTCTTACTCTAAACTTACTGTTACACGAGGTGCCCCACCGCGGTGGTCTAGTGGCTAAGGTACTCGGCTGCTGACCCGCAGGTCGAGGGTTCGAATCCCGGCTGCGGCGGCTGCATTTCCGGTGGAGGCGGAAATGTTGTAGACCCGTGTGCTCAGATTTGGGTGCACGTTAAAGAACCCCAGGTGGTCGAAATTTCCGGAGCCCTCCACTACGGCGTCTCTCATAATCAAATGGTGGTTTTGGGACGTTAAACCCCACATATCAATCAACTGTTACACGAGGTCTTCGGTCTTTAGGCTGTGTTTGCAGAATCTCTCGAGAGTTCAGTTCTTTTGCAGCCCTCCACAAATTGTACACCACAGTATATCTTCCTCAGCTTGAGTATGCATATGTTATCTCAAGTGGCATCGCTAATTATGGCAGTGACGCCATTGAGGAAGCCAAGAAAACATTCATAAGCATTTACAAGCGTTGTTTTCCTAAAAAATATGGATTTCGTTCCAACACTGCCATACTATTGTTGGCGTGGTTGCGAATCTAGGGATCACTCATAATAAACAAACCATTGATTGCGACAATAAAAACTGCGACAATAAATGAACGAACATACTCTAATAGATGTGTGCAAGCGTGCGCCTACCTCATGGAGGTTTACGCCTTTTCAGGGCGTCTGTCATGCTAGGCTCGACTGTGTCTATATGTCTACAAGCCTATGGTCAAGCGTTCACAACTATGCTGTAAAGCCTATATTCTTCTCAGACCATTGTTTTTTGGCCATTTCAGGGGGTCCTAGAAAATTTGACAATATTCTGCCAAATTGAGAATCAGGGAAGCTAAATTGAAGCTCTTGCATGAGAAATGTTTTGTTAAAAAACTCAAAGAATTGCTCCATGCAGTAACCCAATTTCGGCAGCTGCCAACATTTGCTCAATGAGAAATGTTCAAATAAAAAGTTAAGAACGAATTCATTAGTGTCTGGTGTGAACTAGCAGAAAGATAGAAAGATTAAAAACGTTGTCTTTATGATTTACCTAATAGGCTGCAAGCTTTTGAAAGGCAAGAGCCGGGGTTGTACGGGAATTGAATAATTATAGTTCGAGAACAAATACAGAAATATGATACAGAAGCATGGAGAGGAGCAATGATTCGTTCTCGTGTTATTCGTATCGTTGAAGATGAGCCCACAAAAAAGAGCTCTTGGGAATGAAAAACGACACGCACTCTCCAAGCAGATATGGCAAATTGAGACAAATGGCTCCGTATGCACAGACACACAGCAAATAACAACCTCATTTGAGGATCATTACAAAAGCCTGTTCACCACGGCTCAACTTACTGGTGACTGTGAAAAAGAAGCCGAACGATTTGTTCACTTTAATGCTATCTTTACAGGAGGATCATTGGCTCACCATTGACGGACCAATAACTAAGGAGGAGGTTCATATTGTAAGAATAATTTGGCAGCGAATCAAAACTCCAGGTCCAGATGGTCCTAGCGCGCAATTTTACACCGCATTTCAAGAAGTTCTCATTCTTTTCCTTGAGGCCCTTTCTAAAGAAGTTTATGAGCTTGGGGAACTTCCTCTTTCCTTTTAAAAGGACCATACTATTTTATTCCCGGAAAGTACAGACAGTGACGTATTAAGATTTGTAACTGGATATAGGCCTATTTTTTATGTAACATTGATTATAACATATTTGCGAAAATCCACACGAACAAATTGCGATTACTATGTGATTACTATGTGTGTAGGTGCCCATCAGACATGTGGAATAAGAGGCCGTTCTATACAGACGAATGCCAATGTTACGCGAACAGACCTTGAGTGCATTGGTGATAGCATGAGTCAGAAAGCTCTTTTTCAGATTGACGTTGCTAAGCCTTTTGATAAGGTAAACGACCTGATTTCTTGTTTCAACTGCTGATACATCTCCAGTTAGGAGATGTACTGGGCAGTAGCATATCACTTTGTTATAAAAGGTGCACCAGAAAACTAATTATAAATCGCACGCTTTTTGTATAATAGAGGTAAATTCATAAGTGTGTCAAGGGTGTCTGCTTTGGCCTTTACCTTTGCAGTAGACTCGCTACCACTTTGTTTAAGTGTACTGTTTAATTGAGGTAATAAAGCCTACAGACTTGAAGCCGAGGAAATCAAATTTCTAGCCTACGCAAATGGCATTGTCTTCTTCTGCGTTAAACCATGTGTCCGGGAAGCAGTAAACAGTACTACGTGTTCGTGGGAAGTTTTCGGAGCCATTGTAAATTTTGATAAAACCAGAGGATTCTTGATGCGCACGTGGGCACTAACTCCCTCAGTTTTTGCAAATAATTGTTGGAATGGAGCTCCAATGCGTTATTTTGGTGTGCCTCTTGATAACCACCATAATAGCGTCCCTCACTGGACGTCCGTCATAACCACTATTCGTCGAAAGGTGTTAACTTGACAGGCACATGATCTTTCCTTTTTCCGTGAACTGAAGCATGCAAAATCTTTCTTGCATCAAAGCTTGTCTCTATTCTATACAAGTATTTAATTGCTCTGGAATACATATCCAGGCATTTCACATGATATTTGCCTGCTTCATTTGAAGTTCTTCATGGAAAGCCGCGCGAAGAAATAACCTTTTTCTTCCGCTTGAGAACGGGGACTTAGTATATTGCATTTGTTTGTACAACTGGTGATGCGATTTTTTCACCTTAAGGTCGTGTGTCACCCATTTCTTCCAGAACCGTCTTGCTTACCACCTTCCTTTTCTTTTTGTCACGACAAGACTTGCTGAAAAGTCGCAACTATGGTGTTTCTTGAAATAAATTGTCGAGACCATGCAGTTTTTGAAAGCCAGATTCCCTTTTGAATGCCTATACAATGTACACACAATGACACTCACCGCTGCCCTTGTCAGCGCCCTTTTTCCTGAACCTGTTCACGGACAGGAACATTTATCTCGAACTGGTCTTGATGTGGTCTACCATGTGCTTAATTATGTATATCGCCGGCAGCGGAAACGTTTTTATTTAAGCTACACACCTCCAGATTACCTGTAAAGACGTGGCTTCATGGAAAAAGGTATATACGTGTCCTGGTCTCTAAATTACAGAATGTGCAGCGAGCCTGAAACAATCGAACAATGTTTTATTCATTGCTGTGATGCACGTCATTTATGGAACATTCTAAGAGAGCCATCAAAAAAGAATTTCCTACTACAGCTCATGTTGTTAGGTACCAACCGTTAAAAAAGTCTCTTAAAATAATGTGTCATACAATCTATTCATGTTATTGGGAATCTATTCGTTATGGAGGAGCCGCATGACTGACAGACATGATGAGCCACCTCGCTCAACAAGGTTCGTTAATCGAGAAGAAGCAGCCAATGTGCGTAGTGTTGTAAAGACTTTCGACCCTGTTCCGGAAAGGCTTGGACTTCTGGACATGTGTGTTTGGTTACCGGACTTTGAAGGTTCGTCGGACTGTACGAAATTGTGTCTTCCGCAAGTGTGCATGCGAGCATAATTTTGAAACGATGAATTGTATACATATACGTGACAGCATTTCATTGTAGTATTTCTAGGCACTAAAGAAAAACAAAAGCACCAGCGTGGCTCAGTGGTTGAATACTGGGCTGGCACGCGGTGGACCAGGTTTCGAATCCATTGTGCATTGTGTTTTTACTTCCTGAGTTGTTTTTTTTTTCTTATTTCATGCGATAATGATTACGGACACCAGCAGAGGCAGCGGACAACTGCGGTGCCACACGCGACTCGTGTTGTTGTCTCATAACAGCTTTCGCTTTAAAAAAACGAAAAAAAATGGGTGGGGGAAAAATACGATTGCCGAGCACCACAAGAGGGCATGCAAGAAAAAAAATCACAGCATATCCACAGAGTGAATGATCATGAGTGGGGCGAAGCGTCCATCAGCCCGTCCGAGCTTCCATCCGTCCGTTCGTTTTTGCTTCCATCCGTGCGTCCATCCATGCGTCCGTCCATCTGTCCATGCGTCCGTCCGTGAGTTCATCCATCCGTCTCTACGTCCGTTCGTGCGTCAATCCGTCCATACGTCCGCGCGTCCATTCATCCGTTTGTCTGTCTACTAGTCTGTCTGTCTGTCCGTCCGTGTGTCCATCTAGTGAACACTCCAAGTACCGCCATCTCCCATCTCGCATCTCCTGTGGCACATACCCGCTCTATGGCTGGTATGTGCCACCGTTACTACTACATACATAGGAGGATGCACAGAGCCACGACTTAAGTAGCTTCGCCCCTAAAAATGAACGCGACCAAACTCAAGATTCTAGCGAATATGCAAAGTGAGTCTTTCTTTTCTCCAGCTTGCACTGCGCTACTTCCTCAGCTATCTCTTTCTTTCCATTGCCCAAACACGCATGACAGCGCATTCGCTTCTAAAAGCGTCACGCTGGTCCTGCTACGGCCACGGCTGCTGCCTGACGATCCCTTGTTTTGCAGCCGCATGTTCGAGCTGGTGCTGGCTTCCGCACGCTGTCAGAGAGATGGCTCGAGTGCGCCGTGGTGACGTTTCTCCGATTGCGCCCTCACAGGGACGTTCGTTTACCGAACGCATGTGTTTGCGAACGCAACTGTACCACCGCCCACAACAGCTGTCAGAGTGCGCGAGGCTGTCCTGGTGCGTGCTCTGACGGCTGGCAGAGCAAAGAATCGCTCATTGTCAGGTGAAGAAGAACAGCGGAAAGTTAGAGTGTGGCGAGCAATTAGCATTTCATTCAAATAGATTCGCTTAGACTGACAGCCAGACACACAGAAAAATAAAAAAAAGAAAAATTTGGAATTGATTGGAGATTGATATATATATATATATATATATATATATATATAGAGAGAGAGAGAGAGAGAGAGAAAGAGACACAGCTTAGCGGTTGTCTTATTATACGGTTTAGACCAGTGGACCAGTCTTCGTCAGGGTTTGTGAATAAGTGCCCTGACCCTGACGAAGACTGGTTCACCGGCCGGTTAAAATCGTTGGAAATAAAATAAATACAACCGCTAAGTTGTGCCCCTTTTCTTCCCAAGTACGTTTGGCCCCTTGAAACAATTTCTATATATATATATATATATATTGAACTTGGTGTGGTTAGGCATGTGGTTGGATAAAATTGTATGAAATTGTGTCCTCCACAAGTGTGCATGCGAGAGCACAATTTTGGAACGATGAATTGTATACATATACGTGACAGCATTTCACTGTATTATTTGCATGCACTAAAGAAAAACAAAAGCACCGGCGTCTGTTGAAAAACGGTAAATGTGGTTGAAGTAGATAAAAAGATACTAGAAAATGAAGAACGGTAATATAATGAACGCACTGCTATTACAGTTCTTGAGAGGTGAAGGTCAAGTAAGTGGCCCATTCCAACTCAAAAGAGCGAAATAACCTGTCCCAGGCAACACCAGATGTCGCTATAGCAACATCTGGGATGGCCTGGGGCAAACGAAATCACAATTCGCTCATTATTAAAAAAGCAATTATAAACAAAGAAAAACGTTAACGTTTCTCCGGCAATATCCGGTGGTGTTGTTTAACAACGTTTTTTTGTTTCGCTGCTGGCATTCATCCTTGTGCATTAGTGAAGGCTCAGAGCCAGCCAACTTTCTCAGTAAAATTTCTAAAAAATCATTTTGTTTAGGCTTACGCAACACTGAAATAAAGTGTGGCAAGAGATAATTCCAGCAGTCTCAAAGAATGGCATAAGAATGTTAAAATTGCAAGCTGTTATTTCCTTTCGTGTACCCATTTGCCGACCATGTAATTAAATGTTTACGCTAGGTAAGTAACTGAAAATCCACTTCCAAGTCCTGTACGTATATAGCTAATTATAAAGAATTTTCGTTAAGAAGGAATAATGCACTCCCTTAACAACTTCTTTTGCGGCGAAAATTCGAGACATGGATATACAGTGGGCTATTCAGAGATTTGAATAGTCAAACCGAGTACCGAAGTGTCCGCTGGAAAACAGAGAAAATATGTTTGTGTGTGTATTCTGAAAACGTACGCTGATTCGTATCCGGATATTTCTGAGGCTTGCGCCTCGTTTCCGTCGTGTGGGTGGGTGGGGCGTTGTAAGGCTGGAAATAGAACGGTTCATTGATTAACTATCGATTGTTTACTAATGCGAAAGCCTCAGATGTCTCGTCAAACGCGAAACTGACTCGTTGGAGGTGTCAACATGATGTACTGCAAACAATTATGATCGTGATATGAAGCCACATGGCTTTCTGAATGTTCCCTCTAAACTGGAAAGAAACATTGTCAGCGTAGCGTAGTAATAAACACTATGGTCTTCGAAATTACGCCTCCATGCAATAAAATATAAAGAAACACACTACCTAATACTTACGTATTGATGTTTACTTCAAATATTCGTAGTAGAGGGAGAGAAGACTACTTATTAGAAAAACATAGATTTTGGCCGGCGTCTTTATGTCACTGGTATGCTTGCTACTCTGAGTAGGAGTAAAAAAGGGGACAAAAATAATTCAGTAGAAGGGAAAGAAAAATAGAAAAAAGTAGTGACTAAGTGAACCTGATAAAACTGTTTACAGTTAGGGCACCAGGTAAATCAACGCTTTCCTATGTGAGATTTCTATTATTAGAGCCTTCGGACAAGGTCAATTTTGGATATGCAATTGCGTAGTTCTTGCTTTTCGATTGACTATGTTCACATGTATGAACGCCACCAGCAGATCAACATGACTGGGCCTCGAGGAAGTGCTTAAATTTTCGCCGGGGGGCCGAAGTGTGTGACAGACAGACATACAGACAGACAGAAGGACCGGCCAAAATCTCTGCGTTGAATTGTCCCAAGAAAGACAATTGTCTTCAAAATGACGAAGTAGGTGAAGGGAAGTCAGTTCCTCGAAACTGTGCAAAGGCTGAAAGCCAGCTCAAATAAATCAATGGTGCCAAATATCATCAAAATAGTTATTTTTTCTAGATAAAGCCAACACTGTTGGTGAAAAATAAAAATAAATGGAGCGTAGGGAGGAGCGCCTGACGTAGCGGCTCACGAAAACTTTATTGTCGCAGGATGACGACATCGTAAAACGCAGTCGCTTATTGGTCAAACGAGAGCCGATCTGGGAGGCAGTGCTCAAGCACGTTAGGCGAAGAAAGTTTTCGAAAGAGGAAAAACGAATAGTTCAAATTGATCGAGAAGCACAAGAAGAAGCAAAAGAAGCAGAGAATAGCCTCCGCCACCTTGTCGTCTCAGTCAAATCATTCTTCTTCTCTGCCTGCTACTACTACTACTACTACTACTACTACTACTACTACTACTACTACTACTACTACTATAATAATAATAATAATAATAATAATAATAATAATAATAATAATAATAATAATAATAATAATAATAATAATAACAATAATAATAATAATAATAATAATAATATAGTAATAATAACAATAATAATATTAATGATAATAATAATGGTAATCAAATATGCGTACAAGTGACATAAATCTTGCAAGGTCACAAGGAGGACATGCATGTTGCCACGGCGGTCATTTTTCTACACGTGAACAAGGTTTTATCTTCTATATAGAAATTCTATATATAAATTCAAATCATGCTTTGAAGTAAAACAGAGAACGAGCACTTTTTCGGCTCGCGTCAATGCATAGCGCTGTTGAGACTTTTCCAAAACCAGTGGAACGGTGTTTGCGATTTTTGTACATTCTTACGCAACTGAACAGCATACTGAACACGTATACAAAGAGAAGAATAAACAGGCGTCAAAAAAAAGAGCAATTAGAGGCGCAATGTTTAACTGACAAGCAATTAAAAAAATATCGTGCTTGAATGATAAATTCTGAAGGGGAAGACTTGCGAGGGCCTTCCACCCCTGACACGCCGTGATTTACCTATGCAATCAATCAATATGTCAATCAATCAATCAATCGTTGAAACCTTTGAAACAAATGCATTGGAAGGGATCTAAACAAAAGGCATCCTGAGCCACTCCCCCAAAGTGCAGCAACAGCTCCCTTAACAAATAATTAACGAATATGCTACAAAAATAAACCGAGAACATATCGCGATAAATCGAGCGTTCGACATGCCAGCAGCGTGCAATATCATGATCATTAGTGACAGAATAACGATTTGAACTGTGAAGCAATTATTTTCACGTACACTTCCCGTCATTCTCAATATGCAAGTGTACACAAATTAAAACTTGCACACCGGTAAGGTTTTAAAAGTGTTCTCTTATTGAAAGCAGGACATAGGTATACCGCGCAAACACCCACATTCTATACGAAAAGAGACCGGTAAGGCTTTGAAAATCATCACGAAAGCCCCTCTCTCTTAGGACCTCTCTCATGTCAGGCCCTTACAACCATGCGCGTGAAATTGTGTGCGTCGTGGCGTTTACTTTTCACCTCGGGTACATAAGCAGGCTGCGAGCGAGTACCTCACGGGCGACACAGGCCGCCTGCAGCTGCCGCTTATTCCAAGCACGCTAAACGCACCGGATACGATGACGCTGCATATATAGACGGATATGCCGGAGACATGCGGGCCGGTTCGCAATATTGCGAAGGTGTCAGCGCTTCAATCATAAAGGAAGCCGCGCCAGCGAGCGCGCTCTGCTTCAGGCCCTCATCACGAACCGACAGCGTGTGCACCTGCAGTGCGGGCGACTTTATTAAAATTTCGCCCTTCCCTGTGTCCCTCCGTCTTCTTTCTTGAGTCCCGCTTAGCCTAACCTTCATTATTTCTCCCTTGACGCCACATACGTCCCTCCTCCCTCCCGTTCAACCGGTACCCTCTGTACCCTCAGTACCGGCCCTTGTCTGCCCGCGTCACGTAAAGCGTTATACGTCAAATATGCGCGAGAATTAATACAGATGGAACATTTCGCACTTGTCAAATTATGCATGCACGTATGGTATTTTCTGCAGCGCTACACGAATCTGTAATTTGTGTATGCCATCTATAGCCACAAGGTGCGTGAAAAGAAGCGGACAACGAGCCTTTGCTGTGCCTTTGAAAAGTGTGCCCTCTTCGAGTTTTCTTGTACCCTTTTGTCAAGTTCGCGTCACAACCGTGCAGTCCAAGAGCCGTTGCAAGAGCCTTCGCAATCCAAGAGCCAAACAGAAAAGTTGTTGCGATCTCGCTGCTTCGTGAACAATACGTCGTTCTTTGCAGCATGGTCCAAAAAAAAGTAGCAAATTTCTGTGTGCACAGATTCCCGAAGTACAACTTCATGCTTACCGAAAATATTTTTTGCAAACTTTGATTCCGGGCGCAAAATCTTTGTGGATGACCGGACGCTATAAAAAAAGTCACAGCTTTGCCGCAAAGGCGAAGCAATGAACGCGATAGCAAGAAATTGAAAGGTAACGCGCAGAATGGCAAGTAGATCGAAACGTGCCCCGCGTTTCTCACGCACAAATGACGCACGAAACGTACTCACAGATACAGATGAACGTTAATAAGCATCTCAGTTGTTAGTTCCCTGTGTCTGAAAGGCACGCCCTTTTCGCAAACGTAGGCTGGGAAACGATTGCAGTGACATTTGTGCGCATCGTAACTACAACAGAATCATTCCAATGCAAGCCCAACGCTAGCCAAGACGTATGACCTTCCCCACCGGGAGATAAAAAGGCGCGAGAGATGGTCCACTCTCCTCCTCTCCGCGGGCCAAAGTAGGCGTGAGATATGAGAGCCGCCGCGCGCTCATTGTGTCATCTTGCTGATAATGTTGAAAACGAGATAGCCCCTCACCCCCCGAGATGCCCGCCAACAGCATTAAGTGGCAGATATAAATAGCTTCCCGTTTGAAAGTTGAATGAGGTACCCCTCGGTGGCGCAGTGGCTAACGCCTCGCATTCACGAAACGAAGGTCCCACGTTTGATTCCACGCGCCGGAGTCTTTTCTCTGGATTCTTTTTTTCTTTCCTGCGTTTTCATGATTCATATACATATACGATGCATAACATCGACGCCGGCGGCGAAATCCAGCCGAGAGTGACCATATATTTGCTATCGCAATTTAAAAAATGTGGGCACTTAGTGAGCTGCACATACGAGGATGAACGCTTATATGTATAGTTCATTTTAAATTCATCACTCAATCATATCGCTGCCATGACATTTTTGGAAGGGCTCATTCACAATATAGGCTCACTCAAATGCGTCCGGCACTGCTGTATCGAGCGGTAAACAAACCGGTGGGCTGGAATATGAACTGCCTTCAGGTTCAAAGCAAGTGCTCGGTGGTGGCAACGGCGTAGGCGAGTCACGTGATGTCGTTTACAACGCCACCGCAACAGCAGCACCGACTTCGTCAGTGGTCGCCCTCGAGGCAGATAGCGAGGGGTGAGAGAAGGAAGTGATGGGGAGCAGGAGGAAAATGAATAAGGGAGAGAATAAAAAATTGCGTAGGCTTGTGTAGCATAGTGTAGCAAGGTGTCCGATATAAAAAATGACGGTGAGGATGAGGGAAAGGCTACCAGGTGTCGTTGTTTCCTCAGCTTTATCAGCAATAGCGCGTCACTGGCTCATCTTTATATACAAAGCTATGTTTTTGGTAGTGCTGGCTGTAGTCGTCGTCAAGCTCAATATTGCCGCATTCCAGCTTCCAGTTTTGTTATTGCCCCGTTACGCTGCAAGTAATTCTCAGCGCAAACCGCACCTGCCGTGTTCGAGAAGCTTTAGGGCTGTAGTAGATCATTTTGTTAAGATTACGCCCATAATGCAGACATTACAGATCATTCTGAAACCTACGTGGCCACTAGCGAGAGTGCTGGAATATTCGGCGGTGCATGTATAAATTCCGACGCGCTTGACTGTTTGTCAGTTGATCAATGGCCAACGCTCTGTTTCGCCGCTATCAATGTCAGTGCGCCTCGCTGTAATCTGACCATCCGTCTACCGGCCATAAGTTCGGCCAAATGAACAGTTTCATTTTAGACAAGCGGTCTCTTTCTTCATCATCGTCACAACCCCGTGACAATATTAAGGGTCCTCTAAAACCACCTATCGATCTAAAATCAGTAGTAGTGTTGCGGTTTTTCGCTAGTCTACAACGACCACGTAGGCGTGAGAATTTTACGATACACTGCCGTAGTAGTGGAATTACACGCAATTGATCTCACAAAAGAGACCCCCTCGCTCCTTTCTCTCTTTCCTTCGTTCGTCAGCTCTTCTCTCCTATTGGCCGAATGCTCCTCCTCCCCGTGTGAGAGGGAATAGCGGCATGCGCACGTGCATGTGAGCTGACAAACAGGTTTGTAGATAGCGAGCCGATTACATGACGTGACCGCCAACAATTGGGAAAATTAACACAGCTTGAAGGTCGAAAGAGGATAATGGATGGTTTCTTAAAATTAATGGGGCACCCACAGCTAATAGCGCTGCCGTGTTTTGCATTGTTGATCATGGCGGCATTCTGTACACGATTCAAACGTTATTAAAAATGTTTAAAAATTATCGGGGGTGGTTTAGGGGTTCTTTAATTATATTTTTTTTGCAAGAAGGAGGTACACTTATAAACACGCCAAGAACAATGGGTGATAGAGTTGTCAGGTTGCATCACCTTCTTTCTTTTTCTCCACTTACTGCTTCGGCACTGACCCCGAAAAGCACGAAAAGCGCTGAACGGGCGGCAACATTTTAATATTGGTTTTGGGACGTTAAACCACACATATCAATCAATCAACGTTTTAATATTACATTATGTTACACAAGAACCAACCGCGGCTCGCAGGATCAAATCTCGTCGGCGGCAGCTGCCTTTTCGATAGAGACGAAAAGGCTGTATAGGCCCGTGTGCTGAGATTTGGTTGCACGTAACTAACCCCCGGTGGTCGAAATTTCTGGAGCCCTCCACTACGGCATATCTCATAATCATATGGTGTTTTTTGGACGTTAAACCCCGTGTATCAATCATTACACAAGCACCGTTGTATTTTAGAACACTTTAGGCGTTTGCATAAGGTGGTGCTGCCATAGTTGACGACATTGAAGAACAAATACAGCTAGCAATCACCTCAGCCACCGGTGTACTTTCTTGTATCGTGGTTTGCATAACCATGGTCGATATTGTGTTAGGAAACCACTTTCTTGATAATTTTGAAGTATACGTTTCGCCACGTTGCAATATTGGTGGAATCATGCAGGAGGTGGGCGTTTCAATTTTGTTCCCGCCGTAAAGACAACGTGTTCGAGTGTTCGCTCATTGCTCAGCCATGCGAATGCACTTTTTACACGTCGGCAGTTTTCAGCCAATGGAACGTCGAAAGTAAACACATGCGTGCTGCGATCAATATTATGAAGGGTGTGTACCATTACCGCTGGCTTGGTTGCGATGCGTTGCAGGAAACCCAGCTGAAACGCTATTGGACGACGCTTTGATGTTATTCTCATTACATCTCCGGCTTGCATACATCATACAGAAATATGTACACAGTTATTTATGCGTGCCGCCTTTATTAATACACTAACAGCACCGTGATTTCTGACAAATAAATACTGAGCATATGCATACCATCCGTTTGTTTATTGACCCTACTGAGCTCTGAGAGTAAAACTTAAAAGGACTTTTATGAATTCATCTAAGATCACTCGAAGGCGAAAACCATTATACTGTTCCTCTAAGTATATGTATTGAGTCACCGAAAACTTCCTCCGCCTTGCATGGTTTTGAACTGCCTCCGGGATCGGGCACGTTGCAAACTGCCTGCCCCTCAAGCACCTCCACGAAGGGCCGACCTATCACCAAGCAAGGATATCATGTGATGGCGTTACCACATGACGCCACGATGACGCTATATATCGGCACAATAGTGACGTCACAGTGAGTTCTCTTAACGTGGCGTCATATGATGAAGTCATCGCATGGCATCGTCATTTGGTGTGGGCGTATCGTATATGGCACCACGTTACGAGGAACCACTAGGACGTCAGGGTGTCACGAAATTTGCCAATCTGTGACGTCATGGTGACGCTATATACTGGTGTCATCTCGTAATGACGATCTTCTACATCTTTTGCATTGACGCAACACCCTCTAAAAATTCTTCAGGCCTCTTCACAGTCCCGTTTTTTTTTCTGTCCAACGCGCAGAAAAAAAAAGCGTTGCTTCGAGCTATCTCACGCAAGAATTTCACGCCAACAGTGCATTCGTAGGTAAAGAACTCTAACATTGCTTTATCGGGCACGTGAATCTTTGTTCTTAGCTGCAACAGCTGTAATTGACGAAAGGGAATACTCTTTTACATGGTGAGAATACTTCAACACAACGATGGAGAAGTATGCATTTCTCGCGAATATTCACTGACCAGTGGGGTTAGCACTGTTAACTTACAAGAGATCACTTGTAAATGAACAGTGCTAAGAAGGATTATCTTCTCACAGTGTAGTTAAAATTACTTCCACTTTGCTCTTACTCCCGTAAACTACACCTGTTATGTCTCTGCGTTTTTTTTCTCTGCATGCAAGATGTTGATGTACGCTACCATTCTCATATGCCAAGTGTGTTACGTAGCAAGTTATTGCGACAGTAAAAATGGCATTCTCATTGATCGAAGCAAGAAATGAAACATAAGTAGTCAAGAACGAAATACTAATTTTATTTCACTGCAGATGAAAAACTAGGCTCCGAAGGTATACTTTCACGCGCATAACTGTGGCGTTTCAATTTTTGCTTTCTTTTTTTGAATGAGTTCATGCATATACCATATTTAAATAGTTAATAAGGAACAACTATTCGCAGGCTATATGTACGAGTAGTGTGTTTCATGTGTAGGGCATATATAAAAGCCATCTTTTTTTTTGTGCATGCAGGATTAAGGCTTATCTGGTGT
This sequence comes from Rhipicephalus annulatus, assembly GCA_013436015.1. Taxonomy (NCBI): domain Eukaryota; kingdom Metazoa; phylum Arthropoda; class Arachnida; order Ixodida; family Ixodidae; genus Rhipicephalus; species Rhipicephalus annulatus. The sequence continues at coordinate 369,191 of WOVY01016115.1, forward strand.
AACAAAGCTTTTTTTCTTACGAGAGCAAAACTACGGGCGGAATGCTTCACTTGTGCGTGGAAAAGGTTCTCAAACGCATGACATAGTATTTTGCACCCATCACAGACTCTCACAACTCCAGTAGAAGCGAGTGCAACGCTCGCCTATGGAGCGCCCGCTTGGAGAGATGGGGTGTCATCACGCAACCATCGGAAAGGTCTTAGTAATCTATGGAGTACGTGTTTGTTGACGCCAATGGTCATTTTTTTATGTTTGACGAGGTATTCGGGGTTTTCGCCTGCCTAAAACCTCCATGGAATGAATGAAGAAGTGGCTGCAGTGCCATCGTTCTGTACTGTAGTTACAAGCGCACGCTAACCTCATTTGCGGCAAACCTCAGCTCCCCCAAACCACATTTACATGTAGTTAGAAGGTAGGCCTAGCCGCAGTTACCTACCAACTGTGGTTACGTCTAACTGAAGTTGGCCACCTAATTAAGGAATGCTAATGACCAAAATGGCGGCATTTGCGTCGGTGGTCGAACGCAGCATAACTCCAGTGGAGACCAAAACGTCCTCCCAAAAGTGAGTCAACTGAACTTTCTCGACATTAGAGACACTGCCGCGCAAAACTGTCCGTCACATTAAACGACACAATAAACACAGTATTACCTAACGTATCAAGCGACAGATTGTCTTGGCTTTCTCACCCAACGCGAGGTTTCTTCGCCCACAGTTGAGGGACCAGTTCTTGCTTATGCTAAACAATGTAAGAACACTTGATCGGATACGCTAGTGGGCTGCATGGTGCCAGAACGAATGACTTATTTTGAGTAAATTGGTAAGTAAACCGCCATATTCGCCATAACTAAATCGCCTTAAGTAGATCGCCATAATCGGGGTCACATGACCTGCTTCACAAAAACCCAAACTACGGACAACTTTTTCCGTGTGGCATGTGCCATCAGGACTTGGCGATTAACTCCAGTTTTGCGCCAACTGCAGTTTACTTCGGTAATTAAGTTTACTCCGGTTAACCATAGTTTAATCCGACTAACTGAAGTTCATCGCAAAAGTGGTTATTGTGCCCATGTAAAATGGGCACCGGAGGCTTGCTATGGGTTGACACTGTTCATATGAACTTGTGCGGCACTTGGGCTTCGTAGATGTAGTCAGCTGGCTGTCAGGTGACTTCAAAACAGTAAAAGAGCTTATCATTGCTGGTGAAAGAACCTGCGACTTCTTGCTCAGTGATTGATTGTGAAGCGCAGCAGCACCACTGAAACCTTACTTATTGGTTATCGGGAAGTAATCGCTTACTAGCCATTTCATGCATCAGGCGCAACGTTGTGGAAGCGGTGCAAGATGTTTGCTCAGCAAGATGGGTGAGGCCGGCCATCTCTCGCATTTATTTAATCATTGTAAACGTGGCCTCCCTGATTGGCGCTGGCTGCACGCTACTGGAACCAGTCGCGGAGGCTAGGACAAGAAAACAATGTGATCCTAAGCGATATAGAACCTATCGATAGCTGTATAACAAACGAGTCTGTTTGTATCAAAGGTACGAAACATTTGCCTTTATTATCTAGTCGAACAACGAAATTGATATAGCTGTTGAAGTAACTGAACTATTCCTTGGTTCCAAAGCAACTGCGAAAATTCTCGCGAACTCCTACAGCACTAATTACTCCCTATGTAGGAAACGGAGTATAGTGTGCTGGGAAATCAATCGTGTCATGCGCGCGTATATACGGTACTGTGGCGACCCTTTCGACACCTGCTAAATTTCTCAGTATAGCTACTTCGGCACCCATGTCAACGCAGCGTTGAAGTCTTTTAGCCTTATGTGACCAACCCGGACAGTTTAAAGAAATGAGGTGAGATAATTAGGTGGTGTTTTCAGGGAACAGATCACTATTGTTAGCTTGCATGTTATGTCATGGATGGAGCTTCTTAATAGGCACTGCAACACTTTTCTAAGGAATCGTCGAATGGCATCGTTGAAGATAGTAATTATCAACTGCATCAAAAATTTGTATAATCCGTCGAGTATATGAATAGAGTGACACAGTCCGCTGAAAGCTACTCAGAAAAAAAGGGTGTGACGGGTTTCAATATGAGGGGTTTAACGTCCCAAAACCACCATATTATTATGAGAGACACCGTAGTGGAGGGCTCGGGAAATTTCGACCACCTGGGGTTTTTAACGTGCACCCAAATATGAGCACATGGGCCTACAGCATTTCCGCCTCCGTGGGAAATGCAGCCGCCGGAGCCAGGATTTGATCCCGCGACCTGCGGGTCAGCAGCCGAGTACCTTAGCACTAGACCATGCACTGCGGCGGGGAAGGGTGACAAGGGAGTAGAAAGATACGCCCCCTGGCCAGCGCTGATCATGACCTTGAGCCTTTTTTTCTTCTTTTTTTCTTAAGAAAAGATGTAACGCCGCTAACTTACAGTATGATCGCGAGCGAGCGGAGACAGAGTGGAGGTCACAGGGCGGCATCCCGGGTCGGGCATGGGACTCAGCTCAGCCAATGGCCGTGAACTTTGGATTCATGACGCGGTCATGTTGGTTTATGACATCGTTCGCCGAGAGGAGATGGAACGATTTCCAGCTGACATTGAGAATGGTTTGTATATTCCAGGCGGCGTGCTGCACACGACGAACTGAGGTACAACCAGCTTCGTCGCGCCACGCCATGAGAAACTTCTCACAGGTTTTCGCATTTACGCCGACCCTACAGTCAACCAAACAAGTCAACCTCCGGAAAATAACGAATAGGACATGATTTGGGCGCAGCTTCACCTCTTACTTTATTTTTCTCTTGACCATGTAACACCCGCTGTATAACACACCCCCAAAAATATTTCTTGCTATTCCCCCGTCGGTAAGTAAGAACATTGAAAGAGGAAAATATACATGTGTCAAAGCTTGTGGGCGTATACGTGTGACTGCACATCGATGGTTGTATGATCATTGCACTCTCTCGCACGAAAACCTGAGTACACCAAACCAAACTGCAAAGTTGCAACTTTTTTTTTCCGTCATCGAAACCCGAGCGCCATCCAATCACGCCACGCTGCGGTGAAGTAAGAAAGACAGAGAGTGAAAGAAGGGAGGGAAAGGTAGATACAACCGAGATTGTGGCAAGCTGGGACAAAGCGAAAGCGGCAGCGAGAACATAAAGAGTTAACAGCGCTTTCTGCCTGTCTGGCCACTTGGAGAGCGTGGACCGTCGCATTCAGCTCCGGCAAATGATCCGGCTCGACGTGCCCGGCAAAGGGAACCCAAGATCATTGGCTTTCACCACCATATAATATAGTGTAGTGTTCCGTTAGCACGCTGTGGTCGATGCACAGTAAACGAACTTTACGAAGGCGCTTTAAGCGGAGTGGCGTCCACTGTAAAATAGATCCTGAGTGGCCCACTGTGTCGCTGCAGACGACTGAGGTATAGAGCATATTGAAATTGCGTTGGAGTAGTGTGTACTAAAACGAAATGAGTAAAACACGTCAGTCCACAGAATATCTCCTAACAACTTTGCACTACACAGCCTGCAGCAAAGAGAATAATCTATACGCTCAAATCCTCCCAGTGTACTCCTGAATATTTGTCTCAGCAGGACACACGTATTGTGTATGTCAGCGTGAAATCAGACTACTCATATAGGCATAAGAGTGCAGCGGGTGCTCTTAGTTTGCTTATGGAGACATTCTGTGTGAGTGTGCATTTGCGTGCATGCGTGAATCGTTACAGAAAAGAATCAAGGCATAGTTTTGAAGTAATCTCAGAAAAACTTAAACTGGCCTCTATATTCATGTGGAGAGAACACGGAACCAAGTTCTTCATGAATGTGACGGAGATCTAGAAGGTCTTTTAAAATTGCCGAATCTTCAATCAACCTCATAAATACACATGTCTGACGATGAGCGCTCGCAGTAGCAGTCCTTAAGTTTCCAATCAGGAACCATAAATCTTAATAAACGGCTACAAGTGGTCGAACATTTCTATACGTATATTTATGCTTTTTTGTTAAATTGATGGACAAACGCCAATGTTGGATTGTTTCATCTGCCATTTTCATTCTGCGCTGCGCATATTATCGCTTTGTTAAAGGCACCGGTCCTACAAATTCACAACTCTCTCCCACAATTGTCTTTAACAGTATTTGTCACCTATACTCCGTGCACGTTTATGAACGTTGAGGGCCAGACACTTTCCGGTGAGAAGCAATACGTCATGCTATTGAGTTCGTACCGATTATAGCCCACAAATACTGCAGGCACACTAGTGGTCGGATGCAAGGACCCGAGCAAAGTTCACGAAAACGTTTGGTGGCATGGTAATCGTGACGAGGTTTGAACATTTTTATATTTTTACGCAATTATTAATCACATGCTGTTGGAAGGGACGCAACAGTAACACACTGCGAGGATGCATTAAGGGTGTTTTTTTTTTGGTTAGAAACAATTTTCACTTTTTCAGCTGCTATAGTGCGTAATTTTGAATTATTCTGCCCCCTATGTTTTTCGCTGTGGCCAAAGTTTACATAATCAAAGCAAGTAGTCAATCCAAGTAAGCAATCACTGCGAGGCCAATTTCAATATATTTGTTGACTTCGCTCTTAGCTTAGCAAAAAGACCAGTGTACTCACTATCGACCTTAGTATGAGCCTACTGAATGAACGTCTTTATATCATGGCGTTCATTCGTAATGTTTACTAAACAGAGGCGTGAAGCCTACGAGAATGTTACTGGTGTATGCAATGGCCACCTTCGGGTTTATATTTTGCGCAAAGGCGGCAACTTTCTGTGCCGTCTATTTATCATTAGCGCATGAAAAGTATTCTGAACATCGATATTGCATCAGTGTCTGCTCGTTGGAGTGTACGTCAATCGTCAATTTACTGTTGAAAATAATCACCTTTTCTCATAATGATGCAAGACGAACAGCAATTGTATAAGTACAAAAAAGAATAGACTCACGTATACATAGATTTTGTCGCGAGAGATTGGAGGTCACTCTGAGGCCGAACCATTTCCTGGAATAAAGAAAGCAATTGAAATGCAAATTAAACGCAGAATTTGAGGTCTGTGAGTTCGCTGCGAGTCGTTCAAGGACAACAGACAAAGTTCCCAATATGCAATACATTTTTAAAAAAATTGCTTTAGTAAAAGTCACAGCTTTGCCCCAAAGGTGAAGCAATAAACGCGTAAGTAACTAAGTGGAAGCCCACGCGAAGAATGGCAAGCAGATCGAAAGGTGCCCCGCATTTCTCAGGCACAAAAGAAGGACGAAACGTAATCACAGGTACGGATAAACGCGAATAACTTATGACAAAGGGTACACAACCTGTAAAACACAGATAACTGCTGATTACCCAACTATGTCTCAAGAAGCTTTTTCGGTGGCTGTGTATTATACTCGTGCGCATGTTGTCATGTGCAATTCACGACTGTGGCAGAGATGATTGCAAAAAATCAGTTTGACCGAAAAGGTGAATCAATGATTGTGATAGCGACAAATTGCAGTGTTATACGAAGTGAGGATGGCAGTCAACTCATTCAGATCCCATCTAACGTAACTCTACGAAACGGTGGAGTAAGAAAACACGGCCGCTGCAGATACACTTTTGGCACCGTTTGTGTGTGTGTGTGTGTGTGTGTGTGTGTGTGTGTGTGTGTGTTGCGAGCGCTGTTTGTAGAAGCTCCCGCTTTCTGTGGGGTGCACAAGGCGTGCGCTGATCGTTGCCCGATAGCGCGGCAACTATAAGCGCACGCCTTGTGCCCCAACCGCGGGCGGGAGCTTCTACGGGTTGTGCCCCCCCCCCCCCTTTTTGTTCACTCACTAGATGAGCGTTCGCAGACGACCGCGGCTAGAAAGGCGATGCTCGCTCCGAAGAAAGATGGAGCTAGCGCATTCGTCCCCGTATGTATGTACAGACGGGTCCACTGTTAAAGAGAACACCTGCGTAAGCAGCATGTTTAAACTTCCCTATCTTACGGAATCACAGCGGCTTAGATATCCATAAGACTACTGTTGGCTAAAGGTTCCTACTCCTCTTGACAGACTATTGACTTGCATGAAGCTTCTTTCCTAATCCCCTTGCTCTTAGAGGGCCAGGGATATTGATGATGTGCATTTGAGTGTTCCCTTTAACAGTGGACCATACTGTACATACATATACATATATGTGAGATATTGCGGTGGCGGCTACGACTAAAAACCAGCCGAGACTGTCCATAAGTCTCGGCTGGTTCCAAAACAAGAGTGTGTCGAAGAAGTAGTAACGAACGTGCCAGGTTAAAGTCCTTTACATCTAGCCGAGGCCTTAGGATATATTAGGAAGTTGCGAAACTTAGTGTCACACGCAACAAGTTATGCCAGAGGTAGTGGAGAGAAAAGTAGACTGTCTGGAGAGCGTCGTCTCTTCTAGCGTTTTGAGGGTGCAAATACAAATGAAATTTAAAGAAATATTTTTGAGTATAATTACATTTTACCCGTGTGACTTGATTTCTGCTGCGCCCAATGTTGTTCCGTATTTTGATAAATATTCGATTTCGTGAACTTTCAGTTTAGTGAACTATTTCTTTAGATTCCTTGTAGTTCTCGCTAGCGAGAGTTAACTGTACACAGAAGCGTAGCAACGGATGCACTCTTTATTCAAATCTCTCAATAGGCATTGATGCGTAGCAGAACTGAACAATTTAGTAGGCTCTCCTTGTGCGGAGCACCACTGATTTCGGATCTTCTCACTTAGAACCAGTATAAGTGGGAACAGTGAAAGTAAGTGCGCGGAGCCTGGCTGTAGCAAATAAGTCACTTGATGTTGATTTCTGTGTGTCTACGCATCTCTGTGTGTGCGCTCACCCACAGCAATCAGCTATGTTGTTGGTTTTCAAGGATTTGCTATTGCAGCCGGACAACGCCGAACATGACATTGACAAAAATTACGATGTGGGTTTACAGACATCCCAATCTTTTTCCGTAGTTTTCATTTTTCACAGCGCTTTTTGTGCACGCAAAGATGACCCTCTCGAAACGCAACACACTATTAGTACACCAATAATCAATTCATACACATCACTTCAACTTGCCTTCACTGCTCGAAGACAAGCCACTCAAACCCACACTGAGCCCTACGGCCCCTACCCGCCATGGATAGCCAGTCAGAGCAACCAGCAAAAATAACAAAAAACTTTCAAGACATTGCCGCAAATCTAATACCACCTCTGATTTCACTATCACTCTGGATAATGCGAAAGTTTGCCATTATAAACGGCTTCGCTTTTCTCTTCTGCCTCATTCGCAAGATGCCGCCAAAGAAACGCTGGCCCCGCCGCCACACTGACTCGACTTCGCCTCAACCGGGCCAGAGGCACGGGCGGTAATTCCCCCTCCAGATGGCGCTCCACGTGAGCTCGCCGCGCCCCCTGGACAAAGATTGAGACGTCACTCAAAAGAGAAAAAGTGGCGAGACAGAGGTGAGGCGGCAGTCACAGCGCAGGTTGTAGCGATTGATTATATCGAACTACGCCGCCGCTGTCTGCGCCTCGAGAGCCTTATCTCCGTATCGGAATCGTCTTCCTTTATGGTCGGAAGCCCAACCAAGAGCGGGAACGATCTCGCCAAGCCGTTGTCGGCTTCTTCGTGCCAAAGAAAAGTAATTTGTGCGCCCAGCCGAGGCTTTCGCTGATGAACGCGGTCTCTCATTTTGTGCCCGAGCCCACACACCGTACTGGCCACCCCTCTCGTGCTCGTCACTGCCCATCCAGCAAACCATGCTCTCACCAGGAGGCGTTGCATCGGTCTCGCTTGCCTTATTTAGGGACGCCAGAGAGATTTCGCCAGCCCCACCATGCCTGGCAACTTTTGCTTACTTCTTGACTTTGTTTGCGCCTAGCTCTACCGTCCAAGAGACGTCTTCGGGTACCGACAGCTTGCCTCAAGGTTGCTGGCCTGGGCTGATGATTGTTGAAGGCGCAACTTGTTTTCAGTGGCTGGTCTCAACTGCAGTCGTCCACGCTACCTGCTTGGAACTTACACATTCGTTCTTTCTATGTTTGCACATGGGCTCTTCAAAACACCTCCACGTGCTGTAGCGTTATGCTCGCTACGGAAAATTTTTTTCCGGCTCTATGATGGCGTCTAGTGCCTCTGACAAGCTGTGTAATATGGCTCACGTGATGCGAGGCTTGGTTCGATCTGGACGCTTCAGAGACGATATGAAGCTGCTCCAAGGCGCGCGCTACTAAATGGCATCACGAGTTATGAATCGTGCGTTTTTCTGCCGGTGATTGCCTTTTCGGCTTTTTGTTTTTTGAATACGCAGTGTCACCCTTTAACGCCTTCAGGCGCGAATTATGATACACTGTCTACGATGAGTCATACTTAATGGAATTATTCCAAGACACTTAATATAACTTTCCAATTAAGAATATCTAGTGATTCGTTTTCTGTGCGTAAGTTTCAATCATTATTTGTAATGAACATGTAATCAAGCATTTCGGCATTTCATTTTTCTGCCGTAAGTAACGTTGTATATTCACATGAAAATAGAGGAATCATATGCTCCAAACGTGTGTGCAACAAGTTTTTGTTTGTGTTCATTTCGGAAATAAACAAACAGCGAGGCCTGCGAGGAACGCGCAGCGAAGTCACAGCGAAAGCTGTACTGCGGCCTCTCAGAGCTTGAACACTCTTTGGGTATCTACTACAAGCAAACTTGTAAAGTACCCACTACGCCATTAATTATAATTTTTGTGTAGTATGGAGGCACTCGCTATGCGCCCATTCATCATTCTTTTAAAAGCGTGGTACCCGCTACACATTCTGAAATTAATTTCGTCCATTTCTTATGTTATGGCTGACAACGGCAAAGAATTATGTCTGAAGCTTTTGAAAGGGGCACGAAGCGTTACATGGCCCACTTGTTACGCAGTCCGCGTTGTGTGACGCCTGGTTGTTCAGTTGCTGTTCAATAACGCTTTAATACTCATATTACCACAATTTTTTTTCGACATCAGGCCTGCTTGAGGTCAGCTTGCAAAGGTGTTTCAAGCAGCGGTGTGTCTCAGTAGTAAAATACTGGGCTGCCACGCAGGAGATCTGGGTTGAAATCTCTATAGTCTTTTTTTTACATAATTTTTTGTACAATATTGGTTACGGACATTGGCGGCAGCAGCATGCAAATACGGCGCACGTGATAGTTGTTGTGATGTCACAATAGCTTTCGTTGTAAAAACGGTGCCTTTCACATTGGTACAGACGCTCAGCACATCGAAGCACCTGCCGAGAATTGACGCAATCATACGCAGCACACTGAATTCAAGTCAAGATATTCCCTCCAGTGATAAATTAAGATGGAAAGGCATAAACACGTGAAGTTTGCATCGAATAATTGCAAGGCACTCAGTGTAACAATTTCAGAAAGAAAATAAAATAATCTGTTGTTTTGTGTGAGTATCAGTGAATAACCCAATGAGTGTGTAACTGTAGTTTTTTAATTATTGTGCCACCCGTCAGCTTCAGTACTCACACTAAAAGGATAAACTATTAGGCCAGAAATGCATGCACAGTTCGTTTCTTGGTTTTGTTCATTGCGATTGCAGGAAAAGAAACACACGTTTCACGTTAGTTGCGGAAGGCGGCACGTAGAAACGATCGTCAGTCGTGTCAGCCTCAAAGCCATCTTATGCTGCAATACGCAGCACAGTCAAATTACATCACTAGTTCTCCACTCATGAAGCCTGTCAGAATGTGCACGCCGAGTTTCAGGCCATTCGGAGAAACGGGCGGCGTGCGTAAGTATACCTTCGAAGTTCGCGTATACAATCGATAACAAAATGATTGAAGTGCTTACCGGGGAGAAGGATCAGTTCATTCCATGAGCAACCTGTCTTGCACTCTTTTCGACACGACTTGACACAACTATGCATGACCGAGTTGCGTACACAAACAGCCGCCGTTGCTGAAGGGGTTAATTAAAAAAGAAGCTGCGTAATATTTATTGCCATCTACCTTTTACCTGCCGACAAGCGCCTTGCTTTTAGAAATGTGAGCTTTAAAAGTGCGCACACCTGTGCGTTGGTCTCTATGACTGTGATCCCTGCAAGCAATTTCATTAAAATGGCGAGCATTTCCTAATAGCGAATTCACGCGACCCGGGAGCCTATGCAATCCCAGGTTAGCACACCTGGAACGTCATAATCTATTTAAAAAAATAAACAAACAAATAAACTCTGTAAAGCGTGGACTGAAAGTATTGGGGGAGCTTCACTCCTTCAGTAGAAAAAGGGTGCCACAGGAAAAGAAAAGCCGATGGGGCGATGCGGCTTCTATACTCTCTTACATTATTCTGCCTTGGTATAGATCAGTGGCGAGGGTGCTCGGTCGCTGACCCTAAGGTAGCGGGTTCGATACAAGCCATGGCGCTCGCGTTTTGATGGAGGCAAACTTATTGAGGCCCGTGCACTGTACATTAGTGCACGTTAAAAAACACCAAGTGGTCGAAATTTCCAGAGCCTTCCATATTCATGTTGATGTTTCGGGACGTAAAGTGCATAATATTATGGTTATGCTCTTACATTAGGGTGAGTAGGAACTTGAGTAAGTTGGTAGTGAATAAAATGAATATAAGAGCGCAAGTGACAAAGACTGACGAAGATGGCACAGACAGGGCTGCATGGCAAGCACGTGTTGAATCACAGAACTGTGCGCTATTGCTTTTAACTACTTCGGAAGAAAATGATATCCGGGTTTCTACGTCGGGAAAGCACTAGAATATTATGTGTAAACGAAAGTGTAAATTGGAAAGCTCGTTTTTGTACGTTGTCTGTTATAGTTCTTATTACTATGATCGCGAGGAATGACGTTGTATGGGGCTCCGGAAATTTTGACCCTTTGGTGTTTTTAACGTGTACTTAGATCGCACAATAGACGCGCCTCTAGCATTTCAGCTGCATAAAAATGAGATCGCCACGTATGGAATCGAACCCGCAACCTATGGGTCAGCAGCCAAGAGCCCCAGCCTGAAGCGGGCCAGTGTTTTAGACAGAAAAATACCATCTAAGAAGGCCGTGTCGTTAACGAATCCAATATTGCGGGCCAAAAGCGTAAAATCGCGCAGCGCGTCCGAATATGGGATTTGCGCAACAAGCGGGCGTTATAAAGGCCTACTTATTACGAAGCGGTGAGACATACTTAATCATTGTATCATCAACAGAAACATCAACAAAGAGAACAGCTGCGCAAGTGCACATGTTGCCTTACGGACGTGCATTAGGCCCTTGTCTGATTCGCAAAAAGAACTATGGCATCAAAGAAACTGCGCAACCGCATTTGAATTTTGTAATTTTATAAGCTAACCAGCTACAGCTGAAAAATGATCATTTCAGACGTATTTTTTGCAATTTCATTGATTCGTAAAATGAAGCCATCATCCTATTCACGGCTGATGTCCCGGGGTCGTCAACAACATGATCAGCCTTACTGCACTCGCTGCGCGTCAAAAGCCTCTTCCATGATCCGACAGCCAACCGAGTCTCGCGCTCTTGGCTGACACGTTATAACTGCGAACTTTTTAATGTCATCGGCCCACCTACCTTTCTGTCACCCCTTCGTGCGTTTGCCTACTCTGGGAATACAGTAAGTAAACCTCATTGATCAGCGGTTGTGCTGCCTACGTGCTACGTTCCCTGTCCATGTCCATTTCTTCTTCTTGATCGTCAAATACGATATCCTTAACTCCGGTTTGTTCCCCGACCCACTCTGCAGTCTCCCTGTCTGTTTAGGTTAGACTTATTATTTTCTTTTCCTTCGCTCGGAGAATCATCTTTAATTTAAACTGAACCCTTTTTGTAAGACTCCAGGTTTCTGTTCCGTATAGGTAAGTACCGGCAAGATCCAGCTGTAATAATATACCTTCCTATTGAGGGTTAGTGGCAGATTACCATTCTTTATTTGAGAATACTCGCCGAATGTGATACACCTCATCCTTATTCTTCAAGGTATTTTTCTCTCTTGGTTCGGCTCCGCGCTCACTGCCTGTCCTAAGTAGACATATTCATTTACAACTTCCAGCGTCTCTCCTCCTATTGCGAAGTGCTGTTTTCTGCCGAGACGGTTTCACATTACTTCAGCTTTGTGTATATTGTTTTCGGCCTACTTTTCTGCTTTGCGTCTCCAGTTCACTAATATTAAACTGTAATTCATTCCCTGAGTTGCTCATCAAGGCGATGTCAATGGATTACGCCAAGTATCTTCAAAACAACAGCTTGAAGCAGGCATTCCAGGATGATTTAAATCAGTCAATGTTACGCTAAAAACATTCAGCAGATTGCACGTACCTGGGAATCAACGTTACGCCAAGCATGCGGAGGGAAGCAGGCCGTCTTGCATTTGTTTAATTGAGTGACACGTCATGAAATGACGCTAGATATATGTACAAATGTTGCACGCAGAGACATATGTTGAAGAGTTGGAGATTTTTATAAAACTAGTTGTTCGCAGTTGCACAATGATGTCCACTGTAAATGTGTTTTAGCAACACCAGAATCTGATATGAAGCGCTGATGCTCGCGAAGATGCTGGCCCTTGACACTGCTCCATAATTCAATTACAACGCATGACACCTAACCACGATTGACGTTAACCCGGCGTGATGGCTGTATCAAAGGAGTACATATGTAATGTTTATAAAATTGGGTAGGCAGCACAGCAGCCACTATTGACGTTTCACGAAGATTAGAGTCTATTTGAAAAGTATTTCCGAGACCTGGCGTAGCTCTGGGGTAGAATGCTTGACTGCCACGCAGAATTCTTGGGTTTGGTTTCTTCTGGGACTCTGAATTTTTTTTATTTGCATGCGTCGGGGGTCAACGCTACCTATGTCAGGTTTTTTTTAACACCTATATTTCTTCTATGCCTTCGTTGGGTCGACGCTACCAATGTCGGGTATCGCTTAACGCTCACGCGTTAAAATTGCCTACGTGTGTTCTCGTCGTTCCTGGGTAGATACTAAGTGTCAATATCCTGCGGCAAATACCCCCATACCAGCAGCACATACCCGTCCGTGAGTATGTGCCACTCACTGTCTTGAGGGAAGTGTTTGACGACATACGCGACGGGATTGTGACAACATTCATGTCTTGCCAGCGTGTCATATTCGTCAAATCATCTTACCCTCCCATGCTAATTTTGTTGACGCCAAGTTAAGGTGCTAACCACGAGAGCACCCAAACTTAAGCGGCTAGCTAGCTAGCTAGCTAGCTAGATAGATAGATAGATAGATAGATAGATAGATAGATAGATAGATAGATAGATAGATAGATAGATAGATAGATAGATAGATAGATAGATAGATAGATAGATAGATAGATAGATAGATAGATAGATAGATAGATAGATAGATAGATAGATAGATAGATAGATAGATAGATAGATAGATAGATAGATAGATAGATAGATAGATAGATAGATAGATAGATAGATAGATAGATAGATAGATAGATAGATAGATAGGTAGGTAGGTAGGTAGGTAGGTAGGTAGGTAGGTAGGTAGGTAGGTAGGTAGGTAGGTAGGTAGGTAGGTAGGTATGTAGGTAGGTAGGTAGGTAGGTAGGTAGGTAGGTAGGTAGGTAGGTAGGTACGCTCAATGTCACCGAACTTCACTAAGAAATGCTTCGCATTTAAAACAGTCTTTTAGATGTGGCAAGGTCGATACGTTCACTGAAAACTGGGGGTCAGGCTAGCAAGTGACCAGTTGATGCACACAAGGCCCGGATACGCTATCGTGTTCTTCAACGGTAAATGTCAAGCGTCCTCCTGTTTTTTTCTTCTTGTCTTGTCCTGTACTTAGCTTTAGTACGTACTGACATATACCAACAAGCCAGCCAAGCGTCAACTTGGTTAGCATTGTATCATCGCGTGATGGAAACCTGAAGTGAAAGGTTCGCTGGGGTGAAGACCAAGGTCAGGGTTGTTACTGTCATTTTTCACCTCCTCCATGTGCAACTGCCGGGCCTGCAGAGTGATGCTGTACATCACAGCAGACAAGTACAAGAGACGCTTAGGCACACAGAAACCAGCAACCTGTAGCTAAAGGCTGCAGGTTACAAATGACCCCCGGTTGATTGCAGGAACCTGGACAGCCCATGGTTCCCTCTTCCCTACGGTGTTTCCCGACTATCCATCTCCCAACGTCTTCTTGCAATCTTCTTACCGTTATTTAGAAAAACAAGCACTATAACTTTCTCCCTCTTTTCTTTATCTGATGCAGGATGCACCCGCAAGCGTAATCACCAATTCCACATCACTTCATCTCCATATACAATTTCTTCGCGATCTACAAACTTACAATAGCTATACTTGAATACCTTGATTCTGATTGTACTTGAATACTTGAATACTTGATTCTGATTTGTTGTACTATTATGCATTTTTAATTGCTATCTAACTATTGTAAGTATTTATTGTACTTCATTGCACTCGTATCTACTCAATATTTTTCTTGTAGCTCAGCAAATCACTACTGTTAAAGAATGAACACGACTGCCTTTCAATGGGTTCTGGGTTCCTACTTGTATGCTAACTAATAACCAACAATTATATACATTTTCCTCGCATTAAACTGATTGATCGATTTACTGACTGACTGACTGATTGATCGATTGATTGATTAATCGATTGATTGATTGACTGGATTATTGACAGATTGATTGGTGTTCCCAGCAACGACTCGTTAGAGTGAAGGCGTGTTATATGCAAGAGTCCATTTGTCATATGCAAAAGTCGAAAGAGCTAGTGGAACCGTAGTGTCGCAGAATAATAAAATCCATTTTGTCCTTTTAAAGCGAACCTTTTTTGAGTTACAGAATTTGGTGACAAAGGCGGTATACTTCCTAAAAGAAATTTTTTGCGCGTCATATACAACATATCTAGATTTCACCCTTCTGCAAAACTATTCCAAGCTGCCGATGTTGCAACAGTTTTAACGTGATAGCGTTAAAGGGCTCGTTTTCAATACTTTGTATTTCATGCCTTGTTCTACAAATTTTGAACAAAAAACAATATAGTAAGACCTGCACATATAGTCGAGTTGGCCCGATACTCTCCTCTATATCCATCCTTGTCATGAAAAAGATTAAAATAAGAACACCACGCACAATTTACGAGGTTCTGATGTTGAGAATAACTGTGATAATTATTCTATCACAAGTTGCGGCTTTTGATATTTCTTCTTGTAGCTGTGACCTTAGGGTTTTATGTGTGAGCTGATAGCTATAACGATCGATATTACTTTTGTTTTTATTTGTATTTTCCCACCTTTTCTATTCTTTGGACTGGGTGTAGTTGTCACGTTATTTTGGAGATCATGTTCACGGATATTGTGTGCTCTCTTTATGTTTATGCTTCTGTGTGCCCTTTCATATACGCTGTAACATGTATGGTGCCAAACTTTGCTCGGCTGGGATGCTTAGTCAAGCTAACAAGAGCTTTCTCTTTCCATATATGATTAGGTGCCTGAAGGTAAGGGTAAATAAATTGATTGAGTTCATTATTTTTTAACATTTATTAAATAATGACAAACCCGGCACTGACCAGTGCACAGAGATGCAGGTATGCTCAACTTGCCTTTTCTATTTTCCTGTGCTGCCCTCTGCTGTTTGGTAGGGTTTTGGTACGGGCTGAGAAAGCCGGTGCTGCTAGAAGTAAAGCCTCCGAGACTATGAGGTGTTTTGCAACATTGCCGCTAGGGGAAGGGTGCATGCACCGTAGCATCAAGAGAAAGGCACATTAGGTTTTCGAAGGTCGCTGATCACTTGCGTATTATACAGCCGCCGTTTAAAAGTAACTGGCAATCTCTCGATTGTGAGCTTGTCAGTGATGAGTCGTTTGTGGTATAGCAGCGTGATCTCTTTATTGAGGTCATTTGCCAGTTCACGTTGCCCTGCTTATTTATTCACTGTCATAGTTTCGTTTGATTTATGCATGCATGACCGTAATTTTTGCTTGTAGCGACGGCTGTACTGCCCTGCTAAACATGTGGGTGGAGGTCCGATTCCTGGCTTGGAAGAGAGAGAAAGTCAATAATAATATGTGGGGCTTCAGTATCCCAAAACCAAGACATGATTACCAGGGACGCCGAAGTGAACGGTTTCGGAATTTTTTCACTTTCCGGTGTTCTTTAACGAGCGCTTACATCGCACAATGCAAGGGCCCCTAACATTTCGCATCCATCGAAGTCCGACCGCCACGGCCACGTTCGAAGAAGCCGCGTCCTTCGGGTGTACAGCCGAGCGCTGTAACCACTGATATTCCATGGCGGAAGCGAAACGTTATGAGTGTACATAACGCAAGGCGATGGAAAGAAAGAAAAATTCCGCCATATCCACGAAGTGAATGATGATGAGTGGGCGAAGCTCGGGAGCTAAACCTGGTAAACCATGAATCCTCTGTACATTTTGCCCACTCGATTTTATTACATCGCTCCCTCTAGCGTACGTCGCCGCACTAAATCGAACGATTGCCTTCAACCAATGACACGCGCCATATGTGACATCATTCCTATTTTATAAGATCTCGCGTCTTTCATCAACTACAAGTACCGCTTTCTAGTTTATAACATCTTGCATCTTTTCATCATCAGCTACAAGTACCACCATCTAGTAAACACTACAAGAACTAAACGAGAGGTGGCTACATACAGGAGACGGTACCGCCATCTAGTGAACACTGCAAGAACTAAACTAGAGGTGGCTACATACAGGGGACGGTACCGCCATCTAGTGAACACTGCAAGAACTAAACTAGAGGTGGCTACATACAGGCTACAGGGGACGCACAGCCCACCACGCCCTAAGGAGCTTCGCCCCTAAAAGAAGGAAATAAAAGAAGAAGAACGAATAGCATATGCCAGGCAAGCAGGCACCTAGCTGCGTTTGCCCCCATTTCCTCAGTTAGGGAAGGGCCTTGAGTGCTCCAGAATCATGTTCGGAAAAGTAAGAAACATCCGACGTATACGGGTGTAAACAAGGCAAATCCAATTTTAGCTTTCCTCCTTGGACGGAAGAGAGTTAAAAAAAATGGCAGCATATCCACGGAGTGAATGGTGGAGAGTGGGGCGAAGTATCCGTCCGTCCATTCGTTCTTGCTTCCGTCCGTCCATGCGTCCGTTTGTGTGACCGTCCGTGCGTCCATCCGCCCGTCCGTGCGTGAGTCTGTTCGTGCGTCCATCCCTGCGTTCGTCCATGCATCCGCCCCTGCGTCCATTCATGCGTCCATCCATGCATTTGTCTGCGTGTCCGTTCGTCCATCTATTCAACACTCCGAGTACCACCATCTCGCATCTTTTCATCATATATTCCCCATATAGAAGCACCGCCATCCAGTGGACATTCCAAGGACTAAACGAGACGTGGCACACGCACACTTTCTTACGGCTTGCGCTTCGAGTCTACTTCCCACCTTTAACCACCTCGAGTTCATGGTATATACTAGTTCACTGTATTCATGGCACTGCAGCCCAACGCTCGCTAAACCTTTCTAAAACCAAGGAGGGTACGCCCAGCGAGTATAACGTAGCAACCTTATCCTTTCAGATAGTGCTCAATGCCAAAGGCTGCTAATGAGAAATGAGAGACAGGAGAATTCGGCTTTTACTTTCTCACGGCTTGCGCTTCAGGTTTACTTCCCACCTTTAACCACCTCGAGTTCATGGTATATGCTAATTCATTGTATTCATGGCACTGCGGCTCAACGCTCGCTAAACCTTTCTAAAACTAAGGAGGTTACACCCAGCGAGTATAACGTAGCAACCCTTTCTTGTCAGATACTGCTCAATGTGCATGCCAATGGTTGCTAATGGGGAATGAGAGACAGAAGCATTCGGGTTTTAGTTAACGCGCACGCTGCTATTTTTTTTTATTGTTCAGCAATGCACAGAAGAAATCTCCCACAGGCACCACCTTGGAGGTCAAAATGTAACACTTGTTACACACTACTACTACGACTACGAGGGACGAACGGGTATCGCTATAAAGAGCTTCGCCCCTAAAAAGACGGAGAAGGAGCTATACCAACAATGCAAAAATATTTACCACAAAAATGGTTGCTTGTTTGTGCCATAGTCTAAATCCTTAATGAATCATTCATAATATCGCTGAACATAAGTACACTTTCATCTTGGCGGAACGTTTATTTAACATTTGCTTTATGATGAAGACTTCTTTAAAATTGACGTGTGACCACTAATAAGGACTCATTGCTGCCATGCCATCGCTGCAAACTTACTGGTGCCACATAGAGTACAAAAATATTTTTTTTAAATATTGACATGCACAGTTTAAACGATTGTGGAAAATTTCTATCATATCGAATAAGCTTTTTCTCGCTTGGAGTATTGTAACCCAATAACTGAGTATTGAAAAGCATATACGACACTACCCACTTTCTTACATTAATAATGGCAAGACATGTTTGATTTTCGGCGAGAATAAGCAATCCGCTGTACAGGTTCTATTGTAGTATTTTTGAATAGACTGCACTACTCTTTCATCACCCGTCAAGTGTTAAATGGACCATGAAACAGTTCTTTTGAAGTTTTGTCAGTGTTTAGGCTAGGGCATCATCAAACCATTCGCACCATAAATATACACTGACGCGCCGTGTACCAACGCTGCTACAGACAATTATATGATATCCTCCTTCTCACACCTGTCTTGACTCCTCAGATGAATAGTCACGCTGACATCGGGGGCGCACTCGTTGATTTCGGCTTCGCCCAGTCATGGTCTCCGAGAGTGCACGCCGACAGGTTACGTGCAATCTCGGAGGCCATAGCCCGGCCAGTGCATCCGGCAGCACGCACACCGTCTGGCAACAAAAACGAAGGCCACCATATTGCTGATAACTGTTCCGACGGGTGCCGCCACCGTATACCAGCCGACCTTACGCGCACTGCGCACCCAATCAGATCAGCAGCCTGGGGGATGTCGCCCTTCCAGTGGATGTCGTACTACGAGTGGTTGGATGAAAATGGGTTTGTCTGAGCGGCAGTGAATCTCAGCAATTTGCTGCTTTAAATGGTTACCAAAGAGCAAAACAATTTGTTTCGGATCAGTAAAGTACCATTTCGCAATCCCAAAAACACGATTCTTACGGACACACGACGTTTATCCATCAAGAAAACGTGAAAAAATAAAATGCATGTGGCAAACCCACCTTGCGAATTGGCGCACCAAATATCGTGACGTAAAATTATTCAAAGTGTCTACTATAGGTCCTATGTCACTTACAATCGATGAAAAGGAAGTAAATTGTAACCTGTGTACTTTCGTAATAATATTTTTTTTCACACGATTGCCTTCACGGCCCATTAGACCATTTATGGGAAATGTTCACGTATTGCTGGACATTCTCACAAAATATTAGGCTTGTGCAGTGTCTGCACATGAAGTGTGCTTACGGATTGACATCGTAAACCCCGCTCACCGCAAGAACGACATAAATATGAAGTAAAGTATCAAATCGATCTTGATGAGACATGAATAGGCACAAGAAAAAAGGACGCAGAAAGTGACATTTTTATAGTGCTTGTAAATAACTGCGTCAGTGGAACATTGGTGGGAGGTTGCTCCATTGATTGTCATATTCCATGTCACCGCATACCACAACCCACCACTATTTCGGTGGAAGTCCTGTAAGATTGCTACGTTGTTCTGTACGAATCCAAATCGAATTCCACCGCATAGCGCAACCCGCCAATATTTAGGTAGATGTTGTGTAATATTGCTACGATGTTGTATAAATGTCATATTTTATGTCACAGCATACCAAAACCTACCAGTATTTGGGTAATGAATTGGGAATATTGGTGCGAGGTTGATTCATGCAATGTCCTACTCTTGCCACCGCATCCCCAACCGACCAATATTTTGGCAGAGGTCATTTATTATTGGTACGATGTTCTCTGCAATGTCATATTCCATGCTACCAAGTACCACTATAACAAATATTTATGTATAAGTGTGGTGGAATATTGGTACGATGTTGTATGCATGTGATAATCCATGCCAAAACATACCACAAAGTACCAATAAATTTAGTAGAAATAGTTAAATATTGGCATGGTGTTGTATAGAATGTCATTCCATTTTGCTGTGCACCGCAACCAGCCAGAATTTCGGTAGTAATTGTAAAAGCTCGGTACGATGGTGTGTAGGATATGTTACTCAATTTCACGGCGTACCACAACCCGCTGAAATATAGATTGGTCCTATGTGTGTATTAGTATCATGTTGCATACAATGTCACATTTTATACCACAGCATTCCACAATCTAGAACAGAATGGAAAACAACTGTTTTGGGTTCTGGGAGACGCGACTGGGTCGCGACACCAACTCACTTATGCTTTAGCGCCATATTCCCAGGCCTTGTTGCCGAAAATATTGTTTGTGCGGTATTCGTGAATGAACTGTGTTTGCAGAATATTGGTAACATTTGATAGCGTCCTGCACATTACCTCACAACATAAAAGGTCCAACCAACGTTTACGGCGTAACTCTGGTAATAACCTAATACCTTGAACCCGTGCATGAAGTTTCTGCAGCACCTGCACGTGTAAATAATGACAACGACATTGATAACTGAAAAGTTCAAGCAGCCCCAGTCAATCATAACTGCAAACTCAATTTCTCAATACTTGTAATAGCATGTCCGCGCTGGCACATTCCCCGAGAAACACGAAACGTCGTAAAAACTTCTCGAAACGACTAGAAAGGTATGTGGACATTTAGGTATATTATGTAACGTTGAATGAACGTTTTCCACAAGAAGTTTTGAAAAGATATTGAGAAAACGTTCTGTACGAGAAGTTTTTTTTTCAACTTTTACTATACGTTATTTTCTAGAACATTTAGTTGAATTCACGGATGAAGTCTCGAGGTGTTCTCTACGTTTCTTTCTTTTTTTAAATCAGCTAATATTTGCTTTACATATTTATATAGTGTATAATTTTACATTATTTTACATATTTAGATGTAATAACAAAGCTCTGTAGTTAGCCTTAAGAAATCAAGATGCGCAAGCGCGGTGTGCGTATGCGCGGCTATAACAATTTTATTTGTTTGAACGTGTTACCCGCCGCTCGATCGCTTATAGAATGGTCGGGTTTGAGTCGATTTCTCTCGTGGTTTAAATGTGCTTGCGCTTTGTGTTCGTGTTATGTGTTCTGCCAGCGCTGCTGATTACGAAGATGCGCTATACTCAAGCGAGGACGTGTGGCTTCGCGTCGTGAAGCACTCGCCAGGTGTTTAGCACATTACTGCTGTCGGCGTTTTCTTATCAATGCGTTCACCAAGTTTACCCTACCATGTGCACGATAAGTGAGCTTTTGTTTATGCGGTGACCCTGTTTTTCTGTAGTATTTCAGCAGTGTAAAGGCCAATTTAAGTGGGGACGACAAGTTTTTTTTTTCTTTTGTGTGGAGTGTGAAGCATGCACGCGCAGCGGGAATTCGGCGACAGACGAGCAGAGTTGTGGCGGCGGCTGCCTCTGTCGGCAGTGGTGTTGAAGGCGGCCCTGCTCTCGAGTGACGGCTATTTTTGTTTAATAATTCTGCGGCATTTGTTAGCTGTAGACGTTGATCATGCCAAGAGTGTGTAAGGTTGTCTAAGGCAGTTCCATCTGCTGTACGTTCCGTTTTAAGCAGCAACAATATCGTTATACCTTATGACTACTGTCAGAGATGCTTTTACTTGCGAGTGGCCGAATTTATGCCGGTGTATGCATCCTCGCCGCTACGCGTCTTTATAAACTACCGGGATACTCGAGTTGATGCGTGTTCGTGTGCAGCGTGTTGCATTGTCGTTGGTATGTCTCGCAAAGGTTGCACCTACGCTTATGTGTTCATGCAGCTCGTTTAGTAAAATTCGAACTTGCGGTATACGCCAGCAACATAGGTTGTCTCATGCGGCTTGAATTCATGCATTTTAAGCTATTCGTTTACCTTCAACTGTATTTTCGAATGGATATTTTACGGCTAAATGAGGCCGAATTGCTGTACCTGACTGTACGAGCACTAACTCAGTCATTAGTCCACGTGTTCGAGCACCATCCATTTTACTCTGCTTTGTTTTACACTGTGCTTGGATTTTTTTTAAATATTCTATGCACCTCGCTCAACCTTGGTGCTGAAAGTTTGCTAAACACATTTGGGTGTACGAACATTAAGAAAAGTTTAGAGCAGTACCTCTAATAATATTTCCTGTTTAATAATAATAATAATAATAATAATAATAATAATAATAATAATAATGTTTATTTTTCATCAATAGTTTGATGAAGGACCGCTGCAGGTAAAAGCTGCTCTCCAAAAGAGGCAGCTTGACAAAGGCCCACAGCTACCCTTTAGCACGACAGCAGTGGCAAACAATCAGCAATGTGAAGTCAACAACAATAATAACAAGACCAAATGAATAAACAAATAAATATAAATAAAGATATAGAAATTAAGTCCAAATTCCAAAAATAAAAATAGCAACCATGATAACACAGCAACTGCAAGGAAATCTTAAAAACTAAACATGTGTATATCCCGCAACTGAATATGTGTACAATGTAAAAAATCTACGCCAGCTTTCACATATTTATTAAGTAACGTAGGAACTATGTAGGATAAGTTATCTGTGGAGTAGTTTGTTCTCGAAGTTTTTATTTGCCATGTTTTTTTTTATTTCGTGCTTCAAACAATGTAATATTTGGCTGCTGTTTTGAGAGGTCATACAAAAAATGTCGACTTTCTTTCAATTCACGCCTGATTGCCAATGCTAACTTAAAATTGTAGAGACATGGCATGCTTAACAGTATATTGGATAAAGTGAACACTCTAGGCATGAGCTACAGATGTTAGCGGGATCTGTGGTATGTGCAGAATGAATATTTTATTTATCCCTCAAACCTCGCGATAACATTATGAATCACGGTAAGCATGCATAAGTCATGCACATATTGCTGTTAAAATATAAAATTGAACACCGTATTTATTTCAGAATAATAAATATAAATTGCAAGTTTTCAATCTACGGGAACTGAAGGAATTTTACCAATTCGGAAATCAGTTTCACAAAATCTCATTACTAAATCACGGTCAATAGCTTCCAAAATTCTGGTTCCCGGAGATTGCTGCAGAAGCTTGCATGCTTTATTGGGTTAATGTGTGGTTCAAGGTGGGTGCCTCGAGTCTTGATATTTCCACGTTTTTTTTTTTATTCATTAAACAGCCTGTGATACTTAAGTGAGGGGCACTGCCTTTTTAGCCAACCAGAATCATTGAAACTGATGAGCATAATTGTTCAGCACGCAATAGTAATTTAGTGACACTAACTTCTGACATTGTAGGTATATTCGTCCTAGTGTGAGCAGCCTGAAGAAAGCTACATTAGTTGTACTTGAAATCAATTTCGAATCAAATTCATATTTAATAACATAGGTTACCTGCAATGGATACTTGATGAAAGTGCATACCATCATGTATGTGTTGTGGTATCATGGAATTTGCTGTCGATGCACTACGCACGAGCGCAATTCAAGCATGGTTCTAACACAACTGCAATGTGGAAACTGCATTTTTTTCATAAGTTTGCAACTGCGTTCACCGAGAAAATCAAGAAAGTTTTGCTTCTAACATCTATAGTTTGTGTACATCCTGATTGTTTGAAGACACATTGTTCCAAATCATTTTAAATAGACTGACAAATTCAGTTTTCTAAGAGACACATGTCACTGAACTATTTTTTCGGTGTTTCCATCACAGCTTATGCATGCACCTCGTAGTAACCGAGTGTGAAAGAATTCCGGACAAGCCTGTCGTCAATGGTGGCTCGTGGAAAAGTTGGCTACTGAGGGTACAGCAGCTGCGCATGGCTTCTGTTTCCTATGGAAAGAGAACTTCACTTAGCCACCTGGTTGCTGTATTCAAGTAGCTCGTATGTTCAGTATTCAAAATTAAGCATTTCGTTTTTCTTTAAAAAAGTCAGGGCTGTAAGTGGTGTGTGTAGAAGCCACCTTTGCAGATATCGAAGTGCTCAGGCGAGCACAATGTGCAACAATAATTCTCACTGTCAGCCGTGCCATTGAATAAGATTTGATAATGAACCTATTAGTGATGGCAGCAGGCGGCCATGCACGTATTAGAAATTTGAGCCAGTCGCATTTCTACATAGGTCCAAAGAATTGTGGCATGACTGTGCTCAGATATCCCGCTGGAAAGATTAGTTGAGGCTTGCAACAATATGTATGCAGGTGCCCCATATATTCTGACCATGGGTCGAAGCCATAGACACACATTATAATGTTTACCTTTTTACTACCAGCTGGTGATAGCAAGCACTGTCTGCTCGTCCCGCCAGGGAGTAAAAATTTGCTGATCCTCACTGCCTTGCATGCGTAATAATGAAAAGCACAATTAAATTTCCGAGTGGAATATCTCATAACATAGACATGCTCGAAGAATTTTTCCAAGTCGGAGTGTGTAGAAACATGACTGCCACAAACTTTTCTATGCAAACATACCCACTTATTGTAGGCACCAAAATTTCGTTACTCTTAGTTGATTGGGTAACTGACAGCATTATTGTCTTACTTTCAGTCCCCTTAGACACATAAATTATCTGCCAAGGCGGTTTTTTTCGTTCTTAGAGCTGAATTTTAATGCAAGCACAAAGCACATCTCTAAATGTGTCAGTGCTGCTTCCTAAGGTTTTATGTCATGTTTATTTTTTGTGTAATCTGCAGTTAGTCACATAAAATTTAACTTTTTGCATTGCAATAAGGCTGTAGCTAATCACTGATTTTATTTTCACTGTAATATTGACTGACTATTTTGTTTTAATATGTTTTTGTGACCTTCGTTCATTGTATTCTCTAATTTAATGTCGTAAGTGCAATCAAGTAATTTTCTACTGTCATACCTAATCATACCTAACTTTGGCAATACCTAACCAAGTGTGATATATCACAGTGATACCTAACCACGCTTAACATTGTTACTGATAACTGACAAAAGGCATTCTGGAATATTGTAGCGTTTTTTTTAATTCACTGTGTCTTTTGTCCAAGTATTTTTGGATGGAATTAAAATTCGGGGTGTTGCGAAAACCACAATTTGATTGTTAAACACAGATTTGTGGTCAAACTCATTAATTTCGACTACTCATGGTTCTTACATACCTAAACTTTAGTGCACTGGGTGAGATAAAATTAGATTGTTTGACTGCTGCTTTTCGGCTGTAACAAATTTTCTACCTTCATATATTTGCTACTGGGCCAATAATGTGTTTGCTAAGCTAGTCTGCTCATTTTCGTTGCACTGATGGAAGCCTGCTCGAAGAAAACACTTTGTGCCTTTTGTATGTGTGCAGGTTCCTGGACCAAGTATTTGGCCAGCACCTCAATTGCTTTGTATAATCATAGTTACTATAAAGCGTGCGAGTTTTAGGACAAAGTGCGTAGTCATTGTTATGTATAGTAAAGGTTACAAGTATGAAACAAGAGTTGTTGAAATTTTGCATTTACTTTTGGATGTTCAGTATGATACATTGCAGGCAATACCAGAAACGAAAATGAGTTGACGTTTAAAAGCCTGTCTTGTCTCCAAGCAAAATAGATTATCGTAATGATAGATGACAGTCCCTAATTCATTCTTTCAACAAATAGGGCACTAATTTTGCTCGTTAGAAAAGTGCCAACAATCAATTTGATGCCAAAATTATGCGGCTGTCCCTACTTGCCACTCTCAACAGTGAACAGCTAAATGCGCCAGTTGCAAAACGCTGACTTGATGCAACAAATTAACCACGAAAAACGCTCAACAAGCTGGTTTACATGAAAAATAATCGTCTAAAAAAGGTGTTAAAAGATCAAGCAAAAGACTTTTAAAAATCTTGGCAAGAAGTTTACTAGGCTTATCATAATATAAGTATAGTAAACGTTTACAAAGTTTTTTTTTTTAGGAATTTAGGCAGACGTTTTTTTAGAATTCTTTCTAGAAGTTTTCTAGCCATATAATAACGTGGCGTTACCACAGCTACAGGAGGTTTTCAAGCTGCTTATGTTTCAATAACATCTCAACGAGACTTCTTATATACCTTTGGACTATCCTTTTTGGACATTTACTAAAACTGCTTTAGCTTTTCTTGTGTTTCGTGGGTCGTGTCAAATACGCACTTGACCTTTCAAGAGAAAATGAGTAAAATTTGCTGCATTAATCAATGTGGCTGTGAAACATCAATAATACGCATTTTGTAAAAAAAAAAAAAAGAATTTATTGAAAAAAAAAAGTGTTTCCGCCCGGGATCGAACCGGGGACCTTGCGCGTGTGAGGCGCACGTGATAACCACTACACCACGGAAACTGCTGCTGAGGTCGGTTCAAAAAGCTTTAATGTGCCTTATGCATATCCACAACAAAAGTTTAGTAACATCATGGCGATCAAGTTGGCAGGGCCATATGCGCTCGCTTCACCCATACTACATGTAGCGTAGCCTACCCCCCCCCCTTCCTCCAGAAAAGGGGGGGAGGGGGATGTCAAGCATGCCTCCACATGGCCAGTAGAGGGAGAACTTGTGAAGTGCTGGCTGTGTTGCTGGCGCAACAAGTGCGGTACGTCAGCGAGATGAAATGGTTTGCAAAACCAAACGGAGGCGGAAAGTACAAAATTATGTTTCAATCAATTTGCGCCTGATATTGTACAGCAATGAAGTAAATGCACGGTTCACAATCAGCAAATACATCCTATAATTCCCGTTTCTTGAATTCTAGGACAGTGAGAGTCCATTATCTTTTCCAAATAGAGGGACCACTTCATAAACCACTAGAAAAAAAATAGATGATGTCATCATTCCATGCATTTGCTCTGAAGTACAAAGTGGGCATATACAAAGCACGCACGCAAAGATATATCGTTAAGATAGGAAACAAGCAACGCCAGACAGACTCTGCAGTTTATTTAGCCGTAAATATTGACACACGTACTAGGCGGGAGGTGTGTAGTTAATGCTGACAACTTTTGAGAAGTGTCGTGTTTGTTTTTCTATCCACGCTGCTGGGCTGGGTGGAGACTGTATAGAGCAATAATCGCAATGATTAAGTCTTTTGGGGATAGGGGGTGGGGGGTAGGTTGATGCCTTGCACTTCACGTTTTCACTATGCGTGGTCTGTAAAGCAAGAGGGTTGGGAGAAACATTAAGGTGGGAGGGGGACACTGTCACCCCCTTCCTCTGAAACTGCCCCTGCCACTGCATACGTTTCATAAACTGCGACACTCGTCACTTTTCACATGCAACCGTGGTGAAAACGCGCCGGCGCAAGGTGCGTGGCGCCATCTGTGAAATGTTGACAAAGGCTGTCACTAAGTTGGTTTCCAAGAACGCCACGAGGAAGCAGGACCTTCCAAAGGATCGGGGAGATCGTTTTCTCCGCATCCTCCGACGGATGCCCCGTCACGCCGCATCCGGGAATACATCCCGGCGGAGAAAGTCAAAAAAACGAGCCACACAGCGCCCACCCCGTGGACGTGGAAGATGTCCTGAGCGACGGCGGTCTGAAACGTGAGTGCATCTCTTTTTTTTCCGTCTCTCCTGGCTTCTCTCTTGCAGTCTAGAATATCACTGATGCATTTCGCGGATGATCTTCGGCAAGCCGCGCGCATATATGCTGAAGACTTTCCGACGACGAGCTGTATAGTTAGAAGAGGGGGTAAAGTGGGAGATTAGAGGAGTGGCGCGGCGCGCCCGGTCCTACGCGATCGCACTCGGTCCACGCCGTGGCGCGGGCGAAACGAGGTTGCAAGTGGCGGCTCGGAGTTGTCGCCAATGGCTCGTTGCAGGCTGTTTCTTTCGGACCGGAGTTTGCGCTGTCGCGGGAGCTGTTCGCAACGTCTCTCGCACGCTCCACTTGCGGTGAATGCACGCGCAGTTAGTTGCGCTCACGTTATTGCAATGGCTAAACGAAGATTTTACTTAAGACGTTGGTGTCGTTGAAGCGGCAGAGTCATCGGTGCACTGTCTTAATCATCGCATTCACGATGCTGTTGTCCTGTGAATTGTTGGTATATACACACTTGCAAATGGTTGGTGAAATGCCATATTGAATACTGTAGTTACAAACCGTAAAGGTGATGTATAGGCTGTGGTGCTCGACTGCAGAGCCGATGGTCGTGGGATCGAATCCACGGCCGCAATTTCTAGGGAGACGAAAATACTAGGAACTTATGTACTATGAGTTAGACGCTCGTCAAAGAACACCGGATGGTCGAAATTTGGTGAGCCCTCCGCAGTGGCGTCCCATATAGACGTGTTTTGGAACGTTAACCAACAGTTATTGCAGTGTAACCGTTCAGGAATAGTTATGACGAGCCGTGTCTCAGTTCCCCGTCTACGCAATCTTCTATTCCTTTACAAGCTCAGAATAACTACCAACTCTGCCATGTGTTCAGAAAAAGTGGGTAACGATTTGGGGT
This sequence comes from Rhipicephalus annulatus, assembly GCA_013436015.1. Taxonomy (NCBI): domain Eukaryota; kingdom Metazoa; phylum Arthropoda; class Arachnida; order Ixodida; family Ixodidae; genus Rhipicephalus; species Rhipicephalus annulatus. Next base: position 397,691 of record WOVY01016115.1, read on the forward strand.
ACGAGGTACTCTACTATTGGAGAGCATGAAGCCGTCCCTTGGGCCTCACACTTGATGAAGTCCTCAATCTGTGGACACTCCCGCTCATGTGTTTAGAAGTGGCGAACGATTTAGAATATTCGGTACTTTACTATGGGAGAGCTGAAAGCCGTCCCTTGGAAAAGAAAACTCCACCCTTTACGGTGCGCTAAGCGGCAAGGTCATTGAGGGTCCTGGGTTGATGGGACTACTGTTGAGACAGCATGAATCACATAGTTGGTGTACCCATATACAGGCATGTTTACCGTCGCCAGTTTTACATCAAAACCTTCAGTGCACTGGTGAATTCCATCTCAGATTCTGATACCGACGCCGGGCCAAATGCGTTACTTTAGGCAGAAACAACGAACCTTTATTTTCCGTTATGTGCGCGGTACGTATTTGAGCGCACAAAGGCATATTTATGACTCGAAAAGCAACAAGCTTCCATGAGTCTCTTACACAAGGTATTAACAGGTTTTCGGGCTGAGCAAGCAATTATTCTTCGGTTGTACCCGATAGTAGGTTGCTGTTCACCGAGTGTGTCTGCACCCGAAAAACTTTACGGAGGCCACACATGTCATGAATCAAGAGAATAAAGGAGAGTTATTCATCGCAGTAGCGTCATAAGTGGGGCCCCAGCTTTACAGGTGCAGCTAATTCCTTGGGTACGTGTTCACTGCAGCTAACATCGCTTCGATTAATTACAATCAAGAATTCAGTTTGCTTTTAGGGGTGCAGCTCCTTATAGTGGCAGCCGTTTGTCCCTCGTGGCTGTAGTAGCAGTGTTTAACAAGCATCACATTTTGACCTCCAAGGTGGTGCCGGTGAGAGATTTCTTCTGTGCGTTGTTGAACAATAAAAGATAGTGCTCAATGTACATGCCAATGGCTGCTAAGGGGGAATGAGAGGCAGGAGAATTCCGCTTTTAGTTAACGTGCACGCTACGAATTTTTTATTGTTCAACAACGCACAGAAGGCAAGAAAGGGTTGCTACGTTATACTCGCTGGGCGTAACCTCCTAGGTTTTAGAAAGGTTTAACGAGCGTTGGACCGCAGTGCCATGAATACAGTGAACTAGTATATACCATGAACTCGAAGTGGTTAAAGATGGGAAGTAGACACGAAGCGCAAGCCATGAGAAAGTGTGCGTGTGCCTCCTCTCGTTCGGTCTTTGGAATGTCCGCTGGATGGTGATGCTTCTATATGGGGAATATATGATGAAAAGATGCGAGATGGTGGTACTTGGAGTGTTCAATAGGTGGACGAAGGGACACACAGACAGATGCATGGATGGACGCATGGATGGCTGCATGGACGGATGGACACATGGACAGACGCAGGAGCGGATGCATGGACGAAAGCAGGGACAGACGCACAGATGAGCATGCGGACGCATGCGAACAGACGCACGCACGGACGGGCGCATGGACGCACGGGCGGCCACACAGACGCACGCATGGATGGACGGAAGCAAGAACGAATGGACGGACGGATGCTTCGCCCCACTATCCATCATTCACTCCGTGGATATGCTGCCATTTTACCGCATTAAGAAATTTGATTCATGTATCTCTCATGAAGAAGCTTTGACTTTTCGCCACTGTTCCTGATGTGTACTTTTCACTTTGGAAAGTCATGGAGCACAGCCATCCCAGCCCTTCCATGTGGATGCAGTAGCATAGGCTTAGGGGAGGCTATGGCAGTAAGTGCAGAAGACGGTGTCAAGCCAAATTGGCAAACAAATACTTTTGTCGATTGGATTGCGAGATCATGGGGATAGACAGGGAGTGGAAAGTTTATAGGAAGAAAACATAATCTACTTGTTTATGTTAAACAGGACAACCGGGGAAGTATTGAATTTTCTGTGGAGCGACTTCGTCAAGACAGTTGACCACCCAGTGCCTCACATCAGCACTACTAAAGGCCACTTGAGCAGGGCCTATATAGGGAGAGTACAGCGAAGTCGGTGACCTTTTCTCCAGCTGCTGCTAATTCTAGTCCATTTCATTGTGCTAATTCTGAACTCCTGATGCTCCGACGGCGGTCGCTACTGCTACTATTCCAATGATCCTGCTTGTGTACTACGGCTGCTCATTGCTCTTACTCACACTGCTGAAATACTACTTCTCCTACTGCTTCTATTCTCCAAGAGTACTGGCCACCTGGTGCATCACACTGGCATTACTATAGGTAATTTAGGTAATTTAGAGCAGCCGCTGATAAGGACAGGCCTATGAAGATCACTCCTTCCTTCTAAAGCTGGTCATACTATTCCTTATTATACGTCTACTTCTATTACTACTGAGTTCTCACTGGTCCTGCTGCTCTTACTACTACTGGCATTAATAAATCAATACTGCTAGGTCTATGCTCCTGCACATACTGATCTTACGCTCTTACTCACACCGCTCCTATGCTCCTACTAATACTGCTAATATGCTCCTGCTAACATTGCTGTGTTGCTCCAGGTCAAACCGTTCCCGTGCTGGTGCTCATACTGGTAATATGCACCTGGTCACAGCGTTTTTATGTTCCCGACCATATTGCCTATTCTTCCACTCACACTACTCCTATTCCCCTACGCGCAATGCTCCTATGCTCTAGTTTCTAACAGTGCTCACACACTGCTACTCATGCTATTTCGATTTTTGCTGTCGCTGCTTCGTCTATTACACTCCTGCTGTAACCAATCACTACTACTCCACAACGTACTCCTGCTCCCTTCCGCTATACCATAAAAGTAAGGAGTTTTCTGCGTATCTCCAGGCATGCACTATCGAAGCCCGTCCATGCGTCCACACGTCATCGGCGAGAATGCTGAAGATAACGCACGAAGTGCAATCACAAATGCATAAATTTAGTAACTGACACAAGTGACACATGGCTTCCGAAAAATGCCGGAGACAAGGAAACAAACAAGCGTGAAAGACTTATATTTAGTTTATATAAGAGCTAATTTTGTTGTATAACCTCTGAGTGCTTCGGAATGATAACGTCATAACACTGTGCCTGAGATTGGCTCAAACAACTGCCCTCGTGCAGCTGCAGCTTATATTCAAGGGCCATTTTTATGCGTTACTTGTAACTATCAAACTGCAGAAATTTTTCGTTCAGGCATTTGCGTGAACTTGCGCACATTTACGCAAGAAAGAATGAATTTTCATGCTTTTACTATAGAAACATAATGACATTGTAATCTATACACGTGGTTTCAAAATAAGAAGTGTTCATCTCAAGTCTCGCCCTAGTATTAGTGACTGGTGCAGCGCAGCACATTTTAATTACTGAAATATATTTCCCAATATAACTTATTTTATACTTCACATCATATCTGTGTTCTTTCTCTGTGTAGTTCCCCACCTTGTGATGGCTTAACGGTGTGAAATTTTCGTAATGACTACTCCTGGAACGTGCTTAGGGAAATAAAAGTGCTTACGATAACACGGCATGTAGCTTTATTCCCTTAGGGCACACTACGATTATGCTTAAAGGCGGTAGAATCCAGTGCAAGCCTGTGTAGGGATCCGCCCATATGATGTTGCGTAACCAGAAATATACTCTCTGACTGCATTACCGTACGAGAAAAATTGCTTTAAGAGTTAGGGTCAGAACAACCACGCGGAGAACTTACTATTAAAGCAACTGAAAACCTTAAGTCACTGGTTTCACAACAGTAGTTAATTCGTTTACACTTGTGATCGACCGAGTTGCATCTTCCAGCCACATGCCATTTCATTTGTAACATTTTATCTCTCTACACTCGATACCCCCGAAAACTTCATGACACGTTTCATGCTCCCGTCGAAACGATGGAAGATTGGGGGCAAGCATAAGAACAACTTATGAAATGAGGAATACAATACGATAGGGAAAATAATTTCCAACTGCTTACGAAACATGACACGATGGACACCCATCAAACACAGTAATGCTTTTAGGGAAATGGTCAGATATGTAGCGCATCCAACCCAACGAAGTGAAATATACCAACACTTAGGAAGCAGGGGCACTTACTTTTTTTGCAATGCAATACACGTGTTTTGGAATTACCCTACATGGAACGTAACTTGCAAGAAATAAGCATACCATCGCCACAGATGTCCACACCTTGATAACAGAGCATACTTTATCAATGTTCACAGACACGCTGATGGCTCGGCATGCGTATCACACACGAAACACGCATACCTCGCACAAAATTACCCTTTTGATCTTGTTACGTAAATTATACCATGGTACACTGTGCGACATGCAGAGACTGGAAAGCTTCCAGCGCTTTTTCCAGCATAATTCTAGCAATGGTTTTGCGGCTCTTCATACTTTCATAAAGCCAACGCTACAGGGTTCGTTTCATCGCAATCCATTAGCTTCTGCTGTGCTAGGTAATTAGGAAGGTGCTCAGAGCAAGCCTCGGGCTAACGTACAAATCACTTCTGATGCGATAACCACTCTGTGCATGTAGTTTCAGTCGTTAGCACTGCCATAAGCATACCTCTCAGCAACACAGCCATTTCGTGTGGGCACCGAGTCCTTTAACTAGCATAGCAACCCTCGCTTCACACTAAACTTCATTCATCACTTCGCTTATATATATATATATATATATATATATATATATATATATATATATATATATATATATATATATATATATATATATATATATATACTACGGCAGCCATCCCCCCAACCAATTTATTGGGTTTATATGTGAATTTAAACGTGGGAGTGTCAGTCCGCGCCACCAGTAGCCATGGCGGCGATTGTGGCACACTTTATTGAGCCTATTCTGCGTCACGTAACACGCGAACTTGTTAAGAGCGGGCAGCTGACCAATAGTTCCTTTTATACAACCTAACGTTATACAACCAAGTCTGCCAGTACGAGACCCTCGTAATGAATTAATGAAAGAAGTGTATACAAAGGCTCCTTTTTTCTTGTTTTGCACAATAATATTGAGATATAACAGACAATAATGCCATGGAAAGTATAGGAAAAGATATTAGACCAAATTATAATGTAAATGTGAAGAAAAAAGTGGATGAAAAGATAACTAAAAAAGAGAAATAAAATAAAAGAGAAATGATTCTCCTAACGTTTTGGCTGTGCCACGGCCTTCGTCAGAATAACATGAAAGCCGTGCCATGGACGAAACGTTAGTGAAAGCATTTTCCTTTTCACTGTGTGCACCGTCAAGTTCATTCAATATATACCGTGATTCAGAAGAAAGTTTCTGGATACTCAACTAAATATATAAATAAAGCTTTGTGAAAGACAACATGTATATATTCTCACGTTTCGACTGCCGAACTGGCCTTTCTATAGAGGCCGCATTTCGGTCAAAACGTCAATAAATTTATATATCTCTATTTATTATACCAGAAAAAAGTATTTTCTAGATAACTCACGTGCTTCATCTTGAAGTGATTAACACTGTCTGCGTTGGCTGTACACCTCTTGGCTGTACGCGCTCGAAAAATCTTGCAGCATTGGCCAAATGATTGCAAATTGCAAAACAACGTCTCAATTTGCGTTACTAATATATGTCCGAATATATGCGAATACTTGAAGCTTTTCTAGAGGGCTGGTAAATTACGTAGTTTCCCTTGCCACCAAAACAGAGCGTTTTCTATATACTCCCTTCAGAGATGTAATCACACTGTCCTGCGTTCCATTCAGCATGAATTTTCCCAAGACGTGTTCTTCCACACAGTTAGTTCTTTTCAATTCAGTTTACTTAGATGACTGTTGTATAGGTTGAAGGTACTAAGGGCAGACTACCTCTTTGCGACTTCGATAACTCCGCCTGTAGATTTTCTCAGCAGCATAAAAGTATAGCACTTATTTTTGAGTGAAAAAACCAAAATCTAACAGCATAAGAAGTATCACGACGACGCATTTTGAAATATAACATTATCAACAAGAATCACACATAGCAGAAAAAATACATAAAAAAGAGAAACCAGGAACACTTTAGATCACAAGTACAACACAGAATGTGAAATACGTTGTGAAAGATAGGAGGGATTTCTACACAATTACACAAAAGTGTAAAAAATTTTAAAAAAATATTCGCAACGGCATTATATTTAGGGCTGAGTACAAGATAACAATTGCAGCCCCGCCGTGGTGGTCTAGTGGCTAAAATACTCGGCTGCTGACCCGCAGGTCGCGGGTTCAAATCCCGGCGGCAGCGGCTGCATTTCCGATGGAGGCGGAAATGTTGTAGGCCCGTGTGCTCAGATTTGGTTGCACGTTAAAGAACCCCAAGTGGTCGAAATTTCCGGAGCCCTCCACTACGGCGTCTCTCATAATCATATGGTGGTTTTGGGGCGTTAAACCCCACATATCAATCAATCAAGATAACAATTGCATTTTAGTATTTTGCTTCAAACTTTATTAAATGCCACCTTGTTCTAAAAATTCGCAGATATAGCAATATATAGTAGTGGAGTAGATTTGGTATTTAGCATGACAAGTTTTCCAGTTTTCATCATTAGCCGTCACTCACATCAGCTCTCAATATTTCGTCGCGCTTCTCGGTACTCCGTATTCGGTTTCAACAATTCCATCAACGCACTGACCACAGCCTAGAGACCTACACGCCCGAAATTTGTTCATCCCCAACGCGCCTGCCTGAAATGGCCTTCCGGGTTAGGGGGTTCATCAGGATTCATTAGATGGACCCCCTCCGTCGCGTACAAGTTCATTAGGATGGGTAGCCGGCTTCAGCACGAAGCGTTAGGATGGTGCACCTGAAATGACTTAGGCTGGCCTGCCGTTCGCGTCTAGTCCGCGCGTAGTATGCTTCGTTCTTATCGTTGTCCTGCGAAATGAGCATGTGCTGGACGAAGTCTGTGTATGCGCACTGCGTGCTGAACGCGACAACGTCGAATATTTCGCCATCCGGCTGAATTATTGATTGAGCCTGCGGAAGACGGCTGGGACGGGGGTCGACTTCGAGGAAACGGCGTTTCGTAACGCCGCCACTGGAAACTGTGCTCGCATGGGCGAGTAATTAGCTTTTCGCCCCGTTTCAGTCACGGACGTTTGCAGCAACTTTCCACGCCTGCTCCCAGTGCTTTAGTTGTGGAGTGGTTTGGTTGAAGTGGCAGGATATTACCCCTCTTCTCTCCCCTTCTCCAACCATCTCCCTTTTTAAAGTATGTTGGATCTTGTGAAGCAACTGTCAGGTGCAAATGCGTGTTCTGTGGGTTCCACGTGCCCTTTTGCTGGTCCTTGTCAAAGCTCATTTGGCGACACAGCCTCAATTTACTCCGCACTCGCTACCACATTTTCCCGGGGACGCTCAAGGACAGATGCTCCGGGAAAAAGAAAACCTCAGACGTACCGCGCCAGCTCTTATACCTCAGTGTTCATCAGACCTCCGTGGTGGTTTAACCTGCCGAGAGGAGGTTACGTTGCGCAAACTTCGTCTTGGGGGGTGCTTGCCCCATCCCTGACCACCCTTTGGGCGCAAAAGTACCGAGGCCCGCCTGGCACACAGCATGCCCATTTTGTGACGCGTAAATCCAGAATGTAACTGCCTCACAATTACTGTGGACCTTCAATAGTCTACAATTAGGTCGTCGTCGTCACCTCCGAGCAAGAGATCTCAGGGCTGGCCAACCACCCGAATTCGACTGATGGATTTGTGGATCTCACCACCGTTCTCTACTGGACTTTATACGCGAAGCAAACTGCTATATGTATTTTTTATTAAAGACTATTATGCATAGCGTAAGACTTTCGAAATGAAAACAACATTCAGTTGGCTAATCTCTAACGTGCGCGCCGACGTCAAGTTACAATGTAGAGATATATTAGCTTGACATCAATTCACTACCACCTTTTAAGGCTTAAGCCTCACTCCCGTATTAAGAAACGTTGCTTGACTTGAGCTCGACTTGCCACCGCCTTCAATGCAGCAAGAACGCATTTGGAATGCGCTGTGTTTTAGGCAGTGCCAAAGCAACACAAAGGCGTTTTAAACGCGTTGCTTTGAGGCGGTGGCAAGTCAAGTTCAAGTCAAGTTCAAATCAAGGTCAACTCAATTTTCACACAAAATGCGAAAATTTAACGTCGACGTCAGTGCAAACACGCCGCGATGCAGATAAGTGGTCATCGCGTTATGATATCACTATGTGCCGTCATCGTGACGTCACGTAATGAGTTAATCAGATGATAATATTGCTTGCTCAAATGCGCAACAATCGTGGAGTCTATGCCAAGCCAGATGAGGTGCAGAAATCTTGCAATGCCTTTTATTTCAGAAGCAGGGTAAATCCACGTAAATTGCAGGAACCTTCCGTAAGGATGAATGAGATAATGAGGTGCATATGAATCAAAGTGGCACATAAATTATGTCGATGATGCATCACATACAAACATAACATACCAGTCCAAACAAGAGAGTGAGCAACCGTAAATTTACATAAAGGGTGAACTAAAATGCAATCTACTCGGTACGGTGTTTTAGTGCTTACGGAGCTAAACTGCTCACCCGCAGGCCGTGGGTTCGAATACCGGTCACCGTTGCCGCATTTTTGATGGAGGTGGAAATGCTCCAGACCCGTGTATAATAGTATTTGAGTGCACGTTAAAGAACTCGAGGTTGCCTTAATTCCGAAGCCCTACACACTACGGCGTCTCTCATCGCCTTATTGTGATTTTGGGACGTTAAGCCCCACTAAATTTTATTAAAGTAAAACATAACACACGCAACAAAACGTAACGTACATAGCATCACCTACAAGGTTGGACGCAGCTCAATTCGCACGCTCTAACGTGATTTTGTAGATAAAATCATCGGAGATAAGACACGGCGTTTCACTGTGCTTGCTGCGCTACAATATGACGGTATACATGACTTCAGTGCCTATCCCCCGTACGAAATAGATGCACGTGATGTCTACGTACTGCATCGTCTTACGCCATTCACCAATTGCACTCCTCATATTCTACTTAGCGAGTTACACATCATCTTTTCGCTGCGTTGGCTGGATCACCAGATAACGTGCTAAGGGAAGCCTGTGCAGACTTTACGAAGTGCGTCATTGATATATTAGTTTATATTTCATTCATCGTGTCAATATTAGTGGCCACTCTGAAAGCTATGTGCAGAGTGAGCACACAATTATTAATGAGTACGTCAGCAAATATTTAATAATTAAGCGCTCGTAATGAATAAATATGGAAGAAGGGTAGTTATTTTACGTAGGGAAGATAGTACGGACAGAAAGTTGATCCTGAGCTGCATTCCCAGACAAGGCCTTGGTCATGGCAAAATTGTAGTCACAAAAATAGTGATCAATAGACACACTTTATCTGCTTTACCTAAAAAAAAATAATGGGCAGATAAAGATGAGCCCACTAAATGCGACGAAAGGCATGTTCTTAGGCAGAGTTTATTTCTTAGACGGACTTTGTACCATCCTCCATTGCTTTTCCGCTTTGATTGATATGTAGGGTTTAACGTTCCAACACCACCATATCATTATGAGAGACGCCGTAGTGGAGGGCTCCGGAAATTTCGACTCCCTGGGGTTCTCTACCGTGCTTTTCCGCTTTGTGTTGCAATAAAACGCGTACCATATATATCTGAAGTTTTCAGCCTTGCAGCGGTTTCTCTGAAAAGTGTGTAGAATTTCTTTAAATACAATTTTTCGATCATCGTTCGTTCTCCTTCCATCGGTGGGATGAATGCCCACAACACTGGTTGGCAGAAGCGACGGCGATTGTGCTGCCCGTGAAAGTCGATAGCTGACGGCATACGCTTTTTCCAGGCTTTATCAAGTTTTGTTTAGGATAGAAGAAATACCTTAGGGGACGTTTAAAGCACGCAGACACTTTTATTTGTTATCCTTATGAGTGGCGGTAAACGCAGTGCCCGAGTATCTTCACAATTTGCGGGCAGGCATGCAGGCAAGCGAACACACTACTGACAGCGCCACCAGGCGCCTGTTCCCTGCCGCAAGCAAAAGCTGTCTCAAGTGCGCAAAATGAAGTTTCAAGTTATATAAGTTCGCTTTTTAAGCAAAATGACTCTACGTGGGCTAATTTCTATGTCCTATCAACAGACTGAGCCATGTTCTTCGGTTGACGCTATATAGTGTTGACGCTAGCCATGTTGTTCGGTTGACGCTATAGTGGTCATTTTGTGCTGACTTTTAACACCAGAATAAAAATATAGTCCATTTGTGACGAACTATCTTCTAACTTTCGCCACAATCGGACAAATTCTTCCGAGTGGTAGGCAGTCTCTTTAATACCCAAAATAAAAAAAAAGTTTTCAGTTGTCTCTTGAGCGTGTTCTTCGAGCCATACGCTAAATAGGAGACGTCACAGTGCTATGTGAGCGCTTGAAAGTTTGTTCGTAAACAAATAAAAGAAAATGACTCGATGAAGCATAAACGTCGTTACTGTGAATGGAGACGACTGACAGAAGAGCTCGTAGCTGTCGCTATCAGACTGACATCCTTCCGATTGCTCTTTCTTTTTTAACGTGGCACCTTGCGCCGGGGGCTAACAATGCCACTCCAGTCGTGCCTGTATTACTGCCGGTAGCATTCAAGCCTACGAAGTATAAAGACGAAAAAGAAACAGCTCGTCACGTCGGAACAAACAAAAAACTAAGAGGAAGGCTGTTATTATTTCTTTGCTTTGCATCTGGCTCTGCCTCAGTGATTGCATTCCTGTCTCATTTGCATCACATCATTTTTCAATTCATCTTATTTTACCGCAATTGTAAAGCTCTTTGCAGACGCCGCATAGCAAAAAAACGTCTAAAAAGTGGTGCAGTGATTGAAAAAGTTGTAATGATTATGTAGTTTTAAGACAAGAAGTTTGGTCTTACAGTACATTGCGAAATATCTGGACACCTTCGAGAAATTCGCGCTTCAAACTAGCTGGCGCGCGACTGTTGCAGAAGAGCTACGAGAGGACCAAACGGGCACTACATCCCACGTAGAGAAAAAGTAATAAAGTTGCATAATCGTAATGATTCTACTGTGTTCATGCATAAGGAAGGCGTCCTTTTGTTTTTTATGCCTTTATAGGTAAGGTGAGATCAGTTCAGAAGCTGACGCGTGGGTGATTCTTGTTGTAACTTGAAAGATTTTTGCCCTGAAGTTGCTTCAGCGAGAACTACGAGGTTATAACTGTGTGCAAATTTGTTAACTCGGGGATCTTAAATGCGTCATTAAATGCGAAGAGTGACTGTCGGCGTCGGCAGTGTCGGCGCGGGTGACGCAAAAATATCATCATCATGTGATGATGCCACATGTCATCGAAGTTTGTGTAATCATTATTTCTTCTCATTTTAATATTTCTTCAGCAGACGCGCAATGCTTTACAGAGGAGGTCACGCGGTATCCTCAGCCACACGTGACGTCACATGTCCCACTCCGGCAAATATTCGATGGCGTCACGTAGGTTGTGACCTCATTGGGCTATAGGTTACGTCACAGGTGAAGTTTGCGCAGTACGTTGTCGCTTCTTCAAAGAGGGGAAGTCGCGCACTATGTTCAAAAACGAGTTTGGTTCGTGAAGCTTTCGGGCGGGACGAATGCAATCGACTGAGAAGAAAAAATGATGAACACTTTTGAAGTTGTAATGTGCATTCGGCAAAATCATGTGGTCATTTGACTGACTTTTGCTTCTCTTCTTTCTTTCGTCTTGTGTTTGAAAAAACTTTTGAATGTTTTTACCTCTGAAATTTGAAATATTTTGCCCAATTTTTTCTAGGCTTCTCTCGCCTAAAAGTGTTGACTTTTGAACGTATTAGAAATACGTTTTCGCCTAATATCTAAGTGAGATTTGATATCAAAACAAGAAACCGAATAAGTTTTCTGGCAAACGGCCCTCAGGCAATATTTTGCGAAATTTAAAAGGCTCCAACATGAACAAAAACTATTTCTGTCCGAAATATTGCAATTCACTGTTTCCTGCGCGAGAAATCAGCAATTTTTTTGGTACACTTGAGATGTTCGCTGAAATAACAGTGAAATTTGTTGTGGATTGAACCAGGTGCTTAGCAGCCATCAGTGAAAAAAAATTATTTGCAAGTGGATTTGATGTGCACATTACCGGTATAATTATAAGAAGCGGCCACGCCAAAGCCATGATCCTAATGGTGCCGAGATTACAACCATAAGCCTAATATGTATGGTCACTTAAACACCCCCCAAGCTTATAATTTGCTCTAGCTCATTTCTCAGCTTCCATACTTACCGCGAAGCTGGTGATTTATCTCACTGAATGATTGCCTTTGTTTTAAGGTCATTAAGCCGGCGCCGAAGGCAATATATCACGCATGTTATCTTGAATAATTTTCTCCCAAGCGTTATTTTATCAGCTTGCGTATGAGCCTTTCCATTTTTACACCTTCAAACCAAGTGACGTGTACATTCACATTCGAATATTGTGCTACAGTAATGAACTACAGTGTTCATTGTTTGTTTTAGTCGATAGCCTCAGATGCTTCATCGAACTCGAAAAGCGACCATTGACGTTCCTGGATTCAACGCATAGGGATGCAAAAGATCTTTTGACGACCTCGTATTTGCGTGATCATCGTCTCCCATTAAGATGGCAATCATTTGCCCGGCACCACGCCGTGCCAATCGTGCATCTCACGGTTCCAACCGGACCCTGCACGACACAGCAGTCGCCGTGGCTCCGCTTCGGTTAGCGCCTTCTTAATGATGTGGCGAAAACGGTGCCACGTCGGCCACCTTCAAGTCTCTGTGTCTTACTCGTTACAGCCATCCAGAAGCAGCAGATTCCCAATATGTGTGTGGCCAGCCGTAGAGATTCCTAATATCAACCAGAGAGGACTCTGGAGTTGTGGTCATTCAGCCACCGTGGGAGGAGTGCGTAGTACACAAAGTACCGATCCTGCGACCAGCAGGTCGCAGAATCGAATTTTGGCTGCGGCGGCTGCATTTACGATGGAGGCGGAAATGTTGTAGGCCCGTGTGCTCAGTTTTGGGTGCACGTTAAAGAACCCCAGGTGGTCGAAATTTCCGGAGCCCTGCACTACGGCGTCTCTCATAATCATATGGTGGCTTTGGGACGTGAAACCCCACAAATCAATCAATCAATCAATCAATCAATTTGCCTAGTCTTCGCGCGTGCGGGCTTTAAACGCACTAGTGGCTTTGTTTATTGCCGGGTCTCGGTTGTCTTTCGAATAAGAGAGCCGACCGTTATGGACTTCGTGAGCCGATTTGAATTGGTGAGCCTAATAGGTTAAGTCGGTGAAATGCAACTGCTGAACATTTGCGAATGGTCGTCTCGTGACAAAGCACCTCCAAGCCCCATGAAGCCAAACGAAGCCGAAAGTACAAAGATTAGACAAGTTTGTGTACTACCTATCGTTCCTTTAGAAAATGAAGCAAACGACAAAGAAAAAAATCAAGAAACATGATATGCGTTGCACCTTCATTAACCTAAGGCGAATTGATGAACGCCCACGTGACTATTTTGTTGCTTTTGTCGCTAAGAAAATTCATCCACCATCATGATATCATTCGTTAGTGTTACTTCTGGTAAAAATGAAAGTTTGATGAGCACACCAGAGCTGAAAAAAAAAGAGCCCAGACAATGTGTCGAAGGGCACACAAATAAAACCACGGTGTCCTGCGTCAGACATCACCGCATCTTCCTCGCGCTTTTTACTGACCAGTAAACGTGAGTGCGATAAAAATTCAGTCCTCAAATCAACTGCCGATGCAGCGTTATCGCCTATGCGGTATACACCTCATAACGCAGCGAGCGTGATAAGAAATCGCCTGTTTACGAATGTCATTCTGCTAAAAGCACAAATGATAGTACTACACTACTTCCGCTAGCACGAAGACCATGGAAGTGCTGTATTGCTGTTTGTAATGCTACGAGTACTCCTACAGCTGGTAAGAGCTGGAATGACCAAGAATAGACACCTGTTCTTCGGCCAGTCAGAGCCAGGCAGGTGGACCTGAGACAGGCTGCCTGATCAGGCTCCATGCTGGAGTAGGAAGACCAAGAGTAAGACGTTTTTAGTAAACAACCGCTTTGTTGACTTTATCTAATTAGATTGTCAACCTGACCTGCTAACGAACCCAATCCGCATAAAGTTTCCTTACTTTCTGTTTTTTCTCTTCTATCTTTTTCAGTGATTGTTCTCTCGCCTTCTATCTTTTTCACTCGCTTGACCTTAACAGCTCTGCTGTGAACTCCTATAGACATATTCGATGTTTGCCAACAGTGGTAGGCGCTGTCACGGTGGGTAAGGCTCAGCCCAGCAATAGCTCGCCGCTGCTCTTCATTATCATGTTACTACTGGTACAGCAGCTGCAAAGCTGCCTCCAAATCTGCGCACAGCGCTCCGGGGAGGACCTTTCCACAGAGGTACCTTTTCAATTGCTGTGCCAGTACTCACACGACGAATGAGGGCAGTGGCGAGCTTTGGGCTGGGCGGTGCCCATGCTCCACGACTTCGCTACAAGCGTCTCATTATGTTGACGGCACCTACCGCTGTTTACAGACATAGACCAGGTCTATTGCACACATGTACCACAGAATTCAACCAAAGACCACTTCCAACCACTCTGGTGCAGTAAAAACTAAAAAAGAAACCCATGGGCAGCAAACACCGATTAGGAGCCGAACTTTGTAGGTTCTCTTGCTAAACATTTGTGCAAAAATGCTCGGGCAAAGATAGGGCGCATGCCAATCCTTGATGACAAGAAGTCCCTCCATACGACACTAGGCAAATTTCGACCATGACATCTCTACTGCAAAAACGGAAACGGAAAATCTAGGGGACCATGTAGGAGAGGATATATAGGCACCGCGTCCTAATATGCTGCATCGCAACGTTAAGTTTGCGTGAAAAGCTTAGTTATAGTGAACCGCGCGTAAATGCTCAATATTCCCTCTGCTTTATGACAAGGAGCTTTAAATTTATTTTAAAGGCTTGTTTGGAAACGGGCTTACAACAAGTGCTCACAGCTCAACCGAACACGCTCGCACATCGCTGGTTAATGACTTTTTTTTTTCAGGACTACTTGTCTCAAAACATTCGGTGCCGAGACCACCACTTACAAAGCATCGGTCTTTCTGGACGTAGACGCAGGCTACAGTTTTGTTCTATGACACCTGCGCGTGGGAGTAACAAACCGGCTTTTCGTTAGCTGCACTTGAAAAGGCGCCTGAACTGAATCCAAATGTAGCCTAAGCAACCACGTCATTTATTATTATCGCCAAAATTGTAGCAAAATGAAAGCGGGTTGGTATTACAAGCGCAGCCTTCAGTATGGACAAATAAATGAAAACGTTTTCGCATAGTAAAATTAGAAGCGTGAAAGAAGCAAGAAAATAGCCATGGCACTAACTGAAATTTTCGTCGCCAAACGGAGCTAAGAAGAAGATACCTTGAAGCAAAGCAACGGCAACTATGACAAAGAGCCCTAATCTACCTCGGTGACGATGTGCATAAATGATTTTTTTTTACTTCGGTGAAGACTCTGCGGCAACCGAAGAAACGCTGAAGGCGGAATAGAATACATTTGCATATAATTAATACGTAGACCACCCGTTGACAGCTGCTCCCGGAACTTCTATCCCAGCTAGACACAACAAAGCTGACAATAGCTCCACTTCGTGTTTTTTTTTTCTCGTAGAGTGGAGAGAGTCCTTAGCATTACCACAGTGACTAGGCTTTACTTACCAAAGGTGGAAAAGGGCGTTTTCTCCTCGAACTCGGTGCTAAATAAATAGAGAAAGAGACGAAAACTCTTACAATCGGTTGAGAATATCGAATAGGCGTTATTGCACTTTTTGTACCATGGTGTGCACATGTAATGGTTCATCGTTTTAGAATAAGAAAAAGCAGAAGTTGATCATTGGCAGACACGAAAACTGTTTTCAGAGCGGCAGCGGCTCACGGGTTCTTGCAGTGAATGCAGGACTTTGTCCGCGCTGAGTGCACGTGCGAGGGTCCTTTCACTTTAACTCACTCATTCACTCACTCACTCCCTCGAACACTCACTCATACACTCTCGTGCACAGAGCTTGGATATCACTCTGAGAATTTCAAGCTGAACTCCGACGCCTGCATAGCTCCCGCCGACTGGTTCGCCCTCCGCAGTCTCCTGACGCCGTGCAGCTCTCGCATTGTGGTGCCCCGCCCTTGGACTGCTTCGACCGGATCCCCACCTTCCTATCTCCTTCTATTTTCCATCGCTTGCCTCTCTATTTCTTCATCTATTTCCTTCTATTCTTTTTATACCTCCTTACCCCCATCTCTATAAGGCACTGCGCCATGTCGCCGCTCAGGCAGACAGACATTAGGTGCCTTTTTCCTCTCCCTTACAACCACAACCATGCACAGAGCTTTTCGATGTGTGCGAATGATTGGTATACAGTCGGTAAGCTCCAGCTCCCAAAGTGGCATGTCCTACAGCATAGATTTTAACGCGATAACGTTTCAAGAGCTCGTTTTGCACAAATCTCACTGTCGGCGTCGGTGCTGCAGTGTCATTGGCTGTGAGCTAAAAAAGATAATCTTGTGCGTGACCAAGAAATCCAGCAAAACGCATATCAATTAAGTAATTTTGGTTCCGAGTGGGAATATAACTGGGGTAATTTGCGTGCCAAGTCGTTCTTCTGCCACACAGCCATAGGTCTGATTGTGAATACAGTGGAAATAACTTCCTCTGCTTCGAAATGCCCTGAAAGTGACTTTCATGCTTTACAAACACAGGCGTCTTGTATACATGCTTCCCCAAACAACATGAAATATCGCAGTAATAATGCGTGGTACAAGCAAACATTGTCATCGGGCGTCAGAAGAAGTATCACAATGAGCTAATGGTTTGAAGCCACTCAGCCACAACAAAAAGCACTCACGTTACTGCGCTGTAAGGTCGCAGGAGAAGGAAGTTGCTGATGGCATCCCACCACTGCCACCAGTTGTTAGAGATGGGAAGGAAGGACGCTGAAGGAACGCAGGAGGATACGGAAAACAAAACAGGGGTTTATGACATTATTTACACATATTTACAGAAAGGAAGGGATAGTGGTTTCACAAACCACGAGCGTGGTGGTTGAACGTTACATAGTTCAGAGCAAGTTTCAGAGGAACGTCCGGTACTCTGCCGCGTCGTTTTATGCCCTGTCGGGCTCCTCCTCTCCGAGTCGAACACCGATCACGCACATACAGGTGAGCGGGGCGAGCATGCACGGTCCACGTGAACACTGCACTGTGGTGGCGCCAGCAGGGCTCTTCCTCGTCGTGGGTGTGCCGCTACTCGAGAGTTCCCACGATCCTGGCAGCATACTTCAAAGGGTCCGCCGATTTTGTTCGCTCAATTAGCGGGGTGATTTGCGGTGGCCGTCGGTCTCCTCCAGGAAGATGATGTCTTTGTTGGCCTCTCTCGAATGGTTAACGGCGTCTTGGCGACACGACGTCTCGTCCTCCGGCTAGCACGTACAATGCCTGACGAGCATAGGCAGTCGGCCGGTCGGCTTGGTGATTGGGGATCAAAAGGGAGCGCCGCTCCTCTGTCAGCTCCGGCGCCGGCCACGCCAGCCCTCCTGTCGCCCGACGAGTTGACGAGGCCATCAGTCACGCTGCTGCTCGAAGGGACGACCAAAGGGTCCGCACTTGAAGGACGGGACTCGCCTCTGCCCGCCGCCTGGTCTGGATAATCACTCAAATATTTGACAGCGTCCGTCAGACTGGGCGCCGAAGGGATTGAGAGACGAATCCCCAGGCCAAACCTAACAGCTCCTCCGCCACCCGGAAAATCTCGGCTGGCCAGCGCTCCCAACCGCTGGGCACGAAAAGAATGGTTGGTGACGAAAACGATGGCCTGGCATTTCTCTCTCCAGCTGCGAACTCGAAACCAACTCCCAAACCAGCTCACAAAGGTTGACAACAGCAAGGCGAACCACACAACACAACACCATGCCGGAGTCAAGCACTTTGGACCCGCTTAAAACCCTCCAGGCTTCTCAAGAAACACAAACAAAAGAGAAACCTGTACGCTAAAATTTTGAGACAATGAGAGACGAATCCCCAGGCCAAACCTAACAGCGCCTATTCCCTTAAGGTCACGTAGTGGGTGCATAGCAAGTTGGAAAAGATTTCACGCGCCAAGTGTTTGAAGTACGCCCTAGGAACAGGATATTACTATCACGTTCAACTCTTAAAGGCGAACCTCAGGGATCGCCCATTTTTTTGCTCTCAAGTTCAATGCATACGTTTCCATGACGATGAAACGAAAATTGAGTGCCGCATCAGCCCTTGCATGAAAAACACAAAAAAAACACTCAGAACATCGTTTATCCATTGATTTCAGACGACGCGAACGCGAAAGCCACCTTGTTAGATGTTTTTAGTATGTCCGGTATGCCGGAGAGCGTATTACCGACGGGCATGTCCTGCAGCTGCCGCCCGTCATGTTGCGCCATCTAGAGAAGATGAAAGACAACTAACAGATCACCTATGAACTTCGAGATTTCGGGAGCGCTACTCACTAAGCATACAGGAATGAATATTAAAGTAGGTTTCTCAAAAACACTCCCAAATCGGCACCGCTACTTTGCCATCGAACCTTAAGGACACGAATCTCAAGCGAATGAAAGCGCCGATTCGAAGCAAGAGAACTACAGGGCGCACGATGGTCACGTGATGGATTCGAAGCGCACGCTCTTGGCTTGTGCACTGCATACCCCGACGCCAAATACTTTCAGTGGCACAGCCATGTTTTCCCAGCACGCGCTTGCGCCGTTCACACGTAATATTTCAGTACACGCAACCAAGTATTTCGCGTACAGTGGTGTGCCGGTCAGACAAAAAACCTGTATTTTTCTTCTCAGTTGAGGTACCGATCCTCCCCCGACCCCTATGAAAGCCTTTTGTAGCCAAAGTAGTTTTGCACTGCCTCCAAGATCGGAGGCCTTGCAATCTTTTTGCTGCTCCCCTGGTTTCGCACTGTCACCGTGATCAGCCCATCATTAACCAAGTGACGGCGTCACGTGACTACTTTGCCGTGCGACGTTGTTATCACAATATCGGCTCTAAAGTTTTGCTATATGTGACGTCGCCGTCACGTGATATGGTGACGCCAACAAATGACGATGCTTTCTTGCATTGTTCGTGATGACGGCGATGCCTCCTGACACTGGTTTCGGATCCCGGCTGCGGCGGCTGCATTTCCGATGGAGGCGGAAATGTTGTAGGCATGTGTGCTCACATTTGGGTCCACGTTAAGAACCCCAGGTAGTCGAAATTTCCGGAGCCCTCCACTAAGGCGTCTCTCATAATCATATGGTGGTTTTTGGGACGTTAAACCCCACATATCAATCATCAATCAATCTCCTGACACTGACACCAGCGACGAGTGATTTTTGTATTTGAGGAGCCATGCGAGGCTTTCGCCTCAACTATACTAATTTGCCTTGGGTGGCTTTTCGAAGCAAGCAGTGAAACCAGAGCACGGCTCGAAACTGCGACCCGTATACACAGTTTCGTTCTTAGAAAACTCGTCCGATCAAATTAGTATAATGAACGCGAAGGGCCCAATTACACAGAAAGAGCGTGCACAGTCTTGCACCGTGCACTCTTTCTGGGACAAAAGTGTGCATGGCGCAAGACTCTGCCCGCTTTTTTGTGCAACTTAGCTTTGTAGTGACCTTTAGCTCCCAAAACAACAACATTAAAAAATAAAACACAAACGTTGTGCACAAAGCATTGTGTTCAACCTAGTTCACGCCATCAAAAACAGAAAACAAAAGGAAACCTATAAGTCCATCTTCAATGTGCCGAGAGCTTTTTCGTCCTCCTATGCGGGCCCCACGAGTGTCATTTCACTCCTCCGTTCCACGGATCCCGAGTAAGTGGGCGCAGCACCCTGCTTTGGTGCACTGCGGTAAGGGATATGAATGTAAAGGAACAGATAAACGTCGCGGCATAGGCGTAGAAGGGAGAAAGGTGGGTTCGAGAACGATGTGTTTTACGAAATTCAAGAGTTTCCTTTATCAACGCGACCCCGGCTCTGCGTGCTTTTACGCTCGTCATGATAACGTTGAACCGATCTCGCCCGGTGGAACGGAAAACGTGTGCAGGATGAGCGTGCTACATAACTTTCCGAGGCAGCGGCGTCTACATGAGTGAAAATTCGATGCGAAACATACGCGAGGCCGCCAGGCGAAGGGGAAACACGCTGATAGCTGAAGCGCCACCGGTCGAAAAATTCCCCGGGCGTGCGATGCGATGGAATTCGTCGATACTATACGCGCAATCTCTCCACTCCTCTGTAGAAGAGGACGCAGCCGTGTGGAAAGCTGCTGCTTTACGACTGCCTTTTTTTAATAGTTCTAGAGTTGCAGCCGTTTAGGACGCTGTTGTGTCTCACCCCCGTATTCACAAATGTTCCTCGACTCGTACTTCTTCCTTCACTTGACTGAGTCGAGCACAGCGCCGCTGCTCGACTGAAATTCACGCTGCGCTTCTCAAAAATCGCTGCAGAGAACAGCTGATATGCAGTGACTTGGTCTGCCAAAAGACGGCGCCCCATCGACTTTTTCAAGTCAAGGTGGAGCGTTGAGTGATGGACGTTCTAGAATACGGCAGTTGTAGCTTTAGCGCTGCAGTGTAGATCCAGGATGCTCTATCGGAACGCGTGTAAGATTGCGAGCGCATGTTCTCGGATCATCGCCCGAATTAGATGTTACGGAAACACATTCGTACGCTTATGCGCTCTCTTAAGAGACAGTGGGATTGGGCGTGTTCGTATAACATTATAAAGGGTGCTTACCAGCGCAAACGACAGGGCAGGAGGGGACAGGAATCTCTTCTCCTGTCTCGTCTCTTCTCCTGTCCCCTCCTGCCATGTCGTTTGCGCTGGTAAGCACCCTTTATAGCGCTCTCTTAGTTTATTCGAGTGAGCCAATGTAGCTGTACGTGCGTACTCGTTTGTGTCTGTAATGCCCACTCTTTCTGTTTCACTTTTTGCGTACGTGTTCTTCTAACTGTTTTTTTATTCGTTCTGTAATGTAGCACACCAGAACCGTCTGGTCTTCGTCTCCAAACAGTTTCCGTTTAATTTAGGAAACCAGCGCTGACAGACATTCATGCATGCTAGTGCCGTCCCCGTGGTGTCCAGGGTTTTGTAAAGCATGTGCTGACCACGCGGCTTTTGTTGGTAGTCATGTGATCAACTGCGTGTGCGATTTTATTGATGGATATGTGGGTTCTAAGGTACCAAAACCTCGACATGGATTTGAGGAGAGGGGAGGACGCTGTAGGGGAGGACTCCAGAAATTCCAACCACCTTGGGTTCTTGAACAATGCACCCAAATCTGAGCACACGGGCCTACATCATTTTCGCCTCCATTGAAAATGCAGCCACAACTGCGTGTGTGAGTCGGAAACGCTCGTGCACTGATAACGGCTGCAATCCATGCACGCGTGAATGGAGAGGGAGACAATAACGTGCAGCGGATTTGTGAATGAGACGAACGCAGCAGCTGAGCCAAAAGTTTGCCGCACAAGTGACGCTTGTGCATTTTTCCTTGCCTGTGCGCTTCCCGCAATGCCAAAGTACAGTGTCAATTTTTATGAAAGGGAACACCAGAGCGCGTGGCCTGCGCCCTCCGGCGGCTGCTGGCAGTGCATTCAAGTGGGAAAGTGAGCAACCACAGCCTCTTTTCACGTCATATAGTGGCGAGCAGAACAAGCAGTCATTTATGATATGGCACCAGCGGCGAGATCGCCACAGAGGCCGGTAATTGCGGTGTATGGGGCAGGGGTTTGAAATTTTGTTGCTGGTTCCATATCAGCGATGAATGGTTCTTTTTCTCGCCACAAGATGCCGCGATAAGAGGTTCTGGTTGCTCTCGCTCCCGCTGGAAACGCGCTGCCGGCAGCTGCTGGAGCGCTCAGGCTACGCGCTCCCGTGTTCCCTTTCGTAAAAATTTACTTGGTTTAAGTAGTTCGTGTCGTAAGCTACGTTTATATGTACCTGGCACGTGATGGCAGGTGAGTGTGTTTGTAGAACGAATCATTTTCCGTTTCAACCACACAGTCCAAGTCGCGAGTATAGCAACTATTGGCGCTGCCGTCACTTCTACAAAATGCGGAGCACATCAAGATCTGTTACTTTATTGGGTAAACGTAGGGATTGACGACTATCTGGATTTTCTCTTCAGGAGGGCAGGAGTCTACCTTACCGTTTCTGGGCAAGTACATCTGCCTTTATCTCTGAATGTGTTCTGCGCGCAAAATAAGATAGAGATAATGAGGTTGACCAAAAAGTTTGGAGATTAACCAGAAGAAAAGTTTCCGGTTCGCTACCCCGTACTAGAGAATGCGAAATGGGATAGAAAGGTAAGGAAAGAAATAGAAAAATGATGTTGATGAAATAAATTTATTTAAAATACGCGAACGAAAGGCCCATCAGAAATTATTATTATAAATTATTCGTGCTTATTACTCTGAAAATGGGTGCATGCAAACAGCTATTCTTCAGCTACATGTTTCGCAGATATCTGCACAAAAGAAGTTTGAGCTGAAGATCGTAGGCTCACGTTGCCGTTCGGTGCCATGCACGCAACCTAAATACAAAGTTCATTTTCTCTTCTTATTTCTTTTTGTACATTCCAGCAGCGCCAATAAGACAAGGCCAGACATAAACTACCTCTCCCATTCTCTGTGACAACGGAATTCGTTCACAAAATAAAGACTGCTTTATTTCTTTTATTTTTTGTGCAAATGTTTCAAAGAGACCTTTGTGCCCTTTGAAGATTCAGAGAACAAAAACAAAGCTTCTTTCGACAAGATTAACTTTCGCATCGAAACGGCCTGCGCGACCGACCGTTCCCATGGCAACAGCGACGAGAACCTCCGTGCAGTCTCGGTTGTTTCGAAAGCCAGTCTTAGAAAAAAAAAGAAATTGAGGATGCCGCTTTGGGGTCATTTGTGTGGCGGCAACGTTAAATTTCGTGGGATAGGTGTTGTGCAGCAAAATTTGCATAAGCGTGCAATGTGCCACACCCAATTTTGTTAGAGAATGGCACTACGGCGAATTTCATTACAGAATTGCTCTACGGATAACTTAGTTGGAATAACGTGCCATGGCAGGTTGTCCATTAAGAGAATCGTACTCGCTAGCCAATTTTAATAAATGCATTCGCAACAGCAGGTATTCATTTGGAAACGAACTATCGACAAATTGAATGGGAAGCGGAGCTACAAAAAAGCCACTGACAGACTGAACTGCAGTGAAATTCAGTCGCAGAACGTGTTAAAATGTGTAGTTTCGCTTTTAATGTTGTGCAACAGCGACACTGCTACTGGCGAGCGTGAGTTTTCTGTGAAATGAGAGTCGCTTCGAAAACAGGGCATACATTTTCACTCTCCTCAATCAAGTATGTAGCAAACAAAAATTAGCGGTAGAAAAAAGATTGAAATGTATCAGAAGTCGCAGCTTGTGTTACTGCGTACAGTTTTGTTTTAAAGTCGAGCAACAACGATACTGCTACCGGCGAACGTGTTTTTTCTCTACACTGACAGTAGATTAGGAAATTGGGATTAGATTTTCTCACGTGTTTAAAGTATTTCAAAAACATTATTGCTAGAGAAAGTATTGAAATAAGACCACGATATATCTAATATAGAGTATCCGGGCTTTCATTTAGCAGTACAGGGTATCATTTGCCGAAAAAGAAATAGCCTCTCCATATTTCCTGTGTTCGCTCACTCAAAAAACTTGCGAGTGTTACTACGCACCAGCTATCCCAAGATTCCACTTTCATAAAACATTAGCGTGCATGTCACACACCGAGTTTGCGAATCTTTCCCGACGATATTCTACTCGTGTTTCGGAAACCGCTTACCTAAAACACTGACGTCGTCAGCGCTTTGGTAAACCGAGCTCTCGCAACTCTACAAACTGGAATCGCTTAGCGCCGGCGCTAACCCCTTCATCGGGTTTCACTGTATACTGGAGTTGCACTTAGCGCAGGAACGAGAAGCATGCTTATCGCTACACAAAAACACTATGATTACCCTAAATTTCTAAGACTTCTTTTGAAGTGCAAGCTATTGATACCTTTTCGAAAACTTTCCTGTTCTAAATCTTTCAGCTTATAATAATCATCATCGCCATCTTAATCACCTTCCAGTGCCAGTTTATGTCGACTGACAGAAGATTGCTATCCAGCTTCGCTGACTTCTGTCCCGCCTCAGCTTTATCGTCATCATTTCGCAGCAAAAATCTTTAGAATACCTGTACTCCAACGAGCCTGTCTTTTTTCTTCGTCTTGTTTGTGTTTCCTCTTTTTTTTTGCTTCAGCAGTGTTCTCGCGGGCCGGACGTCTTTGTGATCATCGGGGTAATGTTTCATAGTTCCAACACTGCCACCAGAAAAAAGACACCTCTTATTCGAGCTGGCAGAACCGTCTCCGGCCTTATTGTCAGCCCTCCTTAGAGCTGCTCTTGTTTATGCTATATTATTTCCTCATTCTCTTCCTTGTGAACTGCTGCTGAGGCCTTTGCCAATGGGAAAGAAGAAAGGAAGGGCGGAAGGAAATATATCAGTGATCAATTACAAAGGGGCATTTTTGCATTTTTGTCTCTCTATTGGGTGTACTTGTTTTAAGTAAAAGAGGTAGAAAAAAGGAGCTGGAGGCTTCCATTAAAAAAAAAGGCACAGTTTTGCTGCAAGGGCTAGGCAGTGAACGTGACTGTACGGATCAGTATGTAACAAGAATAGCTACAAGCAGCTTTATACTTCTAGCGCGCCGCTCAAGCGCAAATGACACACTAAAAGAACACACACGGAACAAGCGTGAACTGACAACGGTCACAGCTCGGCAGTTGCAGCGCACTGCTCAAACACAAGGAAGGATGCTCTCAAGGAACACACACGTTTGCACAAGACGAGTGTGAACTAACAACTCTAGTAGTTCTTGCTGATTTGTGTTTGAGCAGCGCGCTACTATACACACAAGAGATGGCACCACCGGCTCGCCCAGCGAACAGATGACCCTCCCCCAACGCTTCGCCAGCTTTGCTGATTTGATTGATTTGTTGGGTTTAAAGTCACAAAACCATCATATGATTATAAGAGACGCTGCAGTGGAGAGCTCCGGAAAATTTGATCACCTGGGCTTCTTTAACGTGCACCCAATCTGAGTACATGGGCCCACAACATTTCCGCCTCCATCGGTAATGCAGCCGCCACAGCCGGGATTCGATCCCGCGAGCTACGGGTCAGCAGCCGAGTACCTAAGCCACTAGACCACCGTGGCGGGGCTCGCCAGCTTTGCGTCTTTAGATTTATTAGGGTGACCAACCTGACCAAGTCTGCTACAAACAACGTTTGAAACAGGTGCCGTAACAGCAGGAATTCGATAAACAACTGCGAAAAGTAGCGCACACGTCGCACAACGAGTTTCCGAATATCCCTTATAAGGTGCCACTCGTGCTAGGAGAATTGTACATGCTTATCTCAAAGATTACCATCATCGACGTTCCAGTAGCTGCGTGAACACCGTTCATCAGGGGTCATGGCAGTACAGCTGCCGTACTGCTGTTTTTTTTTTTTTAATGCGAATGCATTTCTAGTCGGGGCATGTCAGGCGTCTGTCGGCGTCCGCGCACCGGCAGGTGTAATCTCTCCGCTTTCACTTCCTCTCCCATAGCAACAGCTGCGGGCGCGTCCGCCTAACCTCGCCCCTAGCAACCGGGAGCAGGTGGTCCGGGCAGAGTAGCGGAGAATGAGTTGAAAGGAGGAGCGCGCGCTGGTGTGTGAGGGCGCTCGCATCGCGAGAGCTCCGCGGAGCTCCCGCGTGTTTGGAGAATGTGAAGGAGAAGGTAGGTGCAGCGCTTCACCGCTTCTCTCATCGTTCGCTCTCTCTCCTTCCTGCACCTCACCCTCCCATGCGCTTGCTCGTACGTATATATCAATGGAGCGAAGCGCACGCCTCCCTCTCGACCGTTCTCTGGCTGATGAATGCGTAAATAAATGTTCACTGTACAAATCCTTGACTCGTCAATAATGTACGCCATTAAAATTACTACGCCATGTACTCTCCGCGCGACAACGCATTCGCATTTCGTTACGATTCCCTTCGGGGAGGTGGAGGCGATTTCGACTATTATATTTTGCCTCTTCTTGGTTCCTGAGTCTCGCTAAGCAGGATATGTGACACGATCAATTCCTTTTTGTGATGTAAAGTGTCCTTATTAACTCGATCGAAAGCGCAAATTTGATGTATTGCTACTACTCTAATGAGAACTCTGTTTATATCTGTGTGCTCTCCACTCGCCGTTCTGTTGTCATCAAGAAATTCGTGCGAAATAACATGGGCTGTTTCGCTTTCTGCTTATTGTGCTTGCTGTTGTTCTGCCAGGGTGTGTGTAGAAACGGAAGGCAGTTACGTGTGCCGTGCCGCATCGCAGTTGTCCCTACTTTGTTGGCCTCAACATTGCCATTGGCTAACCTCCCTGTCCTTCCTCATTTATTCCTCCTCCTCCTCCTCCTCAACATTGCCATAACAAGAGTAGGCACCTACGTACCGTTACAGCAGTGATGCTATACGCAATGGTTGTGCTCAAGTCACATGATGCAGAGTTGTTGGCTTTCAAGTAAACTTGACTTGGCTGAAAGCCTTGGCTGACAGTTGGCGATTATAGGCAGAAATGGAGCCATTTTAGCCGAAATTTGCCAACAAAAGCCATGTTAACCTGCGCACAGCCCCGATGGCATTGAACGAGTGAGCCTGGTCATCGATTGTCCGGGGCTTGCTTTTACAAAGACACTGTAACATTTAAAATTCACTATAATTAAATTGAGTTCTGCAAAATGCCTTGCTTTTACCATTGCGTGATTTTTTTATTTACCTTATGGTATTACTTTCATATTACTGCAGCCGCTTAACACAAAGCCTCTTTTTAATGCGCCGTTGTAGAATGTACCAACAACATGTAACATTTCAATCTTCAGTGGCTCACTTTGTTACTTTGTGGGGGTGAGGGCTGGTGTGCGCGTGCGTGCTTGTGTGCGTGTTTGTTTGTGTATCAGTGTGTGATGTACATCAAAAGCATAGCCTTTATACTTTATACTACTTTGTACTACTTATGCTACTTATATTACTTTACACTACTTTTACTACTTTATACTATACTTTATGTATGTTTCTGTGTGTGTTTATACGTACGCAAGTAAAACTGAAAAAAGTTCAGGGGCAGGGGAGCTAAAGCCCCCCCTCCCAACTTTCCCCACCTTGGCTAAGCCCCTGATGTACAGTCCTGGTCAAAAGTTCCCAGACCACACTTTCATAGAAATACATGAAATGGTGGCCCGGGAAATTTTGACCCATTCTCCGTCACCCTACTGCAGGGTAGCAAACCAAATGCTACAATTCTGGTTCACCTTCCTGGCTGCTTTTCTGTCAATTTATTCTTTTTCATTTATCCCCGCCCCTGTACATCCTCACACACTTTCCATTGCTGTCATTTTATGGGGCACACATCTAGTAAAGCTGCTCGTGGTAGCAGCCCTTTGTCACTAATCCTTTATTGATGATATGTGGGGTTTAACGTCCCAAAACCACCATATGATTATGAGAGACGTCGTAGTGGAGGGCTGCGGAAATTTCGACCACCTTGGGTTCTTTAACGTGCACCCAAATCTGAGCACACGGGCCTACAACATTTCCGCCTCCATCGGAAATGCAGCCGCCGCAGCCGGGATTCGAACCCGCGACCTGCGGGTCAGCAGCCGAGTACCTTAGCCACTACACCACCGCGGCGGGGCCACTAATCCTTTCTTTCATTGTTAAATAAAATATTAGCAAAGCATGAGTTGAGCTGAATGTGGTGAGAAATATCATGAACGATTAAAGAGCGTGATTGGACAAAACCCTGCCTTCCGAATTTAGCACATATACAATCAAGCTAAGGAACATTTTGCAAGCTCCTCACCAAACGTCCTTCCTTATTCTCCCTAAATAATGGTGCTGCGTGTCGTAACGAAGCGAGCAACGACGTTGGGCTAATATCGCATTCCGCAACTCCTCCCACTCCCCGAGTTGTCGGGCTCCTCTTGCACTGTCTCTCCGAGCTTCGTCGCGAAGCCGCTCGATGAGACAGGCAAGCCCACTCGCTACGGCTGCTTCGATGCACTAAACTTTCGAAAGCTGAGAGTCGGGAAAGACACACATACACACACAAAAACAACGTAGAGAGAGCGTCATTTCCACGGGACTGCGCGCACACACTGCAGAAAATGGGGCACATCAATCTGGAACGGGTGGTAATTTCCGCCATCGCTTTCACCCCTCCTTTTTTCCCCTTCTCTCTTGCACTTTCAGAAGTGAGTGTTTTTGGGTCGTCCTCATTCATCTGCCTTGCGCAACGGGGTACGGCTGATACTCTGAGTCAAATTAAACTACGGCGTTCACACACATACTGTCAATACACCTTAGACTTGCTTATATCGGTTAACGTCGGCTGAGTGATGGCCAGTGCTGCCTGGTAATGGACACGTCGTTGCTAATTTTGTCTAATGCTTACTCACAGCAGGCAAATTTAGCGTTGTAATTTGTTGGCTTCGAGACATAGGATTTGTTATCCAAATAGACACTTAGAATACGCATGACCTTTCTGTTATTGGCAAACTGCGATGTCACGATTCCTAAGGCAATATTCTAACCGCGAAAAGACGCTTATTGTTAAGCGAGACAACGCGCAAAAAGACAACGCAGGCGGCCGGCAGTTTCCTAAATAAAGCTCCCTATCGCCCTCTCCTTCTCTACCTATTTATGCTGCTGTCGCTTCACACTCCTATTTTATTTACAATTTATGTTTAGCAAGCAATGTCTTTGGACGTTTATATCACGTAACGGAGTGAGATCAGAATTATTAACCGAATAAAGCTGCAACGTTTTTTCGCACACTGCCGATTCAGTTTAGAGTTGCTCATCTAAAACAATGATGGCTAAATGGTGGACAGTGTTGCCTGGAGGTGGACACGTCCTTGCTAGTTTGGCCTAGTACTTACTCACTATGGGTAGATGACAGCTAGCGTTGCGACATGTTGCTTTACAGGCGTCGCTTAGCTATGAAAATCAGGAGTCTCACGTTCACCTCTGCTAACGGGTCACTGCCACAAAATTTAGTTCCCAGAAGGGTTGGAACCACTCTGAAGACTGGAGCATGGCAGGAGGGGGGTAAACAAAATATCAGCTCACTTTCGTCACTCCTATCTGCATCATTTCTGAAGGAAATTGGACGTGAGTGTTCGAGAAACATGTTCATAGTGATATCAACAGTGAATGAAATCTAGACACCAACTCTGAATTGTAAGCTTTGAATTTCTAGCGTCCCACCAACGCTCGCGTGCTCACGTTTCAGCGCGAAATTCAAACACGAAGCTATTGCTGACGTTTTTTTTTTGTGGCAGTAATTCACCTAGGCTAGAGAAACGTGACCACCACGGCTGGTATCGAACGAGCGACCTCTGGTTCAGCGGAAGTGGTGAAATGAGCGTCTGCTTCATGTGCGGAAAGTGCTGGGTTTGATTCGCGGGGTGATCGAAAACCCAAAGATGAGTTCTAAGGGGTCGAGGGGTACCTCGACCTGGCGCTCCGTGAATTGAGTGTAGGATCCCGATGTCATGCCCGGTGACGACGTTGTCTGACATCCTCCAGCCATTCCTTAACGCACAACAGCCATGGTGTCAAAGAGGAGTTTGACAATGTAAGCTTGGCTTACATTGCCAAATTAGAAAGAGATTGCCTTCGTGTTATTAGAAAGAGATTGCATTCGTGTACCATATTCCGGGCAGTCGCACAAGACGTGTCGAATCTGCTCTTTATCTCTGTAGTGTACGCAGGTGGCGGTGTAGGCCATCCCTATACAAAACCCGTACGCATAGGTAAACGTGACGCCCAACCATTGTCTGCACAGAACAGTAGCGTCACCTCGTGGGCGTCTTGCTGGAGTTAGAATCATAGTACTTTAACAAACATTGATAAACAAACAGTAGTCGAAAAAAGGGGAAGAAAGGAGGAAAGAAAACGGGAAAGACGTAACCAAGAAAATCTATCCCTATTTTCTTCATCCGTTGCTCGATCGCTACGAAAGGATCGCGGCGAAAGCGGACGGGATTCACGCCAGCGGGAGCTGCGGGCTGCGACGCGCGAATCGGGGTTCGTAGGGAGCGGAAGGAGAGACGAGGGAAAGAGGGAAAGAATACTGTCCCGCATATATGGGACACCCACGGAGGTCGTTCGCTTGTTCGCTCCGTCGCTCGCGCAGTGCAGTGCGCCTGCGTGTAGCCACTCGACCGCTTTTGGTTTTCGTGACAGCGCGTGCGTGTCTTCGTCGTCGTCGTCGGCCGGCCACTGCGCATGCGCCTCCGCGTCGTTCGTGCTTGCGTGCTTTCTGCACCAGCGCGTGAAGGTCGTCTGGGGGGGACGCGTGTCGTGTGTTCTTTGTGTTTGTTGTCTTTGTTGTCTTTGTCGGGAGAGAGCACAATGCAAGACCTACGGGTGCTGTTGCACAATGTGGCTATTGTCTGGAAGGTAAAGGAAAGGCACGTTATGTAATCGTACATTTCCAGTCTCTCTTTCTTAAGTGATATTTTGGTTGATGCAAGCTTTACAATGACCATGAACTAGACTTGACTTCGCTAAACGAAATACAATAAAATTCTTGATCCAATTTCTCCCCAGTAAGCAATTATAGCGATTGCCAGTAACTGGAGAGAGAAACAATTCGATTTATGTCACATTTGATAATAACGAAAAAAATGGCAGCATATCCACGGAGTGAATGATGGAGAGTGGGGCGAAGAATTCGTCCGTCCGTTCGTTCTTGCTTCCGTCCGTCCATGCGTCCGTCAGTGTGACCGTCCATGCATTCATCAGCCCGTCCGTACGTGCGTCTGTTCGCGCGTCCGTCCCTGCGTTCATGCAGCCACCCCTGCGTTCATGCAGCCGCCCCTGCGTCCGTTCATGCGTCCATCCATGCATCTGTCTATGTGTCCATTCGTCCATCTATTCAACACTCCAAGTACCACCATCTCGCATCTTTTCATCATATATTCCCCATATAGAAGCACCGCCATCCAGCAGACATTCCAAGGACTAAACGAGAGGTGGCACACGCACACTTTCTTACGGCTTGCGCTTCGGGTCCACTTCCCACCTTTAACCACCTCGAGTTCATGGTATATACTAGTTCACTGTATTCATGGCACTGCTAAACCTTTCGAAAACCAAGGAGGTTACGCCCAGCGAGTATGACGTAGCAAACTTTTTCAGTCAGATTGTGCTCAATGTACATGCCAATGCCTGCTAATGGGAAATAAGAGGCGGAGAATTCGGCTTTTACTTTCTTACGGCTTGCGCTTCGTATCTACTTCCCATTTTTAACCACCTCGAGTTCATTCATGGTATATACAAGTTCATTGTATTCATAGCACTGCGCCTCAACGCTCGCTAAACTTTTCTAAATCTAAGGAGGTTACACTCAGTGAGTATAACGTAGCAACCCTTTCTTGTCAGATAGTGCTCAATGTACATGCCAATGGCTGCTAATGGTGATCGCAGCCTGCGCGTTAACTAAAAGCCGAATGCTCCTGTCTCTCATTCCCCATTAGCAGCCATTGACATGTACATTGAGCACTATTTTTTATTGTTCAACAACGCACAGAAGAAGTCTCTCACCGGCACCACCTTGAACGTCAAAATGTTATACTTGTTACATACTACGGGGGATGAACGGGTGTCGCTATAAGAAGTTTCGCCCCTAAAAAACCGGAAATCCAGCCCGTTCAACGACGCAGAAAACAGACAATCAGCAAATATGTAGGAGTGTCTGTGATCGGCTAGCGTAGCCACGCGCACCATCATTTATTTATCAGCGTCATTCCCATATAGACCATCACCATCATGCCGATTTCGAATGTCATCGTCTTTAGTGGCTCCCTTGACTTGTCATGCGAATTGCGTGACTATACGGCGGCTAGTACTACTAGTACCACTACTAGTGTTATTGCCTCTACTACTATTACAACTAGGACATCGGCGACGAACAAAACTGCGCAGCGCAGACTAATACAGCTCTCAGCGTAAAAACTGGAAAGAGTTTTTATACGTTTAGTATATTTCTGCATATTTACGTAGTTGACCGGTTTATCGAAGGCTCGCTACCAGGGTTGCCTTTGGTGGCAGCTTTGAACCAAACAGGCTACTTTTCGACCCGTTTGTCAACAACAAAACAACAACAACAAAAATTTGTGGTTGGCGCCACGACTTTATCCTGGCTGTCTTTAAATTTATGGTTTGACATATTCAAAAAGATTTATTTACTCATCGATAGTTCATATTACCGCTCCTGTTTTATTTGGCTACAAATTAGGCGATAACGTTGAATGACGTGGCACTACTTTGACCACTTTTGGTTTTATTTTGGCCCCTTTCAAAGTCCACCAAGAGGCAATCCTGCTCGTTTCGGCATCTCGTTGCAGCCTAATGGGGTTTCTATGTAAGCTATCTGCTTTGTTATCAATGCAGTAAACCTTAAATATGCACTTCTTTCTGCAGGCATACCCCAACAAGAACAACTCGCGCTTCGTTTTGATTAAAGGGGCGTCTACGCCTTAACATCAGTGCCGACCTTGGCTCTGACCATATACCCTTTATACACCAGTGTTGTAGACGTACCTAGTAGGTCCAACAAGCACAGAACTGCTATGTATACACAAGAACACCAACCCATTTCGTAAGATCTGGTGCATTGCAGGTTCCCATGACATAGGCAGCCACTCAGTGGGCCTTACGCGTGGTACAGATTCTCACCATGCCTCGGATCTGCCGGAATTTTTCCTCCTTCAAGAGCGTAAGGTAGCCAACCACACAAGTGCGTTAGGCTATCTGCCTCCCTTCGTTTCTCTCTCTTTCTCTCGTGAAGCAAGAAATCTTTCAATACAATTTTATAACAACGAATTCAAGTTTCATAAGTTGAAATCTAAACCCTATAAGACAAAATTTAACCCACGCTACCTGTGACATTGATGGCATCTATCATGACGTGACCATTTAGTAGCTCAGAATGTATAATTTGAAATACATTAAAATTAAAAAAATGTAGAAAATCAGAATTTTGAGAAACAACTTTATTGGGTGTAGCGGTTCGGCGAACAGGTCCCCGCCTAAAACGGCGGCCAGTAGCCTTCGGTCCCTGGGGGCGTTTTCGGGCAGTTGGACGGCCCACAGTCTCTGTTTCGGATCCGGGCTTAGTTCTATCTACGGCCTCCTACTGCCCATTATTATCTATTTTGCCTCCCTGCAAGGACGTCTGAGAGCAAGTCGACCAAATGTAACTCAGGTCCACCTGTTCCCTGCATAACCAAGACTTATCCGAATCTAGTGGCCAACAGCCGTCGTTACATAAAAAATAGCGATGTATAAATTTGTGAAGCCTTTGCGACGTTATCACGAAGTCCTACGATGATGTCGCAAAATGACGTCATGACATGGCATTGTCACTTAATCAAGGGGCGATACCGAAGGCAGCGCCACACCACGTGGAGTGCAAAAAGCTTCTGAGTATTGGGAAACGAAGCCAGCCACTGAATATCTCAGAGTAACCTACGAGTGTCTCGCACACGGCGGCTAGCTATGTCTTGCAAGTATACTCTCGGCTCCGCAAGTGTACTATCTGGGCAGCACCCTTTTTTAATTTAAGAGTTGCAGAGTGTAAGATGCTGGAATCTTTATTTATCTCGTCGCATCGGGGACACATGTGCGGTGTAATGAGCATCTCTTATTTCTTCCATACCCCTGTATATACTTCACTGCTAGAGGAAGACTTGTCACTGGCAGAAGCGCCGTACTCGGGGACACCATTTAATGAGTGTACGCTACAACGCGTCGGTCGCCGTCTTAATGACCTCCCGCGGAAGCATGACACTTGCAGCAACGACACTCCCATAACCGCTATCGCGCCACCGTATCATGGCAGAAGGTGGCCCGGCATCCGTGGCATCGAACGAGGGGGCGCCATTCGGCGACGTTGCTGACGCTTTTACGACGCCATTTTGTTGGGCCATATTTCTTTTTTGTTGGTGCTGCTCGCGACAAGAGCCCGTTCCGAAAACGGTGATGCACTCCCCGGATCGATCGTGTACAGCCACCTTGCGGTTACTATGTAGGAGGTCATAAGCACAACCGATGTCTTGCGGAATAGATGTGGAAGGCGAGAGGAACACGGAGACATCCAGGAACAAAGATTCATCGCTGGATACTGCGTTGCGGCTAAGGTACCTTCCCAGGCAGGTTTATTAAACACTTTAACAAGTGAGTTTAAAAGCGAGTTTTAGAAAGTTTGATGTAATCCACGCAGGATTTACCTTGCCAACAGGTTTTGAAAAGTTTGCTGAAAAAAGGAGTTATGATCCAAGAGTGAAGCCATGCTACTCAAAGATAGCCACCGCAGCCGCCATGTTAGTGTGAGCGCGACGAAACAGTACCTTTTAGCAAATCCAAAAAAACTGGTTGCTTTCCTTCCCTGAGTTCAATATGCATACTGTATAGTGAAGACGAATGTCACCGCTGCAGCCACATCGACATTTTCGCGCCAGGCACGAGCAGGAGCTGCCTGAATGATACTGGCGCGCTGCTCATAGACCCGGTCTAGCTCTTGCCACTATACTCACGACACCACAACCGCTTTGCGCTCAGTGTTTACATTGTAATACGAAGGACTTCATAATACTCCCGAGGGACAAGATTACAAGAGGCCAAGAGACCTTGCTATTCAAGTCGATGGCTGCTCCCCCATGTATTGGCACCGTGAGATGCAGACACTCAGCGTCAGTCGAAATCCTCTGGCTGGCCTAGAGTCATTGCGCCAGATTCAGATTGCGCAGTCATTCGTCCCAGATAACGTTGTTGTGTAAGTGGAGCCCATGTTAAATGGGCAAGACCAGAGCGTGGCATAAAGGAACAGGTTTCACACCCGCATTGAGAACACGACTATGGAAGACCTATATGTAATTAGTAGACCTCCGTGTTTAAGATAAGTGCGTCTCTCCAAAAGTCAGAGTAATTAATGGCACTCTGTATAATTTGCTCTCTATTATGTCAAAACGTTCGGGACAGGTGTTGCTCGAAGCGTTCCTTTGTGTTGAATAATCAAATATTTCACAAATTTTATTGAGGATCATGTCATCAACACTTCTTTTCCTATGTTGTGGTCGTCAGAAACTCAGCAAAACGTGAGCAAAGCACTTGCGTGACCATAGCAAAGCTCTAATGGGGTACCACATGAAAAGAGCATGTCTCCAAAATGAAAAAGTGGGCAAGCGCTAGCTTCACTTTTACCGGTAATGCCTGAGAGAACTTGAAGTCCTGCAATTCTTTTAAACTTTATTGGACCCTCCGGACAATGTGTGTGTGTGTGAGAGAGAGAGAGGGAGAGAAGAGTACTTGATCATCCAGCGGTTGGCTATCTTAGCCTTGCGAGAAGAGGGTCATCACGACGTGACAGCACATCGCCTCCGCCCCACTCCGCTTGAATTTCACGTTGATGATAAAACAATAACAGGGTGCACAAACCCACAGATGTATTCGAAGAAGAAAACGATTCTCCTCTGTTAGTTCATGTCAGTGTCCTCATTTCGGTTTGCAATGACGTCATAGAGTACACAGACCTCTACCATTTGGCCTCTTTCGATATGAGACTGCCGTGGCTGTAATCGAACCTGCGAATCAGCAGCCGAGCAACCGAGCCACTGATTCACTGAGGCGGCCGACCTTGCATGCAATACGACTCTGTAAGGTCATGGTGTCAGTCATTGCATATTCCTGCCGAAAACGACAGCTGAAGCATGAGTGCTCTAGACAATGCTGAGTGCTCTAGACAAGCTGAGTGCTCTAGACAATGTGATTCCCTCTGTGCGTCATGACCTCACGCGTACAGGCTAATTGTGTCACGGATTGTGCCGAAACGACGCGAAAATGCAAGCACAAAACAACACCCTGTTTTTTGTATTTTATTGGTTGTCGGTGTCATTGGTTGGTGGCTTAACTACAGTGTACACAAAAACGAAAAATAAAGAGTGTACTCACCTGCAGAGTGCTGCAAAACCGAGAAGTATTGCGCTGCAGCTGCTCCCTTGGTCGCTCGGCTTGTGACCCCTCTTCAGCGTTTCTGCGACGACGTCAGATGACGCCACCGATGATTGAAAACTTACTGTTAAAGCAGGCATATCGCAAACGAAAGACGACCTAAGCGAATAACAAGGATACTTTCGTCCATTACTAAAGTGAACCCACGAGCACGTGGCCTGCGCTTTGTGGCGGCTGCCTACGGCATCATCAATTGACGGTTGACGGCTGATGAATGCGCACCCGCTTTCGGTGGCAGCACCCATTATCAGACCGGAGCGGGAGTGTTATCTAGCAGCACTCATCCAACGACCGTGACTCGTTATTTTGTTTGCCAATAGGTGACACCATAAGCCGGCATTTTTTCTTCGGCTATCGGTTGATGATTATGTAGGCAGCCGCCGCAGAGTGCAGGCCAGGCAATCGCCAGTTCCCTTTAATACTGGACGACAGTGTATACGACACGAGCGCTAACTTGAAAGTAAATTGATAAAGGAAAAAAAATAGTATCGAGTCTAACCCCGTATTTCTGGAATGTCCTTTCGGTCAGGTCTTTACCTTGACTTGAAAAAGTCGATGGGAGCGCCGTCTACAGGCAAAACAAGACACTACATATCAGCGATACCCTTCGAGTGATTCTTAAGGTTTGCGGCGTCGTTTTCATTCGAGCAGCGGCACTGTGCCCCATTCGGTCCCCTGAAGGACGAACTTCCAGTCGAGGCTTGGGGCGCAATCACGGAGTGATGCTTTAAGCTAGAGTTTTCTTATCATCCACTACTAGCGGCTGGCTGATCGCGTTGATAACACGGAAGGGCCGTCGTTTTGACCAATGAGCATGTGTCAAAAGCACGAAAAGAGTTGGCTTCGGAAATATAATTGTTCCACGATCGCACTCTTGTTAGAGAATACGCGGGTAAGCATGTGTGCCGTGTTTCCACTGTCTTCAATATAGAGCGCGTCTGACTACGTTGCCTTTTTGTGTCTATAATTTTTGTTCTAAGAGCTGGTCAAGATGTTGTGACATCATGATATTCATTGTTGTATCAGTCGCTGTTTCTTTGGTGACTCCGAGCTGTTTCGATCTTTGTTTATTGATTGATTGATATGTGGGGTTTAACGTCCCAAAACCACCACTAATGATTATGAGAGACGCCGTAGTGGAGAGCTCCGGAAATTTCGACCACCTGGGGTTCTTTAACGTGCACCCAAATCTGAGCACACGGGCCAACAACATTTCCGCCTCCATCGGAAATGCAGCCGCCGCAGCCGTGATTGATCTTTGATTATTAGACGTGTATTCTGAGAATGAAATCTATGTTTTTGCGCCGCTTTTCATGTGAGGTATGCCTTATAAACTCACACAACCAACCACTTTAACAGCATTTATGTAGGGAGACTCTCAGCAAATCACGTGTGTTGAATAAGAGGGTACACAATACGACGTACACGTCCACCTGTGGAAATTAGCCACTCTTTGGTATACCCTACTAGCACAAGTGGCTCGACTAAATACATTGAAACCCCCAGCCGCGCCAGGGGAAGGCTTAGAAATATCAACGTGGGAACCAATGGCGAAAGGCAGTCCCTAGGCATCTGTCGTTCAACGCTCCCCCAAACTCTCCGGGGAAATCAGCCTGGAGCGCTGAAAGCAACGGTGCTCTGTACAAAGATTAGCGCTTGTCTTTGTCGCATTCACTGTAATTGGTTCATGCTGCTTTGTGTAGCTCTGTCACTGCCCGGTAAGAGAGCGAAACCGTTGAGTTGTCTTCGAGCCGAACTTGTGATGCGGTAGAATCTTCGTGTGAAGCATATTAGTTTGGATCGCTTGTCCGCTTAGCTTCTTTGCCCCTGATGTGAAGGGAGAAGAACGGGGACACTCGCGAGGGGCAAGTAGTAAGATGGTGGGTGCGCATTGCATACAACTGCACCGCTTGGCTAACATGTAGAGACGCTGGTCAAAAGTACAGCCAATGATTATTACAGTAGTATCAAACATTACCCATCATTATGGGTCGTTCAACGACTGATACACTATGTGCAACATATTGAAATCCCTCAGTGTAGGTTAAACCCGTAAGAGTGTTCGTAGAGTATTTATTTATTTATTTATTTACTTGGAATTCTCACACCCCCCTAGAGGCACTACGTAATAGAGGAATGCAATACACCTTTAGAAGTGGTACCATAAAAGAAACGAAAAAGAAGAGGTACCTATATATGTACAGAAAGTACAACAATAAAAGAATTACACTAATATATGCGAGAATGTCAAGTAATGCTTTTTCAGGGGATACGCGACACAGGAAAACAGAAAAAAAATACATTTTGGAGCACCACAGCTCAGCCCGCTATAAAACATTACGCTATAAAACACGAAGAATTTATTTATCAATGCAAAAATTTAGAAATCTTTGTATTACAATATGTGCAACTAATAGCTATCTGTGTTGATATACAATTATACTTTTAAAAGATCAACTTGAGAAGTTCTGACTTTATCGCAAAGTAAGGTGCCTGAACTTCTCAATCTGCCTTATTTGAAACAGCAACAACAACACAGAAACAACAACCCTAACGACAATAACGACTAGAAACACAACAACAACACAACCCTGCGACCCTATATATGCATGCAGACGTAGGATCCTTGTCTCAGAAGCGCTGATAGGACCAGATTAGTATGCTGCTTGCTCTACAGTTCTCGCTAAGTGCGTTTTCGTGCAGCCCTGGAAGCCTCCTAAAAGGTGCAGCGTCGGGCTTGTTGTATTGTTCTTCTGTCCTTATCACTATGCCTGCTGTTTTCTTTCAACGTGAATTCTCCGCAGCCATTCTGACTCGATGCAATGGAAGCACCACTTTTTTCTATTTATTTATACAGCGCGGGCGTGTGTTTTGAAGTACCTTGGCATTTCCCGAGCCTGTACGTACGAATAGTTTCGTACGCAACCTGGTTCTATAGCCTAATTTTGTCAATTGTAGTGTTTTATTTGCAAACCATCTTTCTCTCTTGTCCCTCTCAATTAGCCCAATGACGAGGCCTTTCTACGCGCTCAATTCATTTGCTAATTGTACGTGGGCGCTGATGCTAATTGTACAGTTTTTGTATGTCCTAATCGAAAACAATAATGACTAAAAGCCCGCCTTCATTAGGAATGCCGGTGAGAAAGCGCCACCGGTCACTTTGGGAACAAAGCATGCCTCAATTCGAAAAAACGTGGGCCTGTTCTGCTCAAGGCAAAATTATATTAGGAAGTACGAGATAAAAACGAAGTGCATTGCGCGTAGAGTTAACGAAGGTAATGTGTGCATTTCGAACGAGTGCACCAGTAGGCGTCTGTTCACATTCGAAAATGCATGAATGAACAATTGAAAGTACAAAGAAGTAAGGTCCAACTAAACCACATTCTTCCGTCTGCACACTTTCGGCCTGAGCGCTACTTTTGGACTATAGCTTTCATTTCCTGTGTCGTGATTGAGCTGCTTAGTTTAACACGTTTTGATATTTTGTGTTGTCTATATTTTTTTTCTCTCCATAGAACACTGCTGGGACAATCCTTGCAACATTTTGTACTATGCCCATGGCTCAAAA
Source organism: Rhipicephalus annulatus (assembly GCA_013436015.1). Taxonomy (NCBI): domain Eukaryota; kingdom Metazoa; phylum Arthropoda; class Arachnida; order Ixodida; family Ixodidae; genus Rhipicephalus; species Rhipicephalus annulatus. Next base: position 437,475 of record WOVY01016115.1, read on the forward strand.
TTTAATTCGAGAGGGGAGGCGCATCTTGCTGACGACCTTTACTATTTTAGAAAAAAAAATATTTTAGAAAAATAATATTTTACAATTCTCGCGAGCACCCTGGCCTCAGATAGCAAGAGTGCGCAGCCGCACTCCCTGCAGTGCAACTTAAAATTTGCACGAGGAATAGAGGTAGCATGATTTATTAATAGATTAGGTGGCACGTGCGTGGCAAAGCCTTCAATCACGTTTCATGCCACCAATATCGATTACCTGAGTGCGTGCCTATAAAAATGATTTTTTCTGCTATATAGACTTGCAACTTTGTTGACCTTTATATATACGTGTGCACTTCTTTAAATAAATTTAGTTGATAAATTGCGCTTGTCCTTCTCTCGTGTTTTTTTTCTCGCGCCATTAGCTACGTCAAGAACGAACAAACTCGCCCAGCAAGTCACTCTGTTGTTTATCATCCCTGCACTAATGTTGAAGAAACTACTTCCGCTCCGCGACTGTTCGAATAAAGTATGCTTTAAACAAACGTGGCACAGAATCTGCAGTGAATAAGTCGTGATTTATATTAATACAAGTGATATCGGAATACAAGTTTACTAAAGAGGTTCAGTTGACTGTGAGGATAGTTAATAAAGAATAATTGAACGATTTGATAGGCAGGGCAGACAGTTTCCTTGTGAGCAGCTGGTGTCGGTAGCGGTGCCTGATACAGTGAATACCGACCACGCGCTTCCTTAACATAGCCTCAGAGATCCGCTCTAACAGCGGAACGCTGCCTGCTGAAACATCCCTTATGCCATTCCAACAATCCCATATTCCCGTAAACATCCCGTATGCCATTCCATGTAATTCCGGAATCTATCCGGATTCCATATAGTTCCGTAAGAATGATAAGACAATATATGAAATTACTGGAATGGTGTACAGAAGATTTCACTAGATAGATACATGTTGAAGAGCGAGGCTCCTAAAGCTCTATGTAAGAGGTCGGGTGTCCACAAAAACCCTCTGCGCCGTTTCTAATGAGCCGCGCCTATCGACGAAGACTGTCTGCGCAGCCACCCCGGTAAGCCTGCCGGCTGTGCTAGAGCGTCGGTGGCACGAGCCGAGCACGAGCAACGTTAAGCCCGTGCTTCTACTTGGGGCACCACAGCCATCTTTTCACATAAGTTCCGGCGGTGGAGTCTGCGTATTCTTGCATGGTACGTCACAGGTTGCGGTTAAACTCACCTCTGTCTACGCCGAGAAGGAAGCACCTAGCATTAGCCAAGAACCTCATGTTCGGCCTTCAAACTCAACCCGCTTCGCTGTTTGTTAAGCTTTACACAGCTACTTCCTCCTTTGTGTATGCTTTACGTTGTATCCACACTTTTGCTGCGTGCTGTACGAGAGTAAAAGTGCTGCGACTGATTTCGCTACACTCTGTATAGAGAGATAACGAAATCTGATGCTTTCAAATGTGCAGTTCGATATCTTTGATTATTGTTCTTTTATTGCTTATTTTTCGTTCGCGTCACAGGTTAGTACTCGTAATATGCTCTGCCGGTACATGTGAATTGTTGAAGAATAGGACGGTCCAAACCCAAATACTGCTATCCAATGTTTATGTCACGTCGTGAAATGAATAACATTTGAAATTCTTTTTTTTCGCTGCTACTGAGCAGTGACTGCTTGGAAGGCACATAAGAATAACAGAGGCTGTTTGCGTTAAGTATTTCCAGCTCTGTTAAAGCTCGTCGCACTAGTCAGAAGTTAAAGAATACAATACCTTGGTACTCAGTTACCTCTTCGATTGTTTAATTCTCACTTCCCACTTTAGCAAGCATTCAGGGCATGTCACAAAGGAGAAATGCAAACTTTCAGAAACAGCCTCACAAGAGTGAACTCCGAATCGCTGTGCCGTGTAAAGCATACAATAAGGATGTCTTGTTTCAATCAGGATCCACTCTAGCTCTGTAATATTTCTTTTTTTTCTTGTTTAGATAGCCTTCGCGTCCGATGAGCACCCTCTGTAAGATGTTTACCTTTTTTTTCCATGCAATCAACCCAACGACAGTCATTAGCGTTTATTGAATCACGGCCGTTGGTAATGCATCGTCCAGCAGGAGGCGCAATGCGCCAGCAGCTGTTTATTACAGTCCTGTTTATTACATCCTGTTATTATCCTGTTTATTACAGTGTTTATTACAGCTGTTTATTACCTACAGTCCTTCTAGTAAAAGAAAAAATGTTTTGAATACATGTATTCATGTAACATGAATACATGTATTCATTCATTCCACCTCTTTATTTCAGACAAAATTGTTTTCGACAAAAGGGAAAAAAGCAGAGGTGCTCTGTCTGACGAAATAGCTTTACACAATACTAATGCGCACAAGCGCAGTTTCGTAGAGGTGAACAATAAGCATACCTTTACAATTATAATGGAAATTCATGAAGCAACGGATAACAAAACCTGTGAGTCCGGCGTGAAGGCCTCGTCAGGAGACGTACGAGTCTGCATTTGCCTCGCCTCGTGGACATATTTTATGTTGTATGTAACTACGTCCGAAATAAACTAATCTATTCTATTCTATTCTAAGGAGCCCATAACAACTGCATAGGCAAGCATGCTTCATACAAATTCAAGCAGATTCGTTGAATAACGCATAAGAAAACTGGTTAAACAGCGGAGCTGATGGCATGACATTGCTCATCATAATTCTTATCTTGACTTTGCTCTAAAGTCGTTTCCGCACCTTCTGCCATGAAAGAGCGATTTTCAACCGGATGTGCGTCTGGTTAACCACCCTGCCTTTCCTTGCATCTTTATCTCTCTCTCTCTCTCTCTCTTCCTTTCAAAAGTCACGCAACAATTTTCGCAACAGATGCAACGTAAGCTTCTCTACGTTCTCGTTGATGCGCGCACAGTTCACAGAGTGATGGTCTGCACATATTGCGCAAGTGAAATCCTGGGAATCGCTACAATATCCAGAATCTATCTATCTATCTATCTATCTATCTATCTATCTATCTATCTATCTATCTATCTATCTATCTATCTATCTATCTATCTATCTATCTATCTATCTATCTATCTATCTATCTATTTATCTATCTATCTATCTATTTATCTATCCACGTTGACAGACAAAACGATAGGCTGCAACGTTTCTCAACATATTGCGCTACGTCGTACGAGATTCCCAGGTGAATTTATTGTAATCCACAGTGCAACGGACCGCCGCCAATTTTTGCTCCGTGCTATCACTACATTGCACTTTTCGACAAACAGCCAAAAACAAACTACGCGCTAAGAAATGAGGACGAACACAGCGCTGACATTTACGTTGGCGCCGAACGTTGTCGTCAATCGCTAACGCCATCATTTCCCCGGGCAAATGACACGCGAGCCGTTTAAGAAAAAATAAATAAATGAACAAACTTAATTAAAAAATGCCCCAACAATTGTGTCAATCTCCGGCGCACACCATTCCGTATCGGGGCTTTTTGTCTTACTTTTTTTCTTTTTATTTTCTAGTTTCGTTTTCTGGCAACACTTTAGTGCACTGCCGATCAAATAAATCGGCGTTTGCATTCAAGACCCGATGCGTGCCTGGAAATTCGACGGAAGTTTATGGCTGCTATATCAAATACGAGCGAAGTGATTCTGCGAGTGGCCGCGGGAATTTGCAGGCACTGAAGTCAGTGCGAAAGTTTTGGAAAGGAAAGAAAGAAGGAAAGGAAGAAATATAGAGAAAGAAAGGAAGGAAGAAATGGATTGTATCAGCAATCATACACAGCACATAGTATAATACATAGGCTTACTTGCTTGCTTACTTGGAGAGCTTTAGTTTCATCTATATACTGACGCTTCTACAACAGTGTATGGGTCTGCAGGGTCGGTGATCTTTCCTGCAGCAGACACCACGAATATTTGGCTATCCCACCAGACGACGTCTACAGCTGCCTAACTTGGAATTCTGCATAGCGGACTGAGAGATTCACCATCGACAATGAGACGAGAATTGCAGCGTGTTGACGGACTCCAAGGCAGCACTCCGGTGTTAGGCATACGACTTACACCAGGGGCCTCATTAACAACTAGTGCTGGAAATTAACGATCTGCTCCACCACTTTTTCCTCGAAGGACATGGCATCACGTTTCAGTGGCTTCCAAGACTCTGCAGCATATATGGCAACGAACATGTCAATGAAGCTGCTCTATTTCGGCACGAGGTGGTGTAGAAAAAGTCCATACTATTTTCTAGTACTGATGCATCCTTGAAGATACGACAGATCGCTAACGAAAATGTGAAATCATTGTGGGATACAGCAAGATTACGGCACATGCGACAGCATAGGCTGGACCTGTCTCGTCGACTTTAGCCTCCGTCTCGTCTTCAGAAAAAGGTTTTTTCGCCGACTCTGGCTTGGTCTCCGAACATCCTGATGAGCTAGTTGGTTTAAAATCTGCAGAAAAAGTTGCGCTGAAATAGAAAAGGACACCACAAAGGTGGAACACTTAAACAGATTGAGCGCTTGGTGTCGCTTTCACCAATTCCTTTGCCTACCAATTCGGCATGGAGGACAGTGCTGCTTGCAATCATTGCGGCAGCGATGACATGATAGAGCACGTTCTTTGTCACTGCCATCCCTACATCGTGGACAGACTGCCGCTAGCTGCTGCGTCAGCCCGCCTTAGCGACAGAACCTTGTCAGAACAGTCAGTGATCAAATTCAGACAAGATCCGTCTTCGCACTATAAATCAGTCAAGGCATTACTGAACATTTTGCGTGGTAGTGACCTATTGAATAGGCTAACATTCCTGATATTGTTTTTTTCTTCGACTTTTCTCTTCACCTTTCTTCTTCTCTTTCTTCACCCTTCCTTTAGTGCAGGGTAGCGAACTGGGTGCTACAATTTTGGTGGAACTCTCTGCCTTTCTATCACTTCTGGTTAACAATGGCAACAATGGCAGCGTTCCAAGATGCCAGCTCTTTTGCGGTTAAAGATTTTCTGGTCTTGCTTTTCCTATAGAGTCTCTCATGTTAACTATAACTATGATGGGAGCGGTGGTGGACGGGGCTATCAAAGGCGGTATCACTTGCCGAGATTGCGGCGAAAGATATTTTTTCCGTTCGCTTTGTTCGCAATAGCGGTTTCGTTCCACCTGGACTGCAATTGTTCTACGATTTCCGCTCTACAACTGTCGTGACAATCAATTTTTCTTGCCAGCGTTCTTTGTGGCAGACACTTCATAATTTTTAAAATGTTCTGTAGCATTTGTGCATTAAAATATTAAGTCTCCATAAACGGTAACGAGGAATCTAAATCTATTTTAAAATTCGCAACTTCAATCATCACCAAAACAGACACGTCGACGCACTTTTGACAGCTAGGCCCCGGCCTTACTTCGACTGCTCCCGACGAAAAAGTCACTCCGGCACTGCAACCAGAACGAAAATTTCTCAACAATGTTAAAGGCTGGCCGCTTACCGCTGCGATGGGAGCAAACTGCTTTTTTTTCTCGCTGCGAGTGAATTTTCTGCCTGAAAATCACTACTCTTTAGGTCAGGTGGAACGCCTAACGCGACGTGCACTGTTTGCTTGACGGACAAGAGGAAATAGCCGGCAAATCTCGCTGGATTGTGCCACTGAAGCTCTTGCTTCAAAATGCAGCGCTTTTCAACAATTCCCGTCGTCTATCTTCCCGCCGAATGCAGTTGCTGCAATGTGGCGAAATCTGCATCACGGCTCTTGGTGTCACAGGTGCGTGCAGGGCTCCCCATTAGGGAAACAGGAGAAGGGGGGATGCGTGGTAGTTTCAATAGAGCTCTCCCTCCCCAGCGCTCTTCCCCACCTCTCACCCTGCGCTCACTGTCCAAATGCAGTCCGTAAACGAGGCAAGACGAGTGCGGATGCATATCACTCCCCTTGTCGCACTTCTGTTGCACATCTTGGTGTTCAGAGCCGCTCCACACTCTACGCTCTTGGCTTTTGAGTCGAAGCTTCGGCTGACAAACGCGCACACTTGATGCCAGGCAGCGCCAGGTTCATGCAGCTACCATCCTTCGCGAAAGTGTGACTGAACCGGAAGAATCCATAATACCGTGCACTGGCCACGAGGCTACGAGCTGTGCTATCGTAGCAGGAAAGTGCTCTGGCTAAGGTTCGCAGGGCGTATACCTTCGGTCGTAATTTGCTGCAGCGCGCATAAATAAACGTTGGCTTTTCGGTACATAAGTCAGGGCTTCCAGTGTGAGGCTTGAAACATACGCGTTTAAACCCCCGTCGTAAACAATTTCTTTCGAGCGAAAACTGAAACCATGGTTTCTCGACAATCGTCTAAACTGTTGCGGAAACGTAGAAGGACGTTCCATTCGCAAAAGCGCACGAACACCGAGCCTATAACCATCTTTCTGTCGTTACTCCCTATTTCCCCACCGCCGTCTCTGCCGCGTCCATTCCCTAATGGCTTCCCTCTCCGTTGCACGTGATGCAGCTCTACCGCACTTCCACCGAGTGCTCTTTAGTCGGACATCGCTGAATGGTCACTACGGCGTGACTGCGGAAGAAAAATGACACGCCTGTTTCTGCCTCCCTTTAGATAGCGAGATAGAAAAAGTATAGAAATACTGAGCCGCAACAAGAAGTTTACGGCAGACCTCTCGTTGTGAGAAAAACAGGGCCAAAAGAGGCATGGCGTGTGCCTGGTTAATGTTCTACCTTTTTTTCGTTTTCTTTCCTTTGCATTAGGCAACGTTTACCCTTGAAGTCTCCAGAGTTTTCTGTCTTCTTTTTCAAGTACCAACAACCGTTGAATCAACACCGACGCAACCCATTGGCAAACACTCGTTTTCTGTAGCCGTGTTCTTCCAAATGATTTTCCTGCACATAGCCAAACGCGTAAGGAAGAAAAAGCCTAACTAATTACTTATATTCCTCTCACGATAGCTGTAGCATTCAAAATATTGAATAATTCGGGAGGATGAATATCTAAACGCGGCAAAGGCCAACGGTGCACGTTGGCTAGGGTGGAGTGGCTAAAAGTAACGCTAGCGTCGCTTTTGCAAAAACTTTCACCAATGCTTTGGTTCATAAGCGAGCGCACGTTTACGTTAAATGAGACTATAGACTAAAACCACTGTAACTGTATGTTTGAAAGAATTGTCAATAAAGTGAAACTGAAAAATATAATTTGACATTTGAGGTGTCGCGTTTCTGGTGTACGTGTACGTGAACATCTTACACACGTCTGGTGACAAAATTGTGTGACAGAAAATAGTATACAAGAATGGCACCGTCTATTAAATGAGTTTTATTAGCCTAATAAATGAGTACAAGTTGCAAGGGCAGCGAGGCTTAGTTTTCCGTAACAGTTTTCTGTATATATATATATATATATATATATATATATATATATATATATATATATATATATATATATATATATATATATATATATATATATATATATATATATATATATATATATATATATATAGTCCAGTAGATCCTCCGTGAGCGGTCACAACGTGGTTTATTTCGACGTTTCGGCTTAGGGTCTGGCCTTCATCAGGATTAAAGATACAGTTTGTTGGTGCTCAGCTTTATACAATCTCAAATCGGAGGGCAAGGAAAGAGGAAAAAAAGACATTAAAGAAAAAAAGGAAAAAAGAAAAAAAGAAAAAGGAAAGAAAAAGAAGAAACAAAGAGAAGAAGAAGAAAAGAAAAATAATATACGGTGGACGCCCCTCGGGTGCCCCCTTCCCTCCACTTCCCCCTTCATCTCTCTCCCCCTCTCCCCTTCACCTTTCTGATGTCAGCGGTCTGTGTATGTTTCCGTTCACCAACGCATTCCTCCCGATCAGACGGCCCCTCCTGGCACTGGCGGTTCGGTGTGGGGCAAAAAAGAGCTTTTTAGGAAGTCCTAAGCCTTTAACTACTCGGGGTCCCGTAAACAATTCGTCGTAGAAGGAGGGGTGCCGCGTATTGTGGCAGAGGCTGGTAAGCGGGAATTTTAGGAAGTTCTAAGCCTTTAACCGTCAACCGTGCCCTGTCAACATTTCGTCGTAAAAAGAGGGGTGCTCCGTATTGCGGTAGGCTGTGCAAGCGGGTGCAATGCGAATTCCTTGCCCGCTTCTGGATTACGCGTGTAGTGGGGGCCTCCCGGCTCTTTTTTCTTCTTTTTCTTTCCTTTTTCTTTTTTTCTTTTTTTCCTTAATGTCTTTTTTTTCTCTTTCCTTGCCCTCCGATTTGAGATTGTATAAAGCTGAGCACCAACATACTGTATCTTTAATCCTGATGAAGGCCAGACTCTAGGCCGAAACGTCGAAATAAACCACGTTGTGACCGCTCACAGAGGATCTACTGGACTATATATATATATATATATATATATATATATATATATATATATATATATGTGTGTGTGTGTGTGTGTGTGTGTGTGTGTGTTTGTGTGGCTGAAGTTCACGCACGATTCCAGGTGTATATATTTCTACCCACACGAATTGAATGGACCTAAACGGCTGGCACACCATGCCAATCAAGAATCAGGACCGCTTCCTTGAACTACTGTGTAATCAGTGCATGCTGATATCTATTATTGCACGCTAAAAGAACACTGGAACCCCTGCCATGAGCACTCAACACCCTTGCGCACCCTTCTCGCACCCTCCCCAGTGGGTGTTAAAAAGTGTAAGACGTTGAAGGCACCCTTTTCAAGGGTGTTTTTTGTAACACCCTAGAGTTTTTTCACATGTACACCTTATTCTAAGGGTGCGTAGAAAAGCACCCTTTCTGCAAGGTGCTGAGTTAACACTTTTAGGGTGTCATGCATTGGACAAGCCCGTTTACGCCCTTTTTGGTTTAAAAATTTTTATTTCGTACGGGATTTCTACACGCAAAACAAAGCACACGAGAAAGCTGTGAAGACCTTCGCAACTTCGCTTCCAAAATGTAAGGCCTGAACTTTTTGCATAATTTTGTCGTCTATGTCGCAAGCGCCACGAACCGTCCCAACTTGGGCCCATAAACGTTCGGTGATTGGTTTCTGATATGGAAGAATTTGTTCACGCTGTGCAGTCGACACTTCCGAACCACACCACTCGTACAGATGCTGCATACCGTCGTTCCGACGCGCAGTTGAAACGCTTCTGCGAACAGGCACCTGAACAATTTCGGGCCCGGGGACCTCATGACGGCGGAGCGCAATATTACCCTTGTTCACAATTGCAGCTGCTAGCGAGCTAAAAAGCAAATAATCACCACAAATGAAGCATAAAAAGCGGTGTGACTTCCGCGAAGAACCCCAAAAGAAAGATAAATTTGATGCAGTTTTTCATTTTCTATATATGTTTAATTTTAATGAAAGAAACACGTCACTCATATGCAAATGGTAGTTGAAAAAAATGCCTAATTTTGTAGAGCGAAAATATGCGCAGGTGTGAACGGAAGCACGTATTTGCTTTCTGACATTGTCTCTGTGCAAGGCAGTCTCTATAGGGTTGAATGCATGTTTGTCATTATATAAGTGATTTTATTTGTCAATTCCCATTGCGTATGGTTGGCCCATCGCATAACCTTCGCGTGTGTTTTGCGGTCATGGCGGACAGAACCCATCATGTGGTGCATCATGACAGAAATCATAATAAAAAAAATTTGTGCAGTTCGGTACCGCTTTGTGGGGCAGTGTCTTGCATTCCTCGTGTTCGCAATGTTGGCGACAAACGTCCAATATCAGACATCTTTAAGACGTCTGATATTGGAGAAAAAACATTTCTATCGCATCTCCACTTGGACGCACGGTTGACGAAAGCAGCCCTACCCTATACGGGGCGTCACATCACGACCATTCTCTGGACTAAGGCAGACTAATGGCTCTGGTAAAGAAGCACGTTTGCACTAGCATTGAAAAAAATGAAGGAGGAGATGTTTTATACAGCATGTGACGTGATATGTATCGGCTTCAGTTTTATTTTCTTCGTGCAGCCTCAGAGTCTTATTTCCGTCATGCGGCCTTCGTATAGCCTTAAAGTTCGTCTCGGTAAACAGTGTCTAGGGTGCTCGGCTGCTGACCCGAAAGTAGTGAGTTCTATTGAGGCCGTGGCAGTCACATTTCAATATAGGCGAAATGCCACGACATTAGGCCCGCCACTACGGCGTCTCTCATATTCATATGGTTGTTTTGAGACGTAAAAATGTTGATATCATCATTATATGTGTGATCATAAAAGAATCAATTCCTTTTTGTCTGCTGTCTGTCGGCTCTGCCTTTCAGGCCCAATGAGGCTTTAGCAGGTCAATTATTTATTGCATTGTTGCTGTATCCAAACGTTAATAAAGCAATATTATTACGAAAAAATCCGCAACATTATTTTTTTTTGCTACACGAGAGGCAATTTTCCCTTCCAATTTATTTTTCAAAGGCATACACAAAAAAGCAGGAAGCAAGTTTTCAACGGCCCATGAATGAGAGATCGCTCACTCTTTTACGTCACAATGAATAATAGTCCCAAATATGAACGCGGTATTCCGACTTCCTTCCGATCATTAATCAACCACGAGGACACGGTGATGCAGAAAAAAGTCGAGAATGTTTATTATTTATCGCAGCGAAGGCTGTCTCCCTTCTGAAAGGCATAAATAATGGCTGCGCGGATTTAGGCGCCATTTATTTTTTCCCGGTAACTAGACTAATTGTTCGTGAGTCGCGGGGTGTATAAGACGTTGATATATACCAGTAATGCAAAGCTGAAGGTCGCAAGAAAGGAAGCAGAAACAAAATATACATGGACTTCACCTCTACTATAGAATTCGTGATTGTTCTCATAGCGATTACTGGCAGCGTCATTGTTGTAAGGGCAACATTAATCAAGCACTCGATCGGTAAATATTTATTTATTTAACCTGGTTGTGGGCAAGAATGTTGACTCATTGCTGGCGAGCGCATAAAGGGAAATAAACCGGTAAACGTGAAATATATGCAGTCCGCAAGAAAAAAATGTGAGTTAAAGCGTGGTAAATTATTAAAACAAAGGTAAGAATTACCGGGCATATTAGGATAACGCCATGCGATAAATATATTAAAAAAGTTTGTTTATGTTACCCTAAGATTTCACTGACTTGTCGCTAGTTTGCATACTGTGTGGCAGTTACCTCGTCTTCCCGCAAAATGAAGAAAAATTGCGTAAGGGATATCTCACTACCTGAAAAAGATGGACATTCATGGCGTGAGGTGGCAGCTTGCAAGTAACATAATTTGCCATCCCAAGGGGAGTTTACATTGCAATCTAGAAATGCCGCTCTTCCAGCTTTCGCTGTCACTCTGCTGCGATTCAGGCGCAGGTAGGGTGATTTTTTTAAAGAGTGTAGGGTTTCTTGGGATACTTGAACGCATAAATTCCGGTCTGTCTGCTTGTCTTTTTGTTTGTCTGTCTCTCAAATGATTCAGCCACCCGGCCAAAGTTTAACCTCTTCCTGAACGCCCACCCATCTTGATAGGATGGCTGAGTTCACATTTGGGAACATTGTCAATCTAAAAAAGCAAATATTACGCATATCTGAGGCGCAACATCAATATGTAGGTAACAGGTGATGAGTTTTTTTTTTACAAGAAGGTGTGTAGATACGTGATTCTAAAGACCCTAGTGTTTCTTACACTACGCAATGCGACGCTATCAACGAAAAAGCGGGTGTTTCCTATGCTTGGCTAAGACGACTCGGTGCTGCCACCTACAAATAGCTTAGCCTTCTACACAAGTTTACGTTTCCTCACATTACTGCCAGATGGCGTCCATATCTCACGCAGCGGCTCCAGGCTGAAGACTTTCGTTTTTTTTTTCAACGATATTTGCAGCGAAGTGAGCAGATACGCGGCCAATTTCTTATTCTTGTTGTCAAGTCCGCCAAAAAAGGAAATGAAACAGGAGCAGAGGAGCAAGAGACTGAAGAGGAGATTGGTTTGTTAACACTAGGCAAGCGCCCTCTTTATTTAGTTTTAGGAGCGAAGCTCTTTAGGCTCACACAATGCTCAATAACACCACCGTTGTCGTAGCTTCCCGTCGGACCGAAACACAGGAGTTACATACACCATACATAGAGCATTCATAGTGCGCATATGGTTTAAAAATAGAAGATACTCTGTCCACCCATATATATATATATATATATATATATATATATATAATATATATATATATATATATATATATATATATATATATATATATATATATATATATATCTATATATATCTTAAGAAGAATTTTTATAAGCATTACAAAAAGCGAAAGTAAATGCCTGACCGGGAGTGTTTCGAAGAGAAACAAGAATGTTCGTCTGTGTTCTTGCAACTAATAGTTAGATTTACGTGGCTTGGGCATCGGCTACACACAGTCGTCGACCTGTTATTCGTATAATTGCCTCAGTAAGTGCAACATTTCTGCGAATAGAATCTATCACTTTGGAAGTGTAAAAACACTAAACTTTTGCGACAACCTTAATGAGAATCAGCTGAAGTAATGGCACCAAAGAAGATATGTAGAACACGTTAAGTGTACTGCTTTAAGTGTTGTGTAGCAATTGCGATATAGATGGGAAGTGAGGGAGAGAGAATTGAGAGAACTTTGTGCTGCCAGTAGCCTAACCTACGACTTTCGGATTAATGTTGTTTCTAAACAAAGAAAGGGAGAGGAGCCTTCAGAGTTCTTTTTTTTTCTTCCTCTGGTCCAACGCGGTAGATCAGTGTTTACTGTGCTCGGCTTCTTACCCGCACCTTATTATTACGTTCGCCGCTGTGGCGATTGCATTACGATGGAGAAAAAAAGGTAGACACCCGTGAGCTCTGTGATCACTGTGCATGTTAAAAAGCAACAGATGGACTACCTTGGCGGAACCCTCCAGTAAAGCGTGTCTTTTTTTTTTACTTCAAATATAAGTTTTACTTACCAGACAAAACTGGAGGGTCGCCAAGGCTAAAAGGCGTGAGAACGTCTTGACAAAGACCCTGGTGACGTGCACGTACATACGACAGTAGTGCAGAAATGATTCGAGGTAGTACACATCACGCAAGTACAGTAGAAAACCTCAACAAAACGTACTGATCAATAAATGATTTCACGACTGATTATTTTCGGATAGATGTCGTGTGTAGATATATTAGGTTGTCAGAAATCTCTACCTTATATGTTATCGTGCTTTTGGCACAAAAACCCTATATATTGTTGCTAAAGTTCTCTTCCTTCTGTAAACCTTTGCGAGAAATTCGAAAAAAAGAAAGAGCCACGGTTCATGCACACTTTTTTTTTCACATGTGCGCCACCAGGTACGCGGTACATTTTTCTGGGAAATAGGTCTCACGTTATAGCGTACTATGTGGTATGAGCTTTAAATGGCAGCGCGCGACTAAAACTCGGAAACGATTATGCTTTCAGCGCACGAACCGAAGCGAACGGACCTTAAAGAAAAGCCCTTATGTGTGGCTCAGCAATTTCGTCCGCCGTCGTTTTGCAAAAATAACGAATTTGAGGCCCCCTAGCTTGCAAGGGACAATGAAAAAAACGCCTAAACTTTAAAGGAAAATTGGCTTTGTAAAAAGTAAAATAAAAGCCTTTCACAGAAACATTCGCAGTACGAGCGATTTGCCCTGCAAACGATTTTCATGCACGGCATACTGCTTCTGTGCTTTTTTTTTTCTGGACACTGTTTCTTGAACTTGTCGTTATCCCCTTACGCATGTGGAAATACCGAATTTACTCGAATCTATGAGGCCCTTTAAGGAAGGCGTACGTTAAATTTCGGGTCATCATACTTACAGCGACGTTGTGTTCGACTATGTTATGGCGCATTGCGTCCGTGGACAGAAAACGCTTAAAACAACACGTTTTGGCACCCCTTGCACCCCTCGCCACTGGTTATCGTCCCCCTTTGCCCCTCTGGCGATCACGACAGGTGCCCTTCGTCACCGCCAATGCCTCTCTCAAGAGTGTCGTTCTATTCGGCGGCGGCAATTCTGACCAATCGTTGCGCCGCTTTGTCAGGTGACGTTGCAATCGCACTGGCGATGCTATGTTGTTAATCACCAAAACCTATAAATGCAGAAAGTGGCGAAGCTCTCCTTTACTACAGCGCTTTCTACCTCTATAACCTCTCCTAACAGGCCGAGCTCCCTCTCCCAACAGAAAGCCCCTACTATATATCCTCTCCCAGGTGGCCACCGTGCGGGAGGCGGCCCTGCGCGTTATCTGGGGCACACGAGCATCCTTACTAGTTAGTGATGTTAACTTAGCGAGAAAGTCGCTTAATTTAGCGTCTTTTCAGTCCTCCTAGTGAAAGTTCGACCTCTTTGGAGTCATAGCGATTTTTTGGGAGGGTACTTTCAGAATTTGGGGCAGAGTGTTTTAGAACAGACATAGCAAATTAAAAAAGCGGGAGAACAGTGGAGTTCTCGGAACGAGCTTCAATAAATGAAGCCAAAGAATACACGATCAAGCTGATTGTGGGCGTTCCCAGAACTCTAAGTGTCAGAGATTGGCAAAGCGGCTCAACGCCAGTTGCATGACCCATCGTTCACCGCAAACAAGTGGACTACACTTGCTCACCGGTTCACAGTGGCGTAGCCAAGAGGTAGCTGTCCTATCCAACTTCGTCCGCCATTACAGAAATTCATTTAAAGTAATGCCTAAATAAAGAAATAATATCTTCACGTTTTATCAAATCAGAAACTAAAGACTCGCCCCGCCGCGGTGGTCTAGTGGCTAAGGTACTCGGCTGCTGACCCGCAGGTCGCGCGTTCGAATCCCGGCTGCGGCGGCTGCATTTCCGATGGAGGCGGAAATGTTGTAGGCTTGTGTGCTCAGATTTGGGTGCACGTTAAAGAACCCCAGGTGGTCGAAATTCCCAGAGCCCTCCACTAAAGCGTCTCTCATAATCATATGGTGGTTTTGGGACGTTAAACCCCACATATCAATCAATCAGAAACTAAAGACTCAAAAAAAAATGATCATGATCACTATCTTTCAGCGACCTTTGGCTAAAATTGGTGACTTTGCCAAAAAAAAACACATTAACACCACTGCTGCTAGGTGGTAGCGCCGGCGAAAAACGACAAGCAAGAAGAAAAAAAAACGACTCGTGAGCGTTTCTCCGGTGACCGCCAGAGGGCGCTCCTCAAAACGTCAGGAAGCTTCTAGGGAACACAGACATGCTAAGCAGCGGGGTGAACCGGCAGATGATGTTGAAAGAAAGTGGGAAATCTTTCTAAGCTGTAGAAGGAATGCATCCCTTCTGATCAATGAAAAGATTAGAAGAAAGGGAGCCCAGTGGCTGGCAGAAGTACATAAAAAAGATAGAAAGCCAGGTGCGAAATTTTGGAACCATCTAAACTCCCTAAGAAATGAGACGAGCCTAGAGCAGAGGTTTATAACTACAGCTCAAGGTGCTACGCTAGAAGGGGACGAAGCTATTGAATATATAAGAACAAGGGTGACAGAAAAATTTCAACACAGAAGTGCTTTATGCACCACAATAGACAAGGATGAATCAAGTGGCGCAATGGCTCCATTTTCACAAGAAGAGTGGAAAAGGGCTGAGAAAAGGGTTCCTAGTAGTACATCAACAGGCCCAGATGGCATTCAATTATGCTGATAAAGACATTAGGTCCGAAGTCTAAGCAGTCTTTGAAAGAGGCAGCGAGCAAAATAATAATCGATGGAGAAGTTCCCGATGGATGGAAACTTAGCAGGATGAGCATGATCTATAAAGGAAAGGGGAACAACGCTGACATAAACAACTACCGTCCTATAACAGTGACATCAGTGGTCTACAGGCTGGCGATGCAGATTATAAAGGAAAGACTGCAGGCATGGATAGAGGATGAGGGGGTGCTGGGGGAACTGCAGAATGGGTTTCGGAAACACAGGAGGTTGGAAGACAATCTTTTCTCACTGACGCAGTGCATCGAAATAGCAAAAAAGGAACACAGACCCCTGTGGCTATCATTTTTGGATATCAAGGGAGCGTATACGATAGCGTGCTTCAAGAAGAATTGTGGGGAATACTGGACACACTAGGCGTGGAAGATGTCGTCACTAATTTTTTAAAGGGGATCTATAAAAGTAACAAGGTAGTTATAAAGTGGGAAAAACAGGTATCTAAGCCCACAGAGGTGAAACGGGGGCTTAGGCAGGGGTGCCCTCTGTCACCCTTGTTATTCATGATGTACCTACAAGGATTAGTGGCCAAATTAAAGGGAAGTGGACTGGGCTTCAGCCTCTCTTTCGTCAAACAAGGAAAACTCATTGAACAGGCACTACCAGCATTGATGTACGCAGATGATATAGTGCTAATGGCCGACAACAAGGAAGATTTGCAGAGATTGGTGGACATCTGCGGTAATGAGGGAGATAGGTTAGATTTCAGATTCAGTAAGAAAAAATCAGCAGTCATGATTTTTAATGACAATGAAGGTAGTGAGCTTAGAATACAGGAGGTCGCGCTAGACATAACAGATAATACAAATATCTGGGCGTATAGATAAGCAATGGGGCCGAGTACCTAAGGGAACACGAAATATACGTGTCGACTAAAGGTAACACTAATGCAGCAGTAATGAAAAACAGGGCACTGTGGAATTACAATAGGTATGATGTGGTGAGAGGAATATGGAAAGGGGTCATGGTTCCTGGTCTGACGTTCGGCAATGCGGTCTTGTGCATGAGATCAGAAGTTCAAGCAAGATTAGAAATTAAGCAACGTGGAATAGGTACGCTTGCCTTAGGAGCTCACGGGAATACACCAAATCACGGAGTACAAGGTGATATGGGATGGACATCATTCAAGGGTAGGGAAGCGAGCAGCAAGATAAAATTTGAGAAGCGATTGAGAGAAATGGGAGAGGAGCGTTGGGCTAGGAAGGTATTCAGCTACTTGTACATGAAGAATGTCGATACAAAATGGCGGAAGCGAACCAGAAAATTGACTGGTAACTACTTGGAAAACCGCAGGGGGCCAAACCAAAAAAAAATTATCGGTTAAGAAGGAGGTTAAGGAAGCTGAGACCGATATGGGGAGAATCGGCATGATTAAGAAGTCCGTACTAGAGACCTATCGAACTTTTAAGCAGGAAATAGCCAAGGAAAGGATATATGATAATACTCGGGGTAATTCTCTGCGGTTTGAGGCCAGCACGGGAGTATTGCGAACAAAGACATATCAGTCAAATATGAAGGAGTAGACACGGTATGCAGTGCGTGTGGAGAGGAAGAAGAAACTGCCGAACACTTGATAATGTTCTGTAAAGGGCTTCATCCTGTAGTTCAGGTTGATGGCGCAGAGTTTTTCAAAGCACTGGGGTTTAGGGGCAGTGAGGGCAAAATAGACTTTAGGCGGGTAGAATTAACTAGAAGGAGGTTATCTGATTGGTGGCTTAAGTCAAGGCACGAGTGAAAATTGAACCCTTCGCTGCAAAGTACGAATCCTCAACCTCACTATTAAAGGGGAAAAAATAAATCTATTTTTTGGTTCAGTAAGTATTGCGGCTTGGTGGCGCTAGCAACCGCCCGATCTAAAGGGTACAGCCATATCCATCCATCCATCCATCCATCCATCCATCCATCCATCCATCCATCCATCCATCCATCCATCCATCCATCCATCCATCCATCCATCCATCCATCCATCCATCCTTCCATCCATCCATCCATCCATCCATCCATCCATCCATCCATCCATCCATCCATCCATCCATCCATCCATCCATCCATCCATCCATCCATCCATCCATTCCATCCATCCATCCATCCATCCATCCATCCATCCATCTAGACGAGAGTCCGGAGAGGAGGGGTGCACGGCGCGGTGGCTTGGTTAAAAGAAATGCGCTGCTTTGCGAAAAAAAAATCCAGTGACGCTATCAGTACTTTGCCTTCGGACCCGCTGTGGGACCCGTGTCGCTTGCTTTTATAAGAGTTGAAGCAGCGTCAAGGCACACAGAAGCGCGTGTTGGCGCGTAAGCGACGTGAAGTCGCTGACGCAGAAAGTGCAGCCGCTGGCTTCACTGAATTGAATCTTCACGCTAGCGGGAATAACTTCTGGCTTTCATAAACCCTCTCTTCCTTTCTTTATGAAGCTGAGATGAAGATGTTGGTGCTTAGAGTTCGTCATAGGTATTTCGTCAAGGATCACCGCTTGTGGTTTAACAATAGGCGCGGAAATATTTGTAAAAAACATCACAAATGCCCGTATTGCTGTTGCTCTATCTCCCATTTTTACAGTAAAACTGATATTGCACAGTATTAACCAAACTGTTCTGATACACAGCGCCCAGTATTAGCTAAACAGGCATGCACATTACCCAAACTGGTATTGCCCAGTTTTAAAGTACCAACTGGTGTTTGTTTAGAACAAAATACTATTTCGTTCCCCCCAAATAATAGTGGCGTGTCAATACCATTTGAACGTGTGCCTTGGCTAGACTGCACAGGTTTTCTAACGTTTCATTGTCGTCGAAACGCAACGGCCGCTGATTGGCATCGTACCCGCACCCTCGGCCATATAGCCACATGCACACTACCATGCTAGTTTCCCAGAAGCGCGTTATCAGTGCTGGTGGAATGATTGCCGCTATAGAAAAGAAGCTGCCTGAGCTAGCGAGATGCCGGACTGCACATGTCCAAACCCTCGTCGCATCTCACCCCCACCCCCTTTCCCCAGGAATAGAGAGGGGCGTCTCCAACTGTACGAGCAGTCCTCGTCTCATGCACGTATCCATGTCCATCTTCTACTTCTATATTTCTGTACCCGTGTCCCGGGTGGCTCATACAAGATTCAGTGCACGTCAGGGACATGAAATGGCCTCCGGATGGACCGAGAACGCGAGCATGCCCTTCGATTCCATCAGCTCCCTTCCATGTGCCTCTGGGAAAGAAATGCCTCTTTCTTCCCAGTTTTTCTTTTAGAGGGAGGGGAAAGCGGGGGTTACTGTGCTGCCGCTTTTCCCACTAGGCTTCCTAGCCACGGGGAGAAGTCTTGCGCCCGTATCTTTTTCTTTCGCTTGAAACTTCAGGTAAATTTATGGTATTGATTCGACAGATTCTATGCAAAGATGGGCCTCCAGAAGCAGTGTTTTTGTTTATATCAACGTAAAAAAAGAAACGGCGAGCTAACTTTGCGCAAATGATCTAAAGTGACGTGATACGGGATGCAGTTTATCGAATCAAACGACGATCTGGACTAGATACATCAGAACTATAATCACATTTCTTAGCGAATAGTTTCTGTGAGTGATATTGTCTCAATGGTAACATTTAAGTTAAACACACTTGTACGGCGTAGCTTGGCCGGCTCGCGGAGGAGGTGAAATAACGGAACGCCTCCAAGAGTACCAAAACAAAACCTTGGTCCTCAAAAAAGAAACCGAATCTGTCCCCTATCTGCCACTTCTGAAAATGGAATAAAATGACGCGGAGACGCTGTTACGGAATATCTATGAATTCAATCTCGCGATACCCTTTCGAATGTCTACGGAAAGACTCATGGAGACAGCCACACTCAACACCCCGATCAAACTCGCTTAAGAGCGCTTAACCCCACAATATGCCCGTCTCTCTAACACGCAGACCGAAAGGTGCACACTCTAAACTCTCGAGTATCAGGTCAACTTCAACCGCTAAAACCAAACACACTCTTATGCGTGACGTACACATGAATGACACATTCCACCACTCCCTGCAAGCATGCACCCTGTGCGTCACAGAAGCGGCGAATACAGCGTGCAAATACTCTTGAAAAATCGATGCACTACATCCAAAAAAGTGTTATACATCAATGCTACCGAATACCGTACCGGTCGTTGTTTTTACCATCTAAGCTGCGAAGTAACAACGCCAAAAAGCCAGTGCTGCCTCTATTTCTGTTTCCTGTTCTGAAGAGGTGGAGGAAGCAGCCAGTGCTACACTCTAAAACAAAAAAGATCGAGTAAAAAGGGTGCATTTTCGTCCCACAACAATAGTCGTCATCTGTCTCGTGTTCCTTTGCTTGCATTATCGCCATGCGCCCGACACTTTCAGGTTCACAAAAGACATGCAAGATATCAGCGTGACATAGCGTTCGTGATAGGAAAGTGGTCAGCGCCGAGTTTTCAAGAAAGGAAGCGCAAGCAAGCCGGATCGCGATTGCTGTTGTCCCACAAAAATACAGCCTTCTCAGTGTATCTTTACTGATGGCGTATATGTCCTCATCATTCCAAATTATTCGCTTACTATCATAGAGTTAAAACCAACTATCAACAATTTTTGAGCGCGTAGGTAGTCCAAAACAACCCTCGCCCTCCTTCCGACTCATCCTCCGCAACAAGACACCGCTCTTATACGAATCCCCGCGCATCGGCGGCTCACGCCAGTGTCCGAAGGCTTACGGTCAAGGCACCGGCGGTAAAAAAAATGTAAGCTTCGTCTTGAAAACGGCAACGTTCGTTGCGTGGCATCGCCTGCCATTATTTCACATCTCCAATCTGTACTGCTTCGGTCATTTAACCATTTAATTTTACCGCCGCTAATAACAAAAGCCCCGCGAATGTGCGAAGTATACCGTGGTGACAGCTGTAGACTCGCACCTTTACCTCTCCTTACCTTCTTGAACTCATGTGAAGAAGGTAAGGAGAGGTAAAGATGCCAGTCTACCTCAGATGAAGAAGGTAAGAAGAGGCAAAGGTACCCCTCTCCTTACCCATCGTCTTCTTGTGAATATTTATGCGCAAGAAAATCAAATATTATCCACATCATGTGGGGGCACCCTAAGCAGCCCCCTTTGCCATCCCTCCGAAGAGTAATAAGTAATGAGGAGTGGTTGCAGGCTTCCTTGCACAGCATGAAACCCGACGTCCAGGAGGCCGACCTCTGTTAGGCAGAGAGGGCTCTGGAAGAATGTTGTGTGTAGCAACTTCCCGTGATCTCCGAAGTTTTTTGCTGACAGCAAAACAAGGGCCTTCTGTAGGACGGCACTGGCTGGCTCCACGGGACCTCAATAAATTTCCTTGTCCGTCTGTACCTACCTACCTACCTACCTACCTACCTACCTACCTACCTACCTACCTACCTACCTACCTACCTACCTACCTACCTACCTACATACCTACCTACCTACCTACCTACCTAACCACCTACCTACCTACCTACCTACCTACCTACCTACCTACCTATCCACCCACCCACCTACCTACCTACCTACCTACCTGCCTACCTACCTACCTACCTACCTACCTACCTACCTACCTACCTACCTACCTACCTACCTACCTACCTACCTACCTATGCCTACCGCATACTCCGACATTTTGATCACGCGTTGGGCCGACACGGTGGACTTTAATTGTGTGACCTCATGCTCCATTCTTTCTTTTTCGTTCCTCCGTGCATGGAATAAAAAGGAGATGGCTTTTGCCTCCGAGTCCGCTGACGCAGATTCCTAAAGGAGCCTGTGAGCTTTTATTAGCAGTTTTTTTATAAAGTGTTTCTTATGCTTACACAGAAAGTCCTTCTGAAACACCAGTTCCATATTGCAATTCGAATGAGTAAACAAAAGAGGGCAAGCAATCTTATCTTTCCTAAACATCTGCAGTGAGATTTTAAGGTTTTCTT
Organism: Rhipicephalus annulatus; assembly: GCA_013436015.1. Taxonomy (NCBI): domain Eukaryota; kingdom Metazoa; phylum Arthropoda; class Arachnida; order Ixodida; family Ixodidae; genus Rhipicephalus; species Rhipicephalus annulatus. Next base: position 459,090 of record WOVY01016115.1, read on the forward strand.
TATAAGCCCGTATAAAAATTTCAAAAATAAAGAACAGAGTCGTCTCATGTGATTTGACGTGCAAAGCCTCTCAAATCCTTCACTTCGCTACCAACGTTCTCCAATCCCCCTTTCTTATCTCCAAACTGAATCTTACTAAGATAAAGAATCAGAAAGTAAGAAACAAACAGTTCATACATAACGTGACCGTGCACATCCTATACTTTCTTTTAAAGATTTTTTGGGGGGAGGGTGCACTGGTGAGGTATTTTTTGCTCTCTTCGAGTGCTGGTGTCATAAAAACGTCGCCGTTCCTTCCTATGAAATCGCTATATTTCCAGGTCACGTATTTTTTTTTCCTTTCTTCTATTTTGTCTGCGTACCTTCTCAGTATTTCGCAGCCTCGAGGGGATCTCATCGCATCAGATCAGAAAGGCTGCAACAGCGCCACCTGAGGGCCCGCTTCGCTTATTTCGCTTTTACGTGCTTTCCTAACACCGCGACTTCTTTTTTGCTTGTTTAATTCACTCTGTCTTTTTTTTATTGTTTGAGCTAGGTTGGACGTCAAGCAAAAGCTTAAAAAAAAAAGACACGAGAGCAGCGACATCACCGAATGCTTTCGGACTTACCTGAAGTGCCCAGCGTAATCCTTTAAGTTCGAAGCTTTAAATTATTTTTGCCGCATCTGAGCACTTATCTCGAAGACGTCTTACGCGCAACATGTCCACCGATGTCGTTCACTAAAAGGAAGTAAAAACAATAGGACGAAATAGCTACACGTACACAAAGTAGAGCGACCTCACTAAGAGACAGAGGGTTATAAAAGAGACACTCTCGGTATGTTGGTAAACTTCTGATCAGCTACTAGCCACATTTTTATTGTTTTTATGAGTTGAAGCATTGATCGTTTACATGCTCCTTCCATAATATCTCCGCGCCTAACCTGCTTTCGCACTGCCTCCAAGATCGGAAGGACTGCATGCCTCCAGCACTTCAGCTTGTGTTGTATTGCCTGCGGTATCGACTCACTTTAGATCACAAGATAGATGACTTAATCACATAATATCCTCTATTCGCTGTCACAGAGACGTCCCGTTGACATCCAAGTGATGTTAATTTCTGATAAAATGTTTGACTAAATGGCTATTTCCAATGTGCATGCCAACGCCAATGCTCTCCTTTCCTGTTTCGCTGAAGGAATTTTACAACTCAAGCCCCCAAAAAGGTAGACAGAGTGGACGAAGGGAACAACGAGGACAAAGGCTAGTCCTCATTGTCTCTTCAGTCCGCTGTCTTTTTTTTTTGGGGGGGGGGGGGGGTGGGGGGCTTCAACTGTAAAATATGGAATAAAAACTAGACCACTCGCACACATTGCGGAGGCAAGTCGTTTAATAACACTTTTGCCTTAAAACTTAGCTCTTCGCTGGAACCGCGACCAGTAATTTCATACTAGTTTGCCGTAGCATTTATGCTAAATGCTACTTGTACTAACGTGTACTAATTATATGACTAAAATAGTTTGCAAATCAGTTCTGCGGAAACTCGCCAGGTGGCCCAAGGGTTAAGAAAGGAAAAGAAGGCAACCACACGTTTGCAGAACGAAGTCACAAGAGCTACATTTAGTACGGAAATGGGCACAGAAATTTGTTCGGATTTCCTTTTGGTTTTGAGCTACATACAGGTGGTTGTCTTCTTTCCCTTTCTTAACCTTTTCGCCTCCTTGCAGGTTTCAGCAAAACTTATTTCCAATACTTGTGTCTACGAGCTTCGAGTGTTCGACGCGCCCTCGCGCTGTTAATTGCTACCTTCCTGGTTGGCTCAAGTGGTAGAGTGACCGCCCCAAAAGAACGTTGCTAGTGGGTTCGAACCCCCAGACCAGGGCGAATTTTTCGACAAGGAGGCTTTTTTTTTCTGAGAAATTTTCCGCCGGATTTTCTTGTGGCTTCCAGCTACAGGCGAGTGAGGGGGGTGTCTTCTGTTCTTTTAGTTACAATATATATATATATATATATATATATATATATATATATATATATATATATATATATATATATATATATATATATATATAATTGGTGAAGACGGAACGTGTCAATATGTGAAGAGGGGCTAAACATACGACGGTGACCTACCGACGTTTGCGACTGTGTTAATGAATGATACCTTTATTAACTCTTCCAACATTCAATTATCTCGATAGCCATCTATAAGTAGCTTTAAACAACACTACACAAACGTTCTGGTTTTCAATCTACTAAATACGTGCAGTTCCACGCAAACTCATAAACTGCCTCATAAACTGACCTTCCTAGTGTCACCACGACGAACAATGAAAACAGGAAGCTCTTTTTGTTCTATTTAGGTTTCTGCGTAACAGAATTGCGTTTAATTACAACCGGTACGGACTCTCACTAATGAATGGCATCCAACATTCGTTAACGATATAATAAAAGCGCGGCTGTCTTGCATGAACCGGTATAGTCATAAAGAATGATTGATAAATATTTTCCCGTCCACATGCGGTGTTCTGATTGTGAAAATAACGATACCAAATGCAACGACGCGAACTATGCCCAGCTCCCACCTAAAGGTGACCGTACTTTTTCCTATTTGATCGTGACAATGAAGATCGGAATAGAAACACGTACAATTAATATGAACGAATAAATTGGGAGAACGGAAACTTGAAAGCCTGATATACTCTCTCTGAATGCTGTTCAGTTTCGAAACGATTGCGCGGGCATAAAAGCTGCGAGAACTGGCCCGGTAACAAGTGAACGGGTGAAACCGCAAGCTGATAATGAACTCCCCCCCCCCCCCCAGCGAAAGAATGAAAAAAAGAAAGAAAAAAGATATCTCTTTGTTTGAAAAAAGGCGAGGAACTAGTTCAGACGAAAAGAAAAATTAACGGCTATTCTCAATTATTGACTGGTCTTTCGCCGATGTGCACAAGCCGGCTGTATGAAAGGTGTCACAATAAAGGTAGCTTTAATATTTGGATGGACACCCATCGGGCTTAGAGCACAAATTTCGTTTTTTTTATTTCTCTTTGTGCTGAGTCTGGCGGGTTTTTTTTTTCATAACACCGCCATGAAAGCCAAAAATTAATTTAGTACTTGCTTTTTATGTTTGTTGAGCTGGCCTGCGTAATGATACTGATGACTTTGTTTTCAATTGTGAGATACACGGAATAGCACATAATTATCTTTCGTAACTGTCTTAATCTCCTCGCTTTCTCTTTCTGCTCTTTGTATGTGAAACCTAAGATAACCCATCAAGCTTCATTTTATCTATCCCTAAATCATTCACGTTTTTGACATTTATGTGTGCGCTAATATGAAGTGAACCATCGCTAAATTTTAATTCAAAGAAGAACAATTTTGAGGGCAAGATGGATTTAAATATTAATTGTAGGGGATGAACGTCTTAAAACCACGATCCAATTATGAGAGACGCCGAAATTAAGGGCTCCGGAAATTTCTAGCACTCGGGGTTCTTTACCGTGCATAAATCTAAGCAGACAGGCCTCTAGAATTTTCGCCTCAATCGAAAATGCGGATGTCTCGACCAGGATTCGATCCCGCTACTTTCGAATAGGGGAAAATGAAGTATTGAAGCGATGAATACTTTGAAGGTGTCTATGATGCCAAGGTTTGGATAAGAAGACTATCCTTTATAGAGGAGGCAACTTATTCGCTGTTCAACAATTTGTCACCGCTGACCCAGTGTTTCGATATGTATGAACTCGTCTTCATCAAGACATTGACTGATTTCCACGACCACAGAAATCTTGTAGGTGCCCCTAAGTCTCATTACAACCTTTCTAAAGAAACTAATTTCCACACTGGTGGTTGGGCTTACCTATGCATTACGGCATTTATCTGCTGATTTGGATTTTATAGGGACCATCATGGCGACAGGGGCACTGACGGTGCAAGGGCGCTTTCAGTGTCCATGTAATTGCTATCACAGAACAGGTAAACATTCGGGAGCCGCTCCTCTTTGCAGTCTGGCTGACGGTTACCAAAAAACTCTGTTAGCGGTTCGCAGGATAATACAAAAAAGCCAGCTCAAGTAATGAACCTTTGTCCCGGCTTAATGAGAAAATCCCACAAGCAGTGTCCCTTTGGGGCCACGCTCGAAGCAAAATGTGACGTCATTTATAATAAATTGAAAATAATCCGGGAATTCATTGCTTCCTGCGATGTTGGTGTGTAAGTTGTGGGCTTGTTGCTTATGTCCTCTATATTGCCACTTGTTCGCCGCGTTTGTCGTTTCTTTCCTGTACATTTCGAACGTGTTCTGCTGTGCTGTGTTTACTCTCTTGCGATGCGTGTATAATCGAGTGCCACGCTGCCACTAGAGACGCAAATAACCTGCGCGTCGTGCACTCCACACCAGATGTTCTTGTGGATTCTCGCCAGAGCTAGCAAAGCGTTCCAGCTCGGCAAAGCGTTCTTCTTTATATTCACTTTCTCTTTTCTATCGATCGTCGCCTGCGTTTATTGGGTGCTTCTTTAATTACGGATGCTGATGATGCGCTGCCTTAAGTAGTCACCTCGCCACGTGAAATGAGCGAAGCGGAAAATCAAAAACACTTTCCTCGGCTTTTTCCGGCAACAAAACAGTTTGTCAAACGCAATCCCACGTTCCGTCAAACGTATTCAAGTTCATGTTTTTCTTTAGTTCAAGTCTAGTGTAAATATTTCCGGGATGGTAAGATTTACTTCGATGTGGTACCGTGGCGGGGTCCCTAATTTGTTTTGTCGTAAACAAACAAGAGTGTATGAGGCACGATATGTTATTTTAGTTGCCAAATAAAAAAAAGTGAAAAGGAGGCTTTCTGCAATAACAATTAGCGAGCTACACCTAAAGACAGACATTAAAAGTGGAAAATAAAGAACCAACTTTTGTGAAAGATGAGACAATTTTTCCCCCTTAGATGCGTGAAGCCTGTGATTCGACTATCGTTGCTGCTCGCCAACCACATAGGAGTGTCTGTCTTTATGTCACTGAAAGCCAATCACAGTAAAGAAATACAAAAAAATAAACATTTCTTGGTGGTGAGCTTTGATACTGGGTCTTCGTGCACGTAGGACCAGAGTCTTGGCTGCCGGCCTTAACAGCCTGGCTTTTCTTCTGCGTGCCTGGCTGGTTTCTCAATTTGAGGCGATAGAGACACACACAAACAACACCAGGAAATTAATAAATAAGCACTCATAACAGTCATGATGCTGTCTTTAATTAGTCAAATTTACTTGGCTGCTTTGTCACAGCTACGAACGCTTCAATGAAATCAAGTTATCTTACACAACCACTGGTAATAATGCTTATTTTTGAATTAAGATAGCTCTCAACCTTATCAGCAAGCTAAAAACTTACAAACACTATATGGTTGCTTGGTCGATGTTTAATGTGTCATAGCGACTCAGGCGATAAAACATGCTGTAATACAAAGCGGCTCCGGCCAATTTCGTACACCTAGGGTTCCTAAAGTGTATAGGCTGATATCATCCAGCACTCGGGTACGTCTCCATAGCCCTTCTCCTTAATAGACATGTGACCGCCGCGGCCTGCATCGAACCTTCAGCTTTGCGGTCGGCAACTAAGAGCCATAACAAACATGAGAAAAAAAGTGATTTAACTCTATTTCGCGAGATATGACTTGCCACGTATGTGGCACTTTTTAAAGAGACTCTTGAGCTCTCCTTGGGGCCATAATACTCTATTCGGAAATACACGTGACCCACAAAACAGTCAACACTCTCCTTCAAAGAGAGTAATTTCCGTGATAAGTCAGGAGTACGTGATAGAAGTCACACGTACTCCTTCTCCGTTCTTTTAGTGGAAAAGAACACTTTCTGTTAAGATGTCACTGAAATATTCTACGGTAGCCGAATGGAGGACCTAACTAAAAACACGGCTGCTATGGCAGCTTGGATGCATAGGCAAAGTTAGGAATTCTGAACGCGAGTTTCGCATTCAACTTTCGTCAAGATGTAACTTTGCTGACTTGGTGAAAATTCGAAACTTCGCCAACTTTCTCGCCTTGTGTCCTGTTTTCGCGAGGTTCTTTATTCGGCCACCACGAAAGTTTCAGAGACGCCTTCACAGATAGTGTTATTTGGCAAAGTTCCGACTTTGCGAAAATTGAATCCCGAATGCGAGTTTCGGTCGTACGTGCTATTTCATTGAGCCTTTGCCATCCCTAATGAACAGAAAGAGGGTAAAAGCCGTCGTACCGACGCCACTCGCCAACACAGTTCCAGCAAAAGCAGCAATCAATGAGGTTTGCACAATAGAGCCATGATTATGCGTTCAAGTATACTCAATGGCGATTTTTTCCAGCGTTTGGTGAAGTTTCGCACACTCGAGTAGACTTTAGACAAAGAAATAACGTTTCACAACTAGCTCCTAAACAACTGTGATGGCTTATTACTCCCGCGCAGTAACTTCATACAGCTACTAAATGGTTCACAATTTGTACTAAATACAACGCTTAAACAAGGTGAACTCAGTAACAGCCTACCACACTCCCCTATAGTAGAGTAGCATTCCGTATGGTGAATTGTTCATAGCTTTAAAACGAAACGTTTTATGTCGAGATCCACCAAGACTTCAGGTCACGTATTTCCGTCAAAAAAGTGACATTGAAAATACACACAATCGACTGGCAAATCAGATATGTTACGTCAACAGGCATCGAAACTACGATCTCTGGGTCACGAGAACAGATACCGGGCATGCCATTCATTGGGCCGTCATCGCACTCTGGAGGCTTTACAAACGCGCTCTTCATATCTCACACTTTTTCAGCACTTTTGGTAGGTGGGGTGGTGCCGCCCTCTGGGAGCGGATGAGAGATGTTATGCATCATAACAGTGCATCTATGATTACCTCCTTTACTGTAATATTTATACGCGTCCATTCGATTCGGTGAGTTTCAGACAGAAGTGAAATTGTACTGGCGCCTTAGCTGGGCACTTGGGCTAAGGTCGACACCGCAAAGCATCACCCTTGGTTCAAGCATTGGCGTCATTCATAGCAATCGTGCCTTGCAAAACAAATTTTGCGACGTACACCTGACTCACCTGGCTGTAGCACCGTCTTTCCCGCTTGAGCTCGCCCCGAGAATAATTAAGGCAGACCTACAAGAGAGACACAATCCGTGTTATGTTTCTCTCTAGTCCAGCCTTGGTGTCCAATCGCCCTTTAAAATGCCGCGAGATGGCGACTGTGGCCGAAGTTCTGCGTCCAAATAGCAACGATCTCTTGGCTATTCCACCACTTCTTCCTGGTTACGCTCGCACCATTAACTACTACAGCTACCACGAGGGTTTTTTTAAACATTGATCATGAATGACCACCACACGTCAACGTGGGCGCACCCACAATAAACGGTGCCTATATAGCTGCCAAACACCAATACAGAACTAGCAAGATCTCTCATATCGATGTACAGTAAATATTCAACTACTCCTGTAAGGACACGTCTTTTTTGTTACCAATTTCAATGACAGAAGGGTCAACCTGTATTTTAGTAGCACATGCAGCCCCGAGTGAAACCCTTGTTTCTGTTCCAAGCATGTTCGAGCTAATACTTATTCCCTCTTCTGGAAATAATCACAAAAAGCTTTCTAGAAAATAGAAGTCAATTGCTATCGTTCAACATGACACCTACGCTGGTTAACAACTTCGATATTGGGGATTTATTTATTTTAAAGGTCCATGAACTGTCAAGACAATGAACTAAAGTCAATTGAATAGTTTTGAAGATATGCCGCCATTTTTTTCTAAACTATCATGCAAACAGCGAGAACATCGCCTCTCGCAGGCATTTGACGTATTCACTTTTCAACAGCCTTTCTTATTCGAGCCCTTAATGACAGGTGTCGTCGGAGATAGTAAGCGAGTATGAGCCACAGAAAGTGCGTATAATCCACTACGGATACGTGCCACTCTTCCCACCACACCCACCACTGACTACTCCCACAACTCAACTCTACTCGCACTGCTACTCCCGCCACTCCACAAGCTTTATTCACGCACGTAATTCCACTTCATTCTCGATTCGTTCCCTTTTCCTCTCACTTCATTTAGTCCCCTTCATTCAGATCTCACTTGATTCAACCATCTAATATAATTGGCTAACCCTCCTGTCCTTCCTTCCTTCCTCCTCCTAATATAATTGGCGAAGCCAAAGTCCTCTGTGAACCACGAGCTTCCCCGTTTCAAGAAAGTCGCCCAAGCGGAGCCGACTGCATTTTACACACAACGTCTGTAAGAGAAAGAAATAAACGTTTATTTAGAAATAGTGTTCCAGGCGAGGCCCGGTATCACCCTAAGGTGGGAGGGTTCCCTAGTCCAGGAACCCTCTGGCTTCGACTGCCCTCTTGGTCGTGGCGACGAGTTGTCGCTGGTCTTCCACGGCCTCGAGGACGAGCTTGGCCTCCCACGTTTCCAATAGGTGGTCTTCGTTTGTTCTTGGGGCTTGGTTCCGCTCCAGTGGCACGTCATGGTTTGCATGGCGCTGGCATTCTAGAACCAAATGTGCCAGGTTTTTTTTTCTTTTTTTATAGCGGTAGTTATATGAACAATAGAGGCTCATTTCTGCAGTCGCCGTCGCCGTCATGTTCTTTTTACGCCTAGAGTCTAGATCGGTAACATCGTGCCGCACATCGTACGTTCTATATGCGAGCTAAATGCTGAGACTGCAGACAGGTGCGGCTCAAGCAGAGATGAAACGCACAGGCCGGCTCCGCAAGGTGAGGGAGCATGAGGGGGCGCCGTTGGGGGAGCTGCGTCGCTCCGGCAGAAACTGCAAACTTCGTATAAAAGGGCACGGTCAGGCGTGCTGTCTGGACAGGCATCAACAGAGGGTTCCTACACCCTTGTGCGTCCTGCGCTCCAACCACCGACTTCGCGTTGAGACGACAGGCAGCAGGAAAACCGATTTACTTCCCTGAAGTGGCTATATTCTCTCACGCAAGCGTACTGTAGCTTTACGCAAGATCTGAATCCAAACGAGTAGGTCACTCGCCTTACTTTGCATAACATTTCACTTTGTTTCTATCACATTCATTCCTTCGCACTCGTGAAGAAACGGCGACTTTTTGACTTTTCACTGTGCAGACAATCAGCCTCAAACTGGCTAACGTTTCTTCCCTGCTATCCTTCCCTTCAACTTCATCTTTCTTGCCTTTCAAAGTTAATCCAGGCTTGGTGGCAATGCAGTACAGCGAAATCAGGCTAGCGTTCAGCGTGCGTTCGACCTGGCTTTCTAACCACCCCGAGCGATTCGTTCTTGCGCCATAGAACGTAGGAGAAAAAAAAACGTACAAACCGCACCATCTGGAGGAATCGAATTTCTGGCTCCCCTGTGTAACGAGCCGTCTCGATCTTCATCTGGAGACGGGTTTTAGATTTCACGCTCGCATCTCCACGTTTCGAGCATCCCTTTCTCGAAGAAGTAAGGAAAGCAAGGCGTTCTCCAAGAAACCTGGGTGCGAGGTGTGCGAAAGTAATTACGATTTTTTTTTGTTTTCCTTGGAGGGCTGGATTGTGTGCTTGATTCAGAAAACTGTCAAAGCAGCTCAGTAAACGGAAACTGTAATAAAGAGTAGAAACAACAGCAGACTACAACGTCCTCAGCTACCTTTGAACTTACAAACACACACGCCACCCTATAACACAACCATATTATATATATATATATATATATATATATATATATATATATATATATATATATATATATATATATATATATCTTGTCGCGACGTCAAGAGAGAGGTCGTACTCGAAGACGCTGAGAAAACAGCAGCGGGTCGGTCTTTTTGTTAACCGCGTGAGAGAGAGTTCCTCATCTTTCTCGTTATTGCGTTCTGCATAAAAGCGTGCAGATGCGCGTATGCGCTGTCGCCTTCGTCTTTTTCGCGGGACGCATGTGACATTTGCCTCCCTCCAAAAATGGCATCGTCCCGATGCGTAGCCAAGGCACTCTACTTATAAAAACGCACATATGCACCGGCACGCACAGGACAAACGAGAGTTAGCTGGACAAGTAGGGTTTCATCCGGATGACATGCACGATTTCGTGTGAGCAGTTTCGGCGACTGGAACTGCAATCGCCGTCGGGAATAACTTCGTAGTTGATGTCGTTCAATCGTCGGGTGACTCGATATGGGCCAAAGTATCGTCGTAATAGCTTTTCTGAAAGTCCGCGTCGACGTATTGGGATCCAGACCCATACCTTGTCGCCTGGTTTGTAGGTTACCAATTTATGTCGTAGGTCGTACCGTTTCGCATCTTTGTGTTGCTGGTGACAAATACGCACGTGGGCTAGCTGTCGGGCTTCTTCGGCACGCTGACCAAATTCTTCGGCGTCAGCGTGAGTGTCGTCACACTCGTGCGGCAGCATAGCGTCCAACGTTGTAGTGACTTCGCGCCCGTGTATTAAACTAAACGGCGTCATTCCGGTAGTTTCCTGCCGGGCAGTATTATAGGCGAAGGTCACATAAGGCAAGATTTCGTCCCAGTTCTTGTGTTCTGTGTCGACATACATGCAGAGCATGTCTGCGAGGGTCTTATTAAGCCGCTCTGTTAGTCCGTTCGTTTGTGGGTGGTACGCCGTTGTTCTCCGGTGAGCTGTACCACTGAGCCTGAGAACCGACTCCAAAAGTTCTGCCACGAACGCAGTTCCTCTATCCGTGATGAGAACTGTTGGAGCACCATGCCGAAGGACAACGTTTTCTATGAAGAAATGAGCCGCTTCTGCTGCTGTGGCCCTCGGCATGGCTTTAGTTTCTGCGTAGCGAGACAAATAATCAGTGGCGACAATGATCCATCTGTTCCCTGTGGTAGAAGTTGGGAATGGGCCCAGGAAATCCATTCCGATTTGGGCGAATGGCTTTGCTGGCACTTGAACGGAATGTAATAAGCCTGCCGGCCTGCCGGGTGGTGCTTTGCGTCTTTGACAGTCGGCACATGTTTGGACGTGATGTTTCACAGCAGCAGGTAGGTTAGGCCAGTAGTAACTGTTTTGCAGACGGGACAATGTTCGAGTGTAACCGAGATGACCAGAGGTGACTTCATCATGGCAGGCTTCCAGAATTTCTTTTCGCAGTGATGCAGGGACGACGAGCAAGTATGGGCTGCCGGTGGGAGAAAAGTTTTTCTTGTATAGGACGTCGTTCCTTAAACAAAAAGATGGCACTCCTCTCGCGAAAATTCGCGGCACGTCTTCCCGTCGTGCTTCTAAGAAATCGATAAGCGAAAGCAGGTCAGGGTCACGGCGCTGCTCTTGTGAGATAGTGGCCGCGTTGATGACTCCCAAGAATGCGGCGTCCATAGACTCGTCATTAATAGCGGCAGGCTCGACGGGTGACCGCGAGAGACAGTCTGCGTCGGTGTGCTTCTTCCCTGATTTATAAATAATGGTCATATCAAACTCCTGAAGCCGAAGGCTCCAGGGTGCTAAACGGCCGGATGGGTCTTTCAAGTTAGTGAGCCAGCAAAGCGAGTGGTGATCACTGACGACCTTGAATGAGCGGCCGTACAGATACGGTCGAAATTTGAGAACCGCCCAAACCACGGCGAGGCACTCTTTCTCGGTAGTCGAGTAGTTCTCCTCCGTGCGAGAAAGAGCTCTGCTGGCATAGGCTATCACTTTCTCGGAGTTATCTTGCCATTGTATCAGTATGGCGCCCAGGCCTACATTGCTTGCGTCGGTGTGAAGTGCTGTTGGCGCTTCCTGGTCAAAGTGCGCCAGAACTGGAGGTGTTTGAAGGCGTTGGCGTAATTCGTTGAACGCTGTTTGTTCCTTTTCGCTCCAAAGAAAGGGGACATCCTCTCGTGTGAGCCGCGTCAGAGGCGCCGCAATAGACGAAAAGTTGGCGATGAATCGTCGGTAATAAGCGCAGAGGCCTAAGAAGCGTCTCACTGCTCTTTTGTCATGCGGTGCGGGAAACTTTGCGACAGCGTCGATTTTGCCCGGGTCAGGTCGAACACCTTCGTGGCTGACCACGTGGCCTAAGAAGCAAAGTTCGTTGAAACCGAAGTGGCACTTCTCTGGCTTTAAAGTCAGGCCAGCCGAACGTATAGCTTCTAGAACTGCGAATAATCGACTTAGGTGTTCCTCGAATGTAGCTGAGAAGACGACAACGTCGTCTAGATAAACCAAGCATGTCTGCCACTTAAGTCCTGATAGCACAGTGTCCATTAAACGCTGAAAAGTGGCTGGCGCTGAGCATAACCCGAATGGAAGCACTTTAAATTCATAAAGACCGTCGGGCGTCACAAAAGCAGTTTTCTCACGGTCTCTCTCGTCGACCTCTATTTGCCAATAGCCACTTCGCAGGTCCATCGATGAGAAATAGCGTGCATGCCGCAGCCGATCAAGAGAGTCATCTATACGTGGCAGTGGGTAGACGTCTTTCTTCGTTACTTGGTTTAACTTGCGGTAATCTATACAGAAACGCAAGCTGCCGTCTTTCTTTTTAACCAATACCACGGGGGATGCCCAGGGACTCTTGGAAGGCTGTATTACGTCATCTTGGAGCATCTTCTGAACTTGCTTTTGGATCTCCTCACGTTCTTTCGGAGCCACACGGTATGGGTTTTGACGGATCGGTCTCGTATTATCTTCAATGATGATTCGGTGCCGGGTCAGTGGTGTTTGCTTGACTTTCGACGTGCACGAAAAACAGTTTTTGAACTGGTGTATCAGCTCTAGTAGGCGCTGTTTTTCCGAGGCTGACAGGGTTGAGCAAATGTTGACAGACAAAGGTGTCGAGGCTGGGATGGTCGCCTCGTCCGGTTGTAAAGCGAAGCAATCTCTGGCTTGGTCCACGTCGTCGTAGTAGGCAATCGTGGTGCCCTTCTGGATGTGACGACGCTCGTTGCTGAAGTTGGTGATGAGGACTTCTGCCCGCCCATCAATTAGTGCCAGAATGCCTCTCGCTATTGAAACACCTTGCGTAAGCAACAGCGTGTCTATTCGCTCCGCTATCACCTCATTACGGCACGGCCGTTCACACAACACCGACACAAGGCAGCAAGATCTCGGCGGGAGCATCACATCATCGGCTACACGTAAACGTTGCAGTTGTTCTTCAGTGGTGGCGTCGACGTAAGGATGGGCGGAAAAGGTGACGATACGTTCTGGGATGTTGATGACAGCACCGTACTCTCGCAGAAAATCCATACCCAAAATCAACTCTTTACAACAGTCCGGTAAAATGACAAAAGTGGCGACGAAGTTCGAATCATCGATTACGAGCCGAGCGGTGCATTTACCGGTTGGCGTCATTAGCTGCCCACCAGCACTCCTTATGCTCGGCCCACTCCACGGCGTCTTAACCTTCTTAAGGCGGTCGGCGAGCTCTTGTCGCATAATAGAGAAGTCAGCACCGGTGTCAACCAGTGCTGTTACGTGGTGTCCGTCTATAATAACGGTGAGGTCGGCACGTACAAATTCATTGGCAGTAGTACTCGTGGTTGTTGTCGTCTTTGTCATCACCGTCGTCACGTCGTCTTTGTGTAGAGGCAAAGGGGTCTTTTTTGCGTCTCGGCAATTGGCAACCTTGCCCCCGGAGGTCGCGGCAGTTAGTTTCCCTGGCACGGGCTTGGGGAGCGGTTTCTGATGGCGTCCGCGTATCTTTGGCGATTCGGGGAATTCTGACCTCGTGCAGGTGAGGGAGACCGCCAGCGACGACTTGGTGAAGACGCTTGGTTGGTCGGTAGGTGATCAGCACCATGGTCACGAGGGTCTCCAGAATAAAAAGAAGCGGGCCGAGAAAAGTTTCCAAACCGAGTTTCTCGATGACGGCAGTAGCGCGAGATGTGGCCTGGTTCGCCGCAGTGAAAACAAAGGGGTCGACGGTCGGCGGTGCGCCACAAGTCGGTCCGACGTACTGGTGGTCGCCGCACAGGTTCACGCTGCCACCACGGCAAGGTAACGGGCCGTGGCTGAAAGGGTGGTTCTTCTGGGGCAGGCGGATGACGGCGGACGGCATCAGCATAGGTCAGTGGACGTGGTTCGGGTGGTGGCGCCGGTGAGGGAAAGGCTTGCCGGAGTTCCTGGCGCACGATTTCTGCAACAGAAGCAACTGGGGGATCGGTAGACAGAAGGCCGAGGGCCCGCAGCTCTTCCCGCAGGATTTGTCGAATCATTTGCCGTAAAGAGTTTTCAGAAACGGCGGCGTTTTGAGCGGCGGCACCAACAGGCGTTTGGTCGGGCAGGCGGTCAAAGTGGCGGCATCGTTGCCGGAGCGCCCGCTCAATGACAGTCGCCTCTTTGATGAATTCATCCACTGTTGTTGGTGGATTTCGTACAAGGCCGGCGAAAAGCGGTTCCTTAACTCCCCGCATCAGATGACGAACTTTCCTTGTCTCGGGCATGTCAGGGTCAGCGCGGCGAAATAGGCGGGTCATATCCTCAGCGAACATGGCCACGCTTTCATTCGGCTTTTGCATGCGGGCTTCGATCATCTACTGTGCGAGATCCCGTCGGTCCGCACTGAGGAACGTCTCGAGAAGCTTTTGGCGGAAATTGTCCCAGGTTTGGAAAGTAGGCTCCCTGTTCTCGTACCATGTGCGAGCGCTATTTTCCATTGCGAAGTAGGCACGGCCAAGTTTTTCTTGCACGCTCCAACGATTCACCACAGCGGTCCGCTCAAACTGGTCGAGCCAGTCCTCGACATCTTCATACGGTTCTCCACGGAAGACTTCGGGAACACGAGGAGTCTCAAAAGTTACCTGGTAAGGGTGAGTCGTCTGGGCCGGAGGAAGATTCGCAGAAGCTGAAGGGGCTGCCATGTTGGTAACAGGAGATGCCGTCAAGAGTTCTGGGCTTAGGCCTAATAGGCGCCGGCTGAATCGGTGTACTGGAGTCGCAACAAGACGTTGAGGCTCCGGACTGGGTGTACGGTCCCGAACAACGCTTTCTTGCATCAGGTTGCAGGCCCCAGCGCCTCCACCAGTGTCGCGACGTCAAGAGAGAGGTCGTACTCGAAGACGCTGAGAAAACAGCAGCGGGTCGGTCTTTTTGTTAACCGCGTGAGAGAGAGTTCCTCATCTTTCTCGTTATTGCGTTCTGCATAAAAGCGTGCAGATGCGCGTATGCGCTGTCGCCTTCGTCTTTTTCGCGGGACGCATGTGACAATATATATATATATATATATATATATATATATATATATATATATATATATATATATATATATATATATATATATATATATATATATACGTGTGTGTGTGTGTGTGTGTGTGTGTTTGACCTCTCTTGTTTTCTCGTAATCCCAGAATCCTAGTTAGGAATTTTTCACTGCATAACGTTAAGCATGTTTGTTTGTTTTTTCCTTGAAAAATCGGATCTTCCCCTATGTTTTCAATTTCAGCGGTATAACTTTCACTATGTTTCCCGTACTCAATGCTGCAGTAAGGGTATTTCTGCTATGCTGAAGAACTAAGAACGCGAGACAATGGATATAACAAACTTTTTCGTCCCTCCTCGTTAGGCTGTGGATTCAGATTTGGCTCGTTAGGCACGCAGCTATCGGTTCAGAGACTTGCGTTTCCAGGGTGATTCAAACGGTTCGATGTGCAGCGCTCATCAAGAAGATGGAAGAACGTAGATGTAACCGCTGCTACACTGGCGAGCTGAAGCTGCCATCGATCGTTATTCAAAGTTTTCGGATACAAATACAGCGACGCGTTTTAGGAATGATATTTGGCATGCTAAGCCTGCCGTAGCGTTTCACAACAAAAGACGAAGCCGCATGTTCAATTATCTCTTGCGGAAACAAAATTTCGTCGTGGGTGTTATGCTAAAACTGCGACGTATTGCGA
Source organism: Rhipicephalus annulatus (assembly GCA_013436015.1). NCBI lineage: Eukaryota > Metazoa > Arthropoda > Arachnida > Ixodida > Ixodidae > Rhipicephalus > Rhipicephalus annulatus. Next base: position 474,921 of record WOVY01016115.1, read on the forward strand.
TTTAGGGGACTAGTGAAACGGTTCTAAGCAATCTAACACTCAACTTAATAGACGACTACACCATTGCTATCGCGAGCCATTGTATCATAGACTATCATAGACTATCATCATAGACTATCACACTTTATGGACAAAAGCATGCCCTAAGTTTTTATGATCACCTTTCTATCTCGTGTTTTGTATGGGTTACGTGGAGCATTCGATGAGAAATCTGCATTGCTACTTTTTAATATAGAATAACCTCGTTAGCGTCGAGACCATAAGTTGGTTCTTTAAAGCTGGTATTGTAACAGTATACGCATAAAATATTTCGCTCTAAGAATTCGGCAATCTGGTTTACGCAAATATTCTAGATACCAAAACGCATTATGCCTACTTCAAATCCACAACATACGATGCAATTTTTACCCATCTTTTTGTAGTGTTAAAAGCTAGTTAAACCGTAACATCAGAAGGCAAAATTACAGCAAAAAAGGTAATGTTCGTCTGGCGACTTTTCACAGGACTGCGCAAGGCGAAGTTCATGCTAAATTTACAGTACCAAGCCATTAGTGTTCTAAACGTTTCTTTGTTAAAGATGATATCGCGTTTTAGTTTTGTTTTATAGGGAACAATAGTCGTTGGAAAGAAGCGTGACCCACGAAAATCGGTCTGACCTATCATTCGCCTTATTATTTTTAGCGATGTTATACTCTGTAGCGTACGTCATTAAAATCCTTTATATTATGAACACATACTTGTTAAAGTCCAGCAGTAACTTCCATATTCGAAAGGGTCTCAATGGGCAAGCATTGCAGAATGCTGACAAAACATTTTGCTTCCAGCTGAAAGGCAAAACGAAAAAGTTGGCATTCACATGCAGCTATGAAAAGCAGTCCTGGACACCTCGGGGAAAACACGAGTAAACTGTTTACTTGGCTTGACTGTAGATGAATTTGGACGTTACGAAAAAGCCCCCCAAAAGAAGAAAAAACTTCACTGAGGCATTTCGATCCAGTAGAAAACTAAAATACAATATCTCAGCAAAAGTAATCGGAATAGAATTTCGTTTCTTCTGTGATAGCCCCGCCGCGGTGGTAAGTGGCTAAGGTACTCGGCTGCCGACCCGCAGGTCGCGGAATCAAATCCCGGCTGTGGCGGCTGCATTTCGGATGAAGACGGAAATGTTGTAGGCCCGCGTACTCAGATTTGGGTGCACGTTAATGAACCCCAGGTGGTCTAAATTTCCGGAGCCCTCCACTACGGCGTCTCTCATAATCATATGGTGGTTTTGGGACGTTAAACCCCACAAATCAATCAATCCTTCTACGATAACAATAAAAATGAAAAAAAGTGTTTGCCTTTTTAACCTTCCTGTCACAGTCACGCTTCGCTTAGTCTCTATACGTTTATATTTTCTCTTTTTTGCTTAAAAATTTAGCAAAATATAGCTCAAGGGAAAGATTATTGGCCAGAGAGTGGTTGAAGAGAGCTTAGGTGGCAGAGAAACGTTGAGTTCCATTCACGCTGTGCCGACGTGCGGACGCACCCACTTGGCTTGCAAGGACGAATCATGTGCATGATACACTCTAGACCAACTTCGTTGCAACCATATTCGATAACAGCGTTCGCTCAAAACCCTTTACGAAACACACACTTGGGAGAGCACTTCATGGTTTTTTCAGTAAGCCCAGTGCATGTCCGTGTAATATTGTCTTGCTTGTCGCTGAAAGAATACAAAAGCTCGAGAAACAAGACGATTTCTTAGTGCCGCTGTACTTCCACAGTACACTGGTTGCTTTGTGTTCACGTACTTTTTTTCAAGTGAAGCTCCCAAGTCTCTATGTCGTTATAGGCCATACTTTTTGAAAAGATAAGCATGCCGAGATTCAGTGGAAACACACTGGGCGAACTGGAAATATAACTGATGGTGGGGAGACTTAATAAAATATTCTAAATGCATTCTATAGAAAAGAAACTAAGTCAAAGTAAGTGGTAACAGTGAAAAAACAAGCTTTCGTGAGTTCGAACGCCTTTTTCTGAGTGTATAAGATCAAAATAAGCTGTCCGACTCTTCAGCTCTTTAGAGCGCTTCCAATGCGATGTAGGATACACAAAAATTGTCGGGTACGCTCTTTAAAGCGTATCTTACAGCGCGCATCAGTGCAACGTGCTCCAGAAACGTCATGAATGACGTCACTGGTACAGAAGTGTGTCACTTTTGGGTCTTGGGTAATCGCGCCTTAACGTACCTCGAATGTGACACAACGAACATTCCTTCAAATACGGTGGGACAAGAAGAAAGGGAAACGCCTACTACCTAATTTAATCATCATCCCTCCGCGAAGGTTCTGTGCACGAAAGCAGTTTTGCAGCTGCTGTTCCAGTTGTCACGTGATCACTACCTTTCCTAAGCAGCCCATCGAGGCTTCCCCGAGTTCGTGCATTTGAGATGAGCGGAGTATGTAGTGTAGCTGCCACCACATGAATCTAGCATTGAAGGAAAGATCAGGGCCGTCATCTGTAGTTTTTATTCACAAAGTGTAGAGAAGGCTACACTCGAGGTAAACGATACGAATAAACCTTCCACTTTTGTGTTGGGCTGTATTATCTACTAGCTGCAGCATGTATAAAGCGGCTAAATAACACTGACAGAAAAGGAAAATAGGAAAATATCAGAAAAGGCTGGTTTTGCGTATAATCCACCAATAAAACCGAGAAACAAGTAAGCCAAGAAAAGCACGAGGAACATTACTTGTACTTTCTTACCTATACTGCAATGATATTCACCTGTGGCCAAAACAGTAAAGTTTCTTCCTTTCTCTCGGTGGGATCCAAACCCTCACGTTATGTGCGTTCGGATCCCACTGACAGATAGAAAGGGTGACCTTTTCCCTCGGTGTGATCCGAGCTCACCAACGCCGACTAAATTTCAAGGCCGAAATGCTGCCGCAGTGACGTCAGAGGGTGGGGGCCCAGTTACGCCGCGAACGCGGCGGAAAGCCTGTGTTTCGTTCACATTTTAGGAGAACCAACGCTCTCGCAGCTGCTGCGGCTAGATTGGGCCGAATAAAAGATGTGGAAAAAAAGTCTTACTGAGCATGCTCAGTTGGGCAACTGGGCCCCCAACTTCTGACGTCACTGCGGCAGCCTTTCGGCCTTGAAATTTAGTCGGCGTTGAGCTCACACGTGATGTGCGTTCGGATCCCTCTCACGGACGGAAAGGGTGGCCCTTCCTCTTGTTGGGATCCGAACCCAGACGTGATGTGCTTTCGGATCCCACTGACGGACGGAAAGATTGACCGTTTGCCTCGGTGGGATCTGAACCCACGCACGATGTGCGTTCGGATGCCACCGATGGACAGAAAAGGCGACACGTGTCCTCGGTGGAATCTGAACGCACACGTGAGGGGTTTTCCGATCCCCATTGACGGACGGAAAGCGTGATTCTTCGCCCAGTTTACTCTTTCTCTCAATTGGTTTATAATACAGGCGAAAAACGAGACACAACAAACAAACCACACCAACTAGCCCAGTAGTCAAGCTTGCTACAGAGTACATATGTCGTCTCAACGCGTACAAACCGGATGCTTCGGTCCTTTACACAGATTTCGCGTTTAGAATGAGGCAGTGAACTAGATGAAGAGAACGGGGACGCAACGGCAAACCCTTGTCCTACAATAGTGGGCGCTCTTAATGCCGAAACAGGACTCTCGCAGCGCCCTCTGCCGTGGACTAGCGGAGGCGATCGGACTCAATTTTCTTAATCTCGCCGGAGCTGACATGGAAGGCTCGTGCACGCCGTCCTCTCCCCATTAGCGCAGGGGCCTTTGTTGACTCTCACCGCTCTAAATTCGTGCTGCATTGTCGAGGCTGGAGAGCTCAGCGTAAGAGCACGACATTTTATGTCGTCTTTACTTTGCATTTTTAAAAAGTTTCATCACACTTACCTAAATAAGGAGCGCGCCTAAAATACAACTTTCGAAGATTTTACGTCCCGAAAGCACGATATGATTTATAAGAGACGTAGTAGTGCTGGGATCCGAAAATTTTCGACCATGATGTGTTCTTCAAGGTGCTATGACATCGCAACGTGCAATGACATCTGCCCTCACTGAAATGGGACTGCCTCAGCCAGGATCGAACCAGCGAACTTTTGGTCAGCAGCCGAGCACAATAACGACTGCTGAACCACGGTGGACAAGGGCGCATGCTTTCAGAGGAAGGAATACCAACCGAGCTGTTACTCATTGCTGGGACATATATATAGGAGTTTCTAGCGCACGGAAACAAAGCAGCCCCAGAAACTGGCAAGAATAGCTCAAAAATTGCCACCTTCAGCCCGGGGCCCTAACAGGAGACTGAAGCAAGGAAACCTGAGTAAGAGTCACCCACACAAAAGCCTCGGTATTTTAACGACTGCAAATACGCCTTTGCGGCCATGTTTTCACACAGCCTACATAAACCTGCGCCAGCGAATTCCGGTAGTATGCAGACACATAAATGGTGCTCGCATTACGTGCGTAAATACGATAGATCCAGGACACCGGTCGTGAAACTTCGCAATCAAAAGGAAGTGGTGCTCTTAGACACGCTTTGACACGTCAAATGTCGGTCAACGCGAGAGTTTTGCGAATGGCTGCGCTGATTTCTTTACCCGGCAAACAAACGCATCAGCGGTGGCTCGTACCACGCCCAACGCTGCACGGTACGACTCGTGCAGATCCCGTTTCAGGCGCGTCACCGAGAGATGGAGCAGCGTTTCGGAGATCTGATCCACGCGCAGATTTCACTCTCCCCCTCCTCCCCTTCACCCCCAGTGACGGGTCCCGCCAGAGGGCCCTGTTCGCCGTTCGCGTTTCCCGATCGTTTCTCCGGGACGGTATAGAAAACGGGAATGCAGAGCGCTTCCCCTAAGCCTAAGTAGGCTACAAGATTCTTATTGCGACTACCGCCACAGCCATATGGCGCTCCTATCGTCGCTGTCTCCGTGTCGCATCTTATTCCGTGTACACGTGTGAGGCTTTGCGTCAATAGCGGCTTTAAGCTCACGGTTCGCTGGTCACAAGTCCTTGTTGTCCCTTGTCTACAGAGCTTCCGCACCCCACCCCCTCACTTTCACCCAATCTCTAGCACCTTTTCTTTCCGCCTCACAATCCTTCCTGTTCTCACCTTCTGTTGACTCTGTAATTCGGTGCAGCATCGCGCAAGTTTTTTCTGCAGTCATCATTCTCATTTATGATCCCTTAAGAGCCTTGTGTTGGGCATTAGGTAATGTCGCAGCAAAATATTGTATATCGATCTAAGCGCATGGGCTTTAGGCATTTTATCCTCCATAGAAAATGCGCCGACCGCGACCGGAATTCTATAACATGACCTGTGGATCAAGGCAGTTGAGCACTATAACCACTACACCACCCTGTCCACGTTCTCTATGGAGGCCTAAATGGTTTATGCCCGTGACCTTAGAATTAGGTTCACGTTATAACCCCAGTAGGTCAAAATTTTCGGAGTCTTCTGCTATGGCATCTCGTTCGGAACTTTAAATTGTAATAATATTATTAACAATTATTATTATTATTATTATTATTATTATTATTATTATTATTATTATTATTATTATTATTATTATTATTATTATTATTATTATTATTATTATTATTATTATTACATACAAAAAGGAATGTTATCTTTTTACACTACTAAAAAACCCAGGGGAAGCAATGAAAAAAAGACGTGCAAGGTGTTTCCACGCAGGTGTTTACAAAATATCGACACTGTGGCTTCGCAAGCACAAAAAAGTCACAGCTTTGCCAAAAGAGCGAAGCAGTAAAAACAATAGCAACATGTTTGAATTTTTTACGAAGCAAGGACAGAATTTTCAGGAGCAATAATAATTGTAGTAAAGATGCGCTTGCTGACAGTAACCAAGGTTTCAGCGGCGGGGCCCCCAGTGGATGGACACAACAAGGCTCGTGCGTTGTGACGGCGTTCATAAGAAGCGCCTCCCGTGGGCAGCGCGTGCTGGTACTAAGAGCAAAACGTCATGTGTCTCCGCTGGTGGCAGTTTGTTATGTGTAGAGCACATCTATACGTGAACGGCCGCACCAGGTACACGTTTGGCACCGTTTTTTGTGTTTATAGAGCAGCCTGTAGAAGCTCCCGCCTGATTGATTGATTGATTGATATGTGGTGTTTAACGTCCCAAAACCACCATTTGATTATGAGAGACGCCGTAGTGCAGGGCTCCGGAAATTTCGATCACCTAGGGTTCTTTAACGTGCACCCAAATCTGAGCACACGGGCCTACAACATTTCCGCCTCCATCGGAAATGCAGCCGCCGCAGCCGGGATTCGAACCCGCGACCTGCGGGTCAGCAGCCGAGTACCTTAGCCACTAGACCACCGCGGCGGGGCGCTCCCGCCTGATGGGGGAGGGGGCAAGAGCTTAACGCTGATCGTTGCCGCGATAGTGCGGCCAACGTAAGCACCCCTCTCCCCTCTTCACTCACTAGATCAGCGCGCGCGCAGACGACCCCGGCCGGAAAGGCGATGTTTGCTTTGTAGATAGAGAAGGCTAGCGCATCCTTCCCGTATATATAATAAACGTGAATGACAGTGGCGGTGGCGTCGGTGACACCGACAGTCAGCCGAGACTGTCCGTATAATTGCTATTGCAATAATAACAGCAAGAGAGAGTAAGAAAGAAAGTCTCATACGATGCCTATACAAACTAGTTTATTCACTGGTTTAGAAAGCTAAATCTGCAATAACGCGTGGTTACGTTATACATTGTTATGAAAGGGAGGATAACGAAGTTATATCGCTTTATAGAGAGAGAGAGAAAAAAACTTTATTTGCGCATAACGCGGAGCATTCCAAATGGTCGGGCCTCTATTCCAGGGCTCCGCTGGCCCTAGCCATCATCTCTACCCGTTGGACCAGCCAGCGCTGATCAACAATGGCCGAGCTGGACAGCAGCGCCTCCCATTGTTCCTTTGCGTTGTTCATTTTGTTGTGTTCTTCATTGTGATGCGTACACTCCCACGTGATGTAAAACAGAGTTGGTGTGGCCCCACACCACGGACATATATCTTTGTATGCTGTGGGGTAGAATACATGCAGCCTGTGTAAGTTTGTGTATGTCTTTGTTTGGATTCTGCGTAATGCCACCGATTCCATTGCTGTGAGTTTCTTACGCGGTGCTGGATACACTTTTCTATTGTCCCTGTAATACTGATGAATTCCACCAAAGTTAGGGTCTAAGGGTGTTGGATCCTCTATTGCAGTGTGCAAGGAAGCTCGGTAATTTGTGAAGCCTCAAGCCGCCTCATCCGCAAACTGGTTCCCGGTGACGCCCTCGTGCCCTGGCGCCCAGATAATGGTTTGGGTGTATTCAATTGGGAAGTCCTTGTGAGCTTTGGTTAGAATTTGGAAGGCCTTCATGCATATTCTAACTTTTTCGTAATTTCTACATGCAGCCTTCGAGTCTGTGATTATTGTCATTGGGGCTTTTCGCTCCCTGCCCTCCTTGACTGCCAGCGCGATCGCTATCTCCTCCGCTTCTGTGATAGAGGCTTGGGCTATGGAGGCACAACTTGTGACGTTTCCTTTTCGGTCTGTGACCACGGCCACCATGTTCTTTGCATTTGCCTGATATGGTGCAGCGTCAGTAAAACTCGCCCTATTTAGATATTTTGTCTGTTTATCTATGTAAGCGGCTCTTGCTTTACGTCTTCCAGCATGTCGCTTTATAGAGGCATAATTTTCAGAAAACAAGAAAAGGTACAAGGCAGAATATTTGACGTAAATCACGAAAAGGAGTAGCTGCAATGTGAGATTTCAGTTTCATATTGGAACCAGTAAGGCAAAGATGTCTGTGGCAGACCAAGCTATAGCTGATACTAACTGCAAAAATTTTGTCATCAAACTCTGGTAACGTTTCTAAATCAAGAGAACGGTTCTAGTTGTTGTATTTTAGAAGGATGTGTATTTAGAGAAATGTTTAACGGTTTATAATACTTGGCACTCTAATGCGAGAGAGCAGAAAGTCGTCCCTCCGACCGAATAATTAATTAAGGGTATACCATCTGGATGTTTAGAAAACGTGGTTAACGATTTTGAATGCTTGGTAATATACAATGGGAGAGCACAAAGCTGTCCCGTGGGCTAGAGTGAGAATCAAGAGGAACTGCATACGTGATGTAATTTCGATGCTTTAACGATGTGTCTTTTGCGGTACTCTGTTTTTTACGAGCCTAAATTGTATCCCAGTGCTTCAGTAGGTTCGCGAGAACAGCGAGAATCACTGAGCACAAAATGCACGAAGCTCTGCTGGCCACTTCTTAAACTTTGCAGAGATAATGCATCTTTTAGTGAATGGTCCTGCAATTCAGCTATGATTATCATCAACTTCGTATATTTGAAGCAAATTATTGCTGTAAACAATTTACTGCGGAAAGTTCATATAAAAGTGAGTTTCATGTCTTCTTCACTTTCATTGATATTTCATAAGGAATACATGTATAGATGTATACAGACATGTATACATGTACATGCGTACATGTTAACAGACAGGGTTTTGTGTCTATTACTTTTATGATTGCCTAGTCATTCTTATTATGCCAGGATTGCGAGTTCACGAAACAATATTCGATGATGAATCAACATTAATTGGGCAAAGACTGCTCGAGCAGCTTCGCAATTAAAGCGGCCGTCATTGATGAGGCTAAGAACCGAGAACCATATAGTTGCCTAATAATACATTAGAGAGAAATCTGGCGATAGTGTCTACTGAAGCTGCAACTTATGGTACATCAGCCAGCCTGTAAAAGATGGTTAGTTCGTGGGTTTATCTTAGCTTCATTCTTTCGGCTCCACTTGGTTCCTGGTGGCTTGCAGCACCTTTTTCGTGAGAGACAGTTGATCAAACTTCAGCGGTAGCACATTACTACCATGACATTTTTTTTTTAGGTTGGTCAATACAAATCGGCTCAGGAAGTACATGACGATCCATTTTTTTGTGTGTGTCGGATACAGTAGAAAAAAAAAACAGCAGGAAACAAAGCAACAACTGTGATCAAAGCCGGAAGCCTGAATAGTAGGCGAATTCATGTACCACCTATCCTTCGCATGGGGGCTAAACGATCGAAGCACCAGAGTTTCCTCCAATAAATATTTCAGGGTACTCCACGCCCAGGGGTATCACTGGCATGGTGACGTAACTAAAGCTTCGAGGCGAAGCAGCCAGGACGGGCATTTGGCGCCATGCAGTAAGTATTGTACGTGGATGGGTGCAAGACAAAATAAAGTAGGCTTGCAAACACGAACACAAGGCAAGAAACGTATCAAGACAGCAAAACGCAAGGAAAGTAGGTAGATTAAAAGGAAAGTAAGGCAGGAAGGCCAAGTAGACGCGCGTCCGGTTTGCTATTCTACTCTGGGGGAAGGTAATTAAGGGAGAAAAGGATGGGTAGCAAAAAAATGGCAGCATATCCACGGGTTGAATGGTGGAGAGTGGGGCGAAACATCCGTCCGTCCATGCGTTCGTCTGTGTGACCGTCCGTGCGTCCATCCGCCCGCCCGTGCGTGCGTCTGTTCGCGCGCCCGCATGTCCATCCATGCGTCCGTCCCTGCGTTCGTCCATGCATCCGCCCCTGCGTCCGTCCATACGTCCATCCGTCCGTGCAGCCATCCGTGCGTCCGTCGATGCATCTGTCTGTGTGTCGGTTCGTCCATCTAGTCAACACTCTAAGTACCATATCTCGCATCTTTTCATCATATATTCCCCATATAGAAGCACCGCCATCCAGCGGCCATTCCAAGGACTAAACGAGAGGTGGCACACGCACACTTTCTTACGGCTGGCGCTTCGTGTCTTCTTCCCACGTTTAACCACCTCGAGTTCACGGTATATACTAGTTCACTGTATTCATGGCACTGCGGCCCAACGCTTGCTAAACTCTTCTAAAACCAAGGAGGTTACGCCCAGCGAGTACAACGTAGCAACCCTTCCTTGTCAGATAGTCTCAATGTACATGCCAATGGCTGCTAATGGGGAACGAGAGACAGGAGAATTCGGCTTTTAGTTAACGCGCACGCCGCGAATTTTTCATTGTTCAACAACGCACAGGAGAACTCTCCCACCGGCAGCACCTTGCACGACAAAGCGTAAGACATGTTACGTACTACGACGAGGGACGAACGGGTGCCGCTATAAGGAGCTTTGCCCCTAAAACAATTGGAGCTTGTAGATAGCACTGCTGCTTCCATAGTACTGAACGCAGGGCCTTGGGCGCACCACGTTGCACTACAGATAGAAGAGTCACTGTGCCTACTGAAGGCTTGCATGTACTTGGCATAGACCATTCAGCGCCTGTTGTACGGATTGAGCGTATGGTTATTTGAGCCTGCCAACGAGCATGCAAAGTGTGTCCTAGGAGTGACTGATGAACTAAGACTATTCATGTGTCTTCTTCAGGCAACTAGTTAGTAGTTGATTGAGTGTTCCTTATTGCCGATGTTCAGTGCGTCGCTGCATGTCGCTGTGAGCGCCGACCGAAAAGGCACACTGTGGCAGGAAAGAAAATACACAAAATCCTGTGCGAGCATACGCAGATAAGTTGTTTTGTGTACTTTCGTTTCCGCCTCAGCATACCGATTCGGATGATAGCAGGCGCACGTCTGTGTTATCTTTATATCCCTCTTGACTTGAACGCCCACCTAACTCATTCTTTACTAAGTTGATTAATAGCAGGGGTTAGTGCCTTTATGGCGACACTGGCTACTCCTTGTCGCTACTAAAGAACATATACAGTATTGAACTAAAAGCGGCCCAAATTATGTCCACACTTAAAACACGAGATGTGTGAACACAGTGCAATGCAACACCACATGACTATTTCTTTTGTAAAAAATGAGCAGTGGCTGAACACAAAAAGAATTTCGTTAATGCTGCTGTTTCCGCAAGGCGACTTGATTCTTTAGGACTATACCAAATCCCATTTGACTTCATGCGATCTCCCATCAACGACACTTCGCTACTTTTCTATAGCAAAAGAAGCAACGCTCATAGTCAAGCAGCTCACTTCGCATCTAAGGACAGTCTTCGCTATAGAAGTGGGTGAACTCGTTGGCGTGTACAGTTCTTCTCATCTAACACAATCGCGCCTGGCCACGTATCACGAACCGTATACACTAAACACACGACAAGCGTGCGGCTAGAGTAGTCTAGCTCCTTGCATTGAACAGAACCCCGCCCTGTCTCTTTCTCGATGGTGCACCGTATTGCAGAAACAAAGGGCGAGGCCCTTTTTGGCTCCTTCACGTTTCCTTGTCGTACACCGTGTGGAGCTGCCTTCATTGGCTTTGTTTTATCGTGATCTTTTTTACCCAACGGCTTTCTTGTTCTCCCAACAAATCAATCCGGCATGGCATGAAACGATCGCCTGCTTTCTTTCTTATTTTCTTTCTTTATATAGTTCTTTCTTATTTTATTTCTTTAGTGTGCACACCGTTCGCTGACTCTGAGTAGTAGATCGTCGGCGTACGGTCGCGATGTTTTGTGTTGTTGTTTTTTTCTTTCTGTACACGGACAGCGAAGATTGCTTATCCGACGTGCGCTCCTATGCGCCGCTCCATGTGCCCACCGTCCAGGGACGGGTCAAACAAACCGATCCGTATTGTTTGGCAGCGCGATACAGGATTGAAGCGTTCGCCTATAACGTATATTTTTGTTTCGTCGCTTCCTTGGATTTCCATATACGCTCGACACACCGTCCCCTCCGGTTGGTGTTAGCGGGATTCAAAGAACCTTCGCTGTCTTCATTGTCAGGCACTCGGCGCTTATATATTTCCGAGTCGGCTATTTACCGCATGTCGTTATAAATTGTTCCTTGACAGCATTCTTCACTTAAGTGGTCCTCGTATGTTCGTTGAACTTGTTTCGAATGGTGGCGAATGTAAAGTAATGTGATGTATATGTATATATGTATTTATTTATTTTTTTTAATTTTTTTATTTATTTGTGTGTGTGTGTGCGTGTGTGTGTGTTTGTGTGTGTGTGTGTGTGTGTGTGTGTGTGTGTTTGTGTGTGAAGCAGCAAATAGTAGCAAAGTTTTAGACACTTGCTTCTTTTATGCATTTTATGACTGCACATCATTCATGATTGAAGTTGTGTGTAGTGCTATGTGGTGTTGTGTGGTGTTATTGGCCGCAATATATGTGTGTGAGTGCGTAGAAATATCAGTAACACATATTGAACCTCAAGGCACTTTCTTTGTTCTAAGACTACATGTATAAGTCTATGAAATCATCAACATGACGATGTCAAGCATATGCACGGTCTTACGTGGAGTGATCATAAAGATGAGGATAGCACTCTCTGCTCGAAAAGTCACGATGGGTCTAGCTTGCAAATGAGTCCTGCGGCATCGCACAAGATGGCGCGAGGAATGCGAATGGGATTATTACAACCACCCGTTTATAGCTCAAAGTCGCGAGAAAATTCACAATGATCTCTCAGAAAGGAAAGCGCTGTGTAGTCCTGGCCCAGGGGCCGAACGTGGGACCAACGCATTTCTGGTGCTGTTGCTGTAGCCATTAATATAACCAGTATGCTAGCAACTAGCAGAATACTTTCTTGGCCCGCGGCAAAGCAACGCTTGTACGACGCAGAAAAACAGAGCACTGTTGGTGTTTCACAGGACTAGCCACCTTAGCAGAGCATTATGAATTACTGTTTGTGTATATTACATGTATCTATGTGACTGTCTGTATTATTTAGGTGTATGTGTAAGCATGTTATGTGTGTCACAAAAATCCCTCTAGACCTGGAGTAGCATGCCCGGCAATAAACTATGGCTAAGATATCCGGGAATGTCAGTAAATACTCCTATGCCACTTTAGTTAGTTCTATTCAGTTTCACGGATACTGACCCATTCACTGGATTTCTGATTTGCAGCGTGGCCGGCGGTTTCCGATGGCTGGCCGAGGGCGCCGTTCGACCTGCGGCGCCCCCTCGACACCCCGCCAAAGGGGCAGAAACGGGGGAACAAAACAACAGGGCTGCCTGCCCGTGTGGTTGCTGCTACTGCTGCTGACCCTACACCTAGCCTCGCTAGTCGCCACACAGAGGTACGAACCTTTAAGTGCCGTTCACAGCGGCGACTAGAACTGGTCGCGCGACTAAGTTAATCGCCAAGCGACTAGTCGCGAATGGCCGCTTTGGTGGCAACGCGACTACTTCAGCTCAGTCACTCGCTGCTCCAATCCTCACTCGCGCGACTGCACTCGCAACAATCAGTCAGATGCGCAGGATCATGGTTTCGGCTTGTTTTGCGGAGCAACAGCAGTGTCAGCAGACGGCAATGCTGCGTGGCGGTGGGTATAAGTCTAACGCACGGGCAAACACCTGCGGCCTTGAGTCGCTTCTTGGGGGCCCGTCACAAGTGGTCGCGTGACCAGTGCTACGGTCGCAAGTGTGAACAAGCCTTTGAGCAGCCACGTTCGCGAATAGGGACTCACATGACCAAGATTTCGGGACTTATACATGTAGTGCCATCTCTCGTCAGTTGCAAAGGTTGCTTGCCGTAACTGAATGACAAGTAGGCGAAATAGAATCATATCTGTCGAAAAAAAGCTAGCAATCAAAAAGGACTCTTCGTTTTATATAACAGAGGCTTATTTGAACAGTCTACGCGAGTCTAAATCTCGCGAGTCTAAATCTTGCCTCGCGAATAAACTTTTCCTTGTTGCGTTGCTTGATTTTTTTTACTTTCTCCCTCCCTCCCTCCCTCCCTCTCTCTCTCTCCATTTCTGCGCTCCTCATCAGAGTTATTGCATCTCGCGCAGAAGAAATCGACGCACGTATTTTGGAAGGAAAGCAGACGATGAAGACAACGACGATGTAGAAAGGGACTCGGAGAGGGCGTGCTTGTTCGTTGGCTGCGCGTGACGTCACACTAGATGCGCACACGTTCTGTAAGTGACGTAATCGCTCGCTAAAAATTTTCCTGCCTATGGATTACACCTCACGCCGTACTTAAACATCTTCGTTATTAAAACACACACACATGCACGAATGTGGCACTATAGTGTTTGAGCCATAAGAACAAATGGAAAACAACGTGCTTATTACGCACTATTTATAGGTCGCTGTATAATCGTGACATCGCAATTTTGGTAGTAGCATCAAGTAACAAATGAAAAGTTAAATGACAGGAAAGCGCCGCACAAGCACCTAAGCTCTATCCCTCTGCGATTACAAATATAAAGCTGTGAGAAGCTTCTAATAATAAAAAGAAACATTGGGGACCACTATTGTACAGTAACTAGCATTTAGCAGCCCCATTGTGGGCAACCATTTTGCGGTACCAATGAGCACTACCTTTAAGCAGCGCTATTGTGCAGTAGAAATCTGCACAACCATTTTGCAGTACCAATATGCACCACTATTGTGCAGCAGCACACAACTATATTGCAGTACTAATGAGCACTACCATTGAGCAGCAGTGTTGCGCACAACCATTCTGTCGTAGCAATGTGCCCTACAATCGAGCAGCATCAGGAACCACCATTTTGCAGTACCAATGTGCACTGCAATGGAGAAGAACTGCTGTCCATCACCATGGTGCATTCCCAATGTGCACTAACATTGAGCAGCACTATTGTGTACCACCGTTCTGTATTATCAATGTGCACAACCATTTTGCAGTATCAAAGTGAACTGTCATTGAGTAGCACCACTGTGCACTTCCACTCAGCAGTACCATTGTAGATCATTATATTGCAGTACCGTTGTGCACCACCATTTTGCAGTACCAATGTACCATTGTTATGTACCATTGTTATGTACTAATATGTTATGTACCAATATGTTATGTACCAACAGCATTGTTATGCAGTACTGCATAACAGTACCAACATGCAGTAGAGCTGAGCGGCACCACTACATGTGCACAGCAATTTTCAAGTACCGCTGGGAACTACGATTTCGCTATTAAGACAAGAGAATAGGCACGAGCGTCACGTGTCAATTTCTCTTTCGTAAAATGACACACGTCCAGGCCACATGATGATGTGAGTTTGAATCAACAGCGTAGTCGTACAAGAGATGTACCGGAGCCGTCGTTTCGACATGAGTAGATGTTAGTAGTTTGTCCGCCCACTTTGCACGTTACTGTGTTCTGGAACGTACACGTGCTAAACTAATTTCCGCTTAACTTTTAGGTTTACCGCGAAGGGGTGTCTCATATTTAGCCTATTAGAAACATCCTTTGTTGTGTACGAGACATGTTGGAATCTTTACCCACAAGGTGGCTCGCCGGAAGGAAGAGCACGTTAGGACTAACGTATTCCTTTGTCCGCGCAGCTCTATCGCGGCGGCAGGAGTGTCTCCGCCGGCCGTGAGTGCCCTCTTCCGGCGGCGGCAGCAGGCGCAGCCCATCTTCCACATCGGTGCCGTGGTGAACCCTCCAGACAGCACCAGCTACTTCGCGCAAGCCATAGAGGATGCCGTCTCCGAGCACGGCATCACTCTCTACGCACAGACGGTCCACATGAACTCAAATCCCATACGCATAGCACAGAGCGTCTGCGAAAACCTCATCTCCTCACAGGTACGTATCCTCAAGCTCCAAACCGAAGCTTTTCAGTGGTACACCTTTCTGACTCACAAATTTCTGCGTGAGTACAAAAAAAAACAAAAAATGGTAGCTGCAGTCGCAAAGACATGCGGCCTCGAAGTTACGCTGGTCGCATGCGTATTGACATCGTTTACAAATAAGCATAATTTCTCTAGACCATGAGCTTATCAGCGATCAGTGGTCCCTGATATGGCGATTTAATCTTTCATCGAGGCGACAAGCAATGCCATGGTGGCGAGTTTCATTATTGCATAGATATGACTGCATTACCGTCGCTGTTTCCGGTTGCAACTGAAGCACTGTGCCGCTGAGCACGGGAATGAAGGTCTGATTCCCGGCATGGAAGAACGAAGCAGTTGGGAGGAAGAATCGCGCAATGAGATAGATTAGATAGATAGATAGATAGATAGATAGATAGATAGATAGATAGATAGATAGATAGATAGATAGATAGATAGATAGATAGATAGATAGATAGATAGATAGATAGATAGATAGATAGATAGATAGATAGATAGATAGATAGATAGATAGGTAGATAGATAGATTTGTGGGGTTTTAACGTCCCAAAACCACCATTTGATTATGAGAGACGCCGTAGTGGAGGGCTCCGGAAATTTTAACCACCTGGGGTTCTTTAACGTGCAGATAGATAGATAGATAGATAGATAGATAGATAGATAGATAGATAGATAGATAGATAGATAGATAGATAGATAGATAGATAGATAGATAGATAGATAGATAGATAGATAGATAGATAGATAGATAGATAGATAGATAGATAGATAGATAGATAGATAGATAGATAGATAGATAGATAGATAGATAGATAGATAGATAGATAGATAGATAGATAGATAGATAGATAGATAGATAGATAGATAGATAGATAGATAGAATAGATAGATAGCTAGATAGATAGATAGATAGATAGATAGATAGATAGATAGATAGATAGATAGATAGAAAGTACGTCAGGCATGCAGACGCAAAGCTTCACTAGACCCCGATTTTCCAGAGACGAAATGCTTCTCAATTCTTCTGTTCATTCACGTGCGATGTGCCGTTTTTATATATAAAAAAAGAACAGTGAAAGCTTCTTTCGAAAAATAACCGAACTATGCTGCTGCTGCTTAGACCAACTGCTAAGTTAGACAGACATCACAGATCTTAAAGAGGATGTATCTTCATATGTCGAAGCTTGCTTTTGAAGATGTGCTTGATGTGTAGAGTAGGAAGGCTTTTTTTACGACTGGCTTTTATCTCACATAAAGAGCACAGTCAAGCCAGGTTTAATACTTATACTTTTGTACTCTCACACTAGCCTTAAATGAGAGCTACGCCCCCCATTCTAAGTTTATGCTGCTGTTGAGGACCCTAATGGCGTTTTCCTAAAAAAGAGGACGATTAACAAGTCACCAATAGGCTGCTTTGTCTGTATTACCTTTACAACGAGATGTTTTAGCTATGCCCCCTCTCAACAGTAATAAGTGCCACGCCTCTCAAGAACTGTCGTAGTTAAAACAGTGGCTTGAGAGAGCTGGTTCATGTCGAAAACATATTTAAAAGCGCAAAAAATGGAACACTTAAACATGGTCTGCACTCTATGCGTGTGAAAGTACATCGCTTTTTTAACGCGCTAGCGTGTATGAGCTCGTTTCGCAGATATTCTGGTGCTGGCGTCAGTGCCGGCGTTGGAGTCTCTGGCTGGGAAAGAAAAATAAACGTCTTTTCCTTGACGAAAAATCTAGATGCAAATAAAATAAAAAATAAATATTTCAGCTCTCTTTGAGGACCGAACCCAGGTCGTTTGCGTGGTAAGCAAGTCGATAGTTATTGCGCGAGAACAAAACGACGACACAGAGACAAGAAGGACACGAAAGACACGAGCGCAAACTTCCAACTGAGTTTATTGCGCAGAGCACGAAAATATATAGAGGAGACAGTGACCATGGCACAAGAGCAGAACATGAGTAAGAAAACCAAAAACAAACAACACAAATACAAAGGCACTGAAAAACAGCAAAGAAAAATCTAGAAGAAACTGAACCAGAAAGGTAAAGCTACATGCCCGCACCGAATCCTTCGAGGAACCTGCGTTCCTTCTCGGACTAAGCCACGGAGGGCTTGCTAATCCAAGGCACCTGTTCGCGTTACCTGCCCGCACCGAATCCTTCGAGGAACCTGCGCTCCTTATCGGACAAGGCCACGGAGGGCTTGCTAACACAAGGCACCTGTTCGCGTGCCATTTGCGCAGCCTCGACAATGACCCGGGTGCCCACATCTCTGTGTTTGTACAACGTCGCTGTTTCCTCGGTGCGGGCAGGTAACGCGAACAGGTGCCTTGGATTAGCAAGCCCTCCGTGGCTTAGTCCGAGAAGGAACGCAGGTTCCTCGAAGGATTCGGTGCGGGCATGTAGCTTTACCTTTCTGGTTCAGTTTCTTCTAGATTTTTCTTTGCTGTTTTTCAGTGCCTTTGTATTTGTGTTGTTTGTTTTTGGTTTTCTTACTCATGTTCTGCTCTTGTGCCATGGTCACTGTCTCCTCTATATATTTTCGTGCTCTGCGCAATAAACTCAGTTGGAAGTTTGCGCTCGTGTCTTTCGTGTCCTTCTTGTCTCTGTGTCGTCGTTTTGTTCTCGCGCAATAACTATCGTCATGCCATACCAACTAGCCCAAGCTGCCACACTTTTAGGTAAGCAAGTGTTCTATTACAGAGGCATGCATATGGTCGGAAGCACATTAAAAATAAATTCTGCTTGGAATGCAGTGAAAATAAAATTCATGATTCACAAACACACGTGCCCTGTATGCAGACTTGACAATAGGAAATGTAATTTCACAATAATGTTGCATGGCACAAAGGAACATTGCCATCAGTTGTCAAGACTTGTGATTATTATAACGACTGCATGGTTTAAAGCATCCGCTCATTACAAACAACATACGCAACACTGCACGTATTTCCTTGAAACCACATAGTAGGTAGCATCGAAGGTTGCGGGTTCGAATCCCTGCTTGGGCGGCTACATTTTCGGCGAAGGCGAAAATATTGGAGACCCGTGTGTTTATATTTAGGCTAACGTTAAAGAACCCTGGTGGTCAAAATTTCTGGAGCCCTGCACTACGGCGTCTCTCATAGTCATATGGTGGTTTTGGGACATTATACCCAGGTATTGTTATTATGATTGCATAGCAAGTTTGAAATAAATTCACGCGCATAATTACTCCGGGTTTGAAGCATGGTGCACATTACATAGAATGCAGCCATATGCGAAAGCTTCACTAACAAAAACCACTTTCATCTTTATTAAATACGCTTATATAGTAGTCCACAATTTAAACTTCTTGAGTAACATCGTACAATAAAAAATATGCACTATGTCATTCAAATACGCATTAGGAACAGGATATTTCCATAACATTAAACTCTTTAATGGTCAATCTTGACGATTCCCATATTTCTGCAATGGTGAATATGTCTCTAGCTGCGTACGCTAATAAAGAGGAGTGACCGTGACTGTAGAGTGATGTACGTGTCAGCCTCAAATCAAGGCGGAGGTTCCGATAGGTTCACAAGATACAAGAAAGGGAAACGAGTTCGTGTACACATTATTTTATTCAATGCAGCTCAAAGCACACATTCCCTTGGCTGACGTGTAACATACATCACTTAAACAAGTCTTCCGTGAGAGACCACTGCGAGTGATGCAGTTTTACTGATGAGGTGTAGGTGCTTATTCGTCGTTCTTTGATTCGCAGGTGTTTGCTGTCGTGATCAGTCACCCGGTGTCCGGCGAACTGTCTCCCGCCGCCGTGTCGTACACGTGCGGCTTCTACAACGTACCTGTCATCGGCATCAGCTCCAGGCACAGCTCCCTCTCCGACAAAGTGAGTGAGTGAGTGAGTGAGTTAGTTAGTTAGTTAGTTGGTTAGTTAGTTAGTTAGTTAGTTAGTTAGTTAGTTAGTTAGTTAGTTAGTTAGTTAGTTAGTGAGTGAGTGAGTGAGTGAGTGAGTGAGTGAGTGAGTGAGTGAGTGAGTGAATATCGCATCACAGATCTTTCGCAAATGGTCAGTGTGGTCACACAGGTAAAATGAGGCAGCAATCGTGTACAGTGACTATCGAACCCTCATTCACTTGCCTATTGTTCTTGAAGTTCTCAGAAGAATTGCCACACTGAAACACCTTATTTCACTCGCATCCCGATTGAGATGGGAGAAACGTCATGTACTAGTTTCTTCTTGCTGGCTATACACACAAATCTACTTTACTTCCTATTTAAGTTCCGCCTGTAGATGTACAAGTTGTGTCAGTATTGAGTGTCATACGAAACCTCATTGATATTGTCACAGGGCCATAACGTGGCCGCAGTCAGGAGGCTGGATGGTCAGATAAAGCTGTTTATTTGGGTGAACCTGTGCCCGGTAAACGGAAAGTCAGATTCAGATTACAGTAGCAGACTAGCACTGATAGCGGTGAACAGTGCGTAGGCCATCGATTGACTGCCAAGCGACGAAGCGTGTAGGCAATTTTACACTTGCCATCGAATACTCTAGCGTTATCGCTAGCAGCCACGCAGGTTCCAGAATAATGTGTGATATTCCCGAAGTGGACGAAATCTTAACAAAATCATCTACTGCGGTCCCGAAGCTTCTCAAACGCGCATATGGTAGGCGTGGTTTGCACTGGGAATTACTGACAGTGGAACGGGGTGATAACAAAACTTCAGGAGGAAATGCGGCAATATGTGGGTGTCAATAGCGCAAGAGCTAGTTTCGACCTTTCAGTGCGCAATATGTAAACCTGTAATAACCTTCGCCTGTCTCCACAAGATTCACACAACTCTACTTTTTCGTCGTCCTCCCTTTGGATTCCAGAATCTGCACAGGACGTTCCTTCGCACGGTTCCCCCGTATTCTCAACAGGCCGACGTATGGGTAGAGCTCTTGCAGTTCCTCAAGTACCGCTGCGTGGTCTTCATCCACAGTTCGGACAACGACGGCCGTGCTACGCTGGGACGATTCCAAAACAAAGCCGAGCCTCAGGGCATCAAGGTATACACACGGAATGCTCGGCCGAAACTCTCACTACTAAACAGCTTCCTAAAGATTGTGGGAACCAGAGTAAGGGGATTGAGACACGATGACCAACGTTTCACATGCTGGGCCTACCCTTGTCAAAGGCACATTGGCACTTTTGGAGTTTTAGTGCTAAAAGGCGTAGTCATTGACGTCAGGCCCGTAACGCCAATGTCAATACACGTTATCTGCTTTTTCAGCTGATAACAGCTACTGACAGCAACTTCACGCGAAGATAACGGGATTACAAGGCTCCTTTGGCAAATATAGACCCACCTATAACGTCAGCTGGCCTAACAGAGGTGCTCAGCTATTTCTGTTCATACAACTTCAACAAAGCGTTGATTGATTGATATGTGGGATTTAACGTCCCAAAACCACCACATGAATATCGGAGGCATTGTAGTGGAGGGCTCCGAAAATTTCGACCATCTGGGGTTCTTTAACGTGCACCAAAATTTGAGCGCACGGGCCTACAGCATTTTCGCCTCCATCGAAAACGAAGTCGCCGCAGCCGGGATCCGATCCCGCGACCTGCTGGTCAGCAGCCGGGTACCTTAGCCACCAGACTACCGCGGCTTCAATAAAGCATTATTCGTTGATCCATACGCTTCCACAGTTACTTTGGATCACCAGTAAAACTGGTCATTAGTAACACTAGAGAGTCTGATCTATGCAGCTCAGTTTTGTTTTTCAGCACATTCGAACAAGCACGCTCGGTGAACATCTTTTCGCAAGCATCTATCCTTTTTCTAATAAGATATTTTTACTGGCGCTAAAGATTGCACCCGAAAGTCCTCTCCACGTTAAAGTATTCCATGGTTGAATTACAAATTGCTTCGTTCTAGTTTAGGCTATTTGAAAAAGCAGCCATTCCTGGCAGTGTTGTACTTTGTAAGGGTGTACAGACTTCGTTACGAATATTCGAAGCAATCAAATGGACTGATAGCATAGTGACATCTCTTTTCCCGTATAGCAATAGAATTCATATGAATACGCCAGCTGTTTGCGATAACTTCATTTCCTTCCTGTTCTATTCGTCTTAGCTCGAACGAGTCATCGAATACGAACCAGGCATCACCGACATAACGCAAGAGCTGGAAGAAACAAAGGAACTTCACTGCCGGGTGTTTGTACTCTACGCAACGTGAGTTTTCCATACGCTGGCTTCAGTATATTTAATAGCGTTGCATTAGTCAGAGATTCACTAACTAAAATGAGGATTGATATTTTCCCATGACCGAGACGATCAAACTGATTACCTAGGCTACACGGCTCAATGGGGTTTAGCGGCTGGCTTTCAAGACTAAGCAAAACAAATTTGCCAGAGGCTTTCAGGAATATTTAGTTCGTCCGGTTTCAAAAGATGATTATCGGTAATGAACAATACCCAGCAGCAATATTTGTTTAATAATTATTAGAAATCTTTATTAAAAATGCACTCGGTGAAAAAACAAACAAAACAATTGGTAGTGAAAGACATAATTGAAGTTTTTGAAGGCACTATTCATTTGGATATCTCTAGTTTTTTTCTAATTTGCAAACTAATCCTCACTCTATAACTGTTCTAAATGTGTATTTTATGAGAAGATAGCTTTCTATCGGCTTTCCCAGCGTAATTATCAAGTTATCTAATGACTTAATGCAACAAACCAGCTAACACATGCATAGTGGCCACCAATCACTCGCGTCATGAAAAATAAAAAGAAAAGACATCAGATAAAGATGAAAGACCCTTTAGATAAAACGTTTATTTCGCGTCCATATTATGTCACTCACAGAGTGCAGAGAGTCACCCAATAACTAAGGTTTCACGGTTAAAGATTGAATATAAGTCACTGATGAAGGCTATGTTGGTGTTTCATTCTGAGCGCTATTGGCTAAATGACTTTGGCGTCCGTACTGAAAGCTACTGGAATATTTTGTTGCTTCGTTTTCGACTTTTAAGGACACAGTCAGCGCGTGGCGTATTTGAACGCGTGCTACGTTAAACACATAGTGTATTTAAAAACATCAACTTTCAAATATGTCACCATCAGCTATTGCAACCCACTACAAAGTTACAAAATCCAAGTATCTTAACCGGCCATGATAGACGCATAATAATTAAAAGTAATTTATATGTACTTAGGTTTCAATACATTTTATGACGGAACTCTACTAATACATAGCTGTTCGAAGGTCTTCGCACAACCTGCATCATAACTGTATAGCGGTTCCAAAGAATTCAACCTATATTTAAGTTCAAATAAGCAAGGGGCTGCAGCAGAGTTACAGATTGACAAACCTCCAAGGCTTACACAATTAGACAGCGATTCATAGTCAAGGAATGAAGCCAAAAGGACTGAACGAATTTGAGATTGCATGAAGGCCTGCGATTTGTAAAATAACAAAAGAAGTTATCATGGAATTATGTCCCTGCAAACAAAGGGTGATTTTGTCGCGTACGACCCAGTAAGTTTTTTTGATAGGTACGTGGTTCTCAGGAAATGACAAAAAAAGTCTATTATAATTGTTGTAATTATTAATGCCAAAAACAGGTACTGAATAATACTCCTGAGTAACTGAGAACTCGCAAGGTTTTAAAAGCAGTAAATTAGCTTCTGCAAAGAACTTCACGTTGATAAACCTGCAATACGTTTTGACGTTTACAAATTCTGAAGTACCCCAAACTTTTCTCTGCGCAGTGAGCTGCGTCAGCACTGATGGCTTACCAAACAAATGCCTCTATTTCTGTTCCAGTGCAGAAGATGCGACGGGAATATATTCCGAAGTGGCCTTTTTGAATATGACAAGTCCCGGCTATGTCTGGATTGTGTCTGAACAAGCCCTCAGAGCACCGAATGTGCCCGATGGTGAGATTTTTTTCAGAGCGCTCGTAAATTATTCAACCAAACAATAATGAAATTATTCAAAACAGGGACAATAGTCATTTGCAATAGTCACTGTAAGGCAATTCTGATGTAGCTATATTCTTGCCACTGGCACGGCTGTTTAAACAAAATTGAAAAGAGTAAAAGTGGACACACAGGAAGATTAGTAGAATATGTAAAACAGAGGGTCACCAAAACAAGAAATGTAACTGACATTGATTGTAGAGAATGTAACTGACATTGACATGGTGGTTACATTGATACACAATTTTGGTTACGTAACCCTTGTCGTAACGTAACGTAACGTGACCCTTGCCACTTTATTGTATTTCTTGTATAGCATTGCCAGCACGTGATTATTTTATACGCTTTTTGCACTCATGTATGTGCTTTCTTTGGTTGTTTTCTTATTTTGTGGTTTTATACCTAATCGATGCTCCCCATGGGGCCGGTAAGGTACTTTTAAATAAGTAAATAAATTCATATAGACGACAACTGTTCATTCTCAAACACGCTGACCAAGCAAGGGCCACTGTGTCCCAAGAGCCCTCATTTGTAGTTGGCAAAATTTACTGACTCAACATGACATGCACTCCCATCGGTTAAACGGTATGTGAATACAACAGCCGGAGTGGGGGAAGCCAAAAACGCGAAAGAAAAGTTTCTTTGCATACATCACAAGAGGTTCATAAGTGCGGGTAAGGCAAAGATGGCGGATAGATAATCGGGCGTAATCATTTCTGTAGCTTGCGCGTACACTTTTTACTCGTCATAAAGCAGAATTTCAGCTATGTTTTAATAACTCTGCACGTCAAGCTAATTGTATATTTTAGTTTAACATGACCTTTCAGCATGTACACATATAAAGTATTGGGCCCCCGAGCATCTTCCATCAATTTTGTGCAACAAGGGGTCTCACCCACGACGATGTTGATTATAACTTATGACCAAATTTAACCGCTATTTATACCCATACAACGAGCTCAGTTTGATCCTCATCATTATCATCAGGAACAGTCTACCTTATGTCACTAGCCCGATCAAGGCATTATCCAGAGATCTTGAACTCGCTGTGCCCTGTTCCATTTTGTGCCTCTAAAATTCTGTCTGGCCACTCCACCCAGCAGTCACTAATATGAGCCACCATTCCTATGTGTTGGTGTCGATTCCGACGTTCGCACTGACCATTTACCTCTTGTTTTCATTACGTGACCTGCCAGAGTTCATTTTTGTTTCTCTTGAAGTCTGCAAGGATAACCTCGTTGGGTGTCCTTGTTTGTGCTCTAAGCCACCCTGTCGCCCTCCTCATTCGTAAAGTTACGTTATAACTCTTCGTTTAATTGTGCGCTAGACAATCCTTAGATTCTTCTCGTGTTTCGTTGTCATTTACCAGCTTTCTGCCCCACTCGTCATGTACGTTTAGAAAAAGTGGCGAACAATTTCAAGTACTTGGTACTCTGCTATTAGAGAACATCAAGCTTTCCCGTGCACCTCACACCTGATGAGGCCACGTGTCGACAAAAATTACGCCGTGAAAAAGTTCACGACATCGAACGTCGCTGTGACTGCCTCCCGGGAGGGCAGGACCAATACAGTGCTGAAAGCATGGTCAACACTGCCTGTTTAGAAAAAGTAGTTAACGGTTTAGAGCACTGGGTACTCTACTATTGGAGAGCTGTGTGCCGTCCCTTGCTATATCGCGACATTTGTGCTCAAAGAAAGACACTGGAAACATGCAGAAGAGTTGCACTTTCTGGGAAATGACAGTGATAAGTTACCGATAATTAGTTGAGAATGGCTGCCGTATGTGCACCACTCTGTCTTTTTTATTTTGCAAATTTAGTTTGCGTGAATATGTTCTCCAGTTTATGTTCGTCCTAGAGGTGCATAATTTTCTACTGATTCAATAGTCTTCTTATTGACATTTTTTTGTTGTATGTACATCAAGAATTGTCCTTGTTTCTGCATATGCATCCTGAAATCTGATGAGCCACTTCCACAATTCAATTCTTGAACCATTTTTTTGCAATTAATCGGTGTCATTGCTGAGACATGCAGTGTCAACTATAGATTGTAAATTGTTGTAATATTTTTGTTAATGTCTTTTCCGGTTTTGGCAAATGCAGACGTGTAAATTTATTACTGGCTAATGCTATTTGGAAGCCACTAAATTATATCGGCTTTTTATGACAATTATTGAAGTTAGTGGTTGGCTGATTGTCTTACATAACCCTTGCCCCTGCAGTAAGCTCTGTATTGTACTTACTGTGAATAAAGTACCCTTACTCTTACAATGATAGCGTTATCCATCCGCTGCTATCACAGTAACATACCCTTACCTTAATCACGTATATTCAAGTGACTGAGTTTGTTACATCTTTTATCTGTTTCAGGAGTGCTGGGGTTAGAGCTAGTAAACGCATCAGACGAGAGAGCCCACATACGTGACAGTGTACAGGTGATAGCCCTAGCCCTGAAAGAACTGCAGAAGGACCCCAACATGACTCAGCCAAACATAAGCTGCAGCATGCTTGGAAACTCCTGGGAGTCTGGTCTCAAGCTTGTGAGGTCTGCACACTTTCGCTTTTTAGTAGACTACGCCGGTTCACTTAATCTTAGCTCTTAGTCGTAACCCTTCCATGTGTTACCATAAAAATATAACTATAGGAAAACAATTCCCAACCTTACATGGCAGAGATGTCAGTCAAGGCAGTCACTAGGTGACCATTACTCCACTTGCTTGATACCATGTGTTCATGTCAAATCGGTTCTTTATATTTGGGTTGATATGAATGAATGAATGAATGAATGAATGAATGGACTTTATTTAAAGTCCAGCAGTTTTACTGGGCGAGGTGGGGGAAGAGGGGATTAACCCCTGTCCCTTCCCACTCTCCGTTGATTATGATGGCAGTGCCTCAGGTGACCGCTCGAAGTCCTTGCACCCGGGCGGCATGTTCAGCTTGCCGGACGGCCCAAAGCTGGTCGGCCAGCTCGTCGCTGAATACTTTAATTCAAAAACCATTAAAAATTGGAAAGAGATTGTCCGAAACAAACACAACAATATTCTGATGGAGCCACACATTTAGAAAATAGCATCATTTGTCGATTGCTACAGGGTCTACATATTCTTCTAGAAGCTTAATCGACTGTTTCTACCTGATTCGTCAAGGCCTCATTATACTAGACCATAACGAGCTTAGTGAATGAGAGTCGCACTGGTAGTAACGAGCTCCGTCCAATGTTGAACGAAGGCATTCCTTCTCTTGTGGCGGCCCACTTCTAAAAGCTGAATCCTGGTGCTCATACATTTAAGTTGTTTAAGGAGGGCCTTCCTCCATTACCGTATCGGAACTTCTGCGAAGTGACACAATGTGTTGCGTAGATCCACTGAGACTGTGTGAGACACTGACCAGCTGTGTCGTTCATCTCAGTTGATCTGGGCGTGGGAAGAGCTCCGCACAATCTTCAACGAGTACATTCCTTCCCTTGAAGTGGCCCACTTCTGAAAGCTGAATCATAGTGCTTATATATTTTACCGTTTTTTTATGAGAACGTTCTCCTATTACCATCTTGAATCCTTGGTAACTGAGACTATCAGAGACTGATCAACAGTGTCATTCATCTCAGCTGCTCTATGGATCGAATCACTTTACTTAGCAGCCCTCCGCGGAAGCACTACTAAACGAATACCTTGCATCGACAGCTTGCTCAAGAAACAGAAGCTGCTTCGCGGGGAGACAGGACGCGTTCGATTCGACGACAAGGGTGACCGACTCGACAGCGACTACGACATTCTCAACGTGGTGCGTGGAAGCCACGTGCCAGTAGGCCAGTACGTCTTCTCCAAGGTGAGTCCAGGGTTGCTACACCAAGACGTCGAGTGAAATTAGGCTCTTTATATGTACACCGAAGAGATAAACGATTTCTGGCGTATTAGTGGAGCATCGTTTCGCAATCCCGAAAGCATCCCTCTTACACGACGCTTGGTGAACGAGGAAACAGAAAAATACGGGTGGAGACGCGTCTTTGAGATTCCCCCACCAAACACCATGACGTAATAGATGTTGAAGCCGTCTACTGGGCTCTACGTAGCGCCTGTACAACAAAAAATGAAGTACATTGTCACCTGTGAGTGCCATAAATCAAGCATATGAAGTTCCAGATAAGTTCATCCAGCCAATTTCGCGGAAATACGAAAAAAATACATTTTGAAAATTTTCGCATGACGCGCAAAGATTCGGCTCAAGTTTTAAACTTCAACTATAATTTTTTTTCGCTACTAATGAACTTATGATAGCAAAACATGCGACATTAGAGTTTACAAAGTGAAGTTTGCCAATATAAAAAAGTCATTTTTTTTCTTTAGTCTTGCTATAAGGTGGTACAACTTTCAGCAGGAATAACGGACACTGCTGATAATGCGAGAACGAGCGCTTGCAACAAGGCAGTGCAGAGCGAAGCAAGACGAAGGGTCACGGTTAACAAGTGGACACACGATTATCATTACCCCTTCGTCCTGCCTGGCTCTCTGCGCCGGCCTAACAATAATAACATTCAGTTATCTCATACCACAATTCTGATGAATACCCAGTGGTCAGAATCGCTTGCAGTGGCACATACACAAATAGTCTGCACTAAATGTCTTGAAGGTGCACAGGAATTCTCTTTACCAAATCTTACAGGCTTCATGTATGTGTGGGAAAGAGCGCATTTCCACTCCATTCGGCATATGACGAGTAAATGGCTCAAATACGCCACGTGCTCGCTTATCAAGAGTTGATTCAGAAAAAGCTGCGACAAATGCAGGCTTGTCATAAGCAAGTTTTCCCGGCTGCGTGTCTTACGATGTGCTCAATGTGTTAAGGGAAAGGTGTACACGCAGTAACAACGCAGACCAATGCCCCTACAAGCACCAATGTACAAAGAAAGTAATATTCATTTTCTCGTTAAATACCCACTGAAACGAAACATTACCTCAGCTCAATACAGTAAATACGATCGCTGGATATTATTATAGCGTCGCATATGCATTCTTTACGGCAATCAGAGCAGATGTGGATCTGATTTCTAACACTGATGTCAAACATTTTTTTACGATCGGTCCTGATCCGCATGATATTTTTATTTATGATTGGCTTCGATACAAAACCTGCAGAATGAAGCCAATCACTGTCGCGTAAATTTGATAAGCACTGGGTTTAGCCGCAATCACCAGTGCAGCGAGTGTCCCCGCTATTAATGGCTATTAGCCATGGCTGCTGCTACACGGTCCACACTAACCTTGATCAAGTAGTTGGCCGATACATAAGCTGAATTGTGATGCACGAGCCCGAGTGCGATTGTTCTGATTCCGATCGAGCTTGATCATGATTAAAAATATGGACGCAACAGAACCGGACCGATCTCAGTCAAAATCGGCCGTGATCCAGATCTAGATCTGTAGTTCCATCCGGATCGCGATCAAAGGTGTCCGTGTAACACTGGTATCGCGCTGAAGCCAGTTTGCAAGGCTACTAGTCTGCTAATGGTAGGATTTCATGTTTTTTTTTCAATGTCTGCCCTAACACAACTAGGCGTCATATATCTTTCATTAAAAAGTACACGTGTAAAGTTGCCTCGTGTATAAAGTCAAGTAATGAGTGGTGTTGTGATCCGGGAATCGAGCAGTTAAGGTCGGGTGGTCGACCAGTCCCGAAGTCTGTTGCATGGAGGTGACGACGATGACTCAACCGTAGAACTGTGAAAGTCCCCAACATCAGTGTGCGGCGTTGACATTTCAAATCAGGGCGTCACAAAATGAGCATCACTAACGTCTCTGAAGCAGCTAATCGGAGACGACACGCGCAGTGGTCCATGAGCATGGAGCTCGAACTGGAGCTGGAGAAGATGGTCTGGCCCGGGCGGCAGACGGAGACGCCGCTGGGCTACGTGATCCCCAAGCACCTCCGCGTTGCCACCATCGCCGAGAGGCCCTTCGTGTGGGTGAGGCCTGTCGCGGACGAGTCTCAGTGCCTGCCATCCGAGATACTCTGTCCATGGACCAACAGCACAGACGGTACGAATGCACCCGCCAGCCTTTCGAGTATTCGCGTACCAGTGCGCGTTGTTGGTGGCGTTCGATGTATTTTCCTCGCGTGCTCATGTGTCCTTTGGTTGACTACTGCATTGTTTGAATTTTGACGTTTGTATTTCTTCTACGATTGCGCGCTGTATCGCGCTCAGTCTTCCGTGTGATTTCAACAAGGCGCACCATCACCAGGGCTCTGAGGGCTGTTCATAGGCACTCATCCAAATGAAAAAACTTAACAATCAAACTTCAATTACCTCAGGGCGTGTACATGGTGTTGTATGTATGTAATAAACAGGGGCGGATCACCCCACCCATTTTAGGGGGGGGGGCGGTAACTTCAATTAACACCTGAAAGGCGGGCATGGTCATTACTTTCTGTTTTTTCTAGCACAAAACCCTCTAATGGCATAAATACTGCTAATGTGTGCTCACAGCGGTTCCACTCACTTGTCCTAACCGGTGATAGCAGGTGAATGGCAAGCACTGAAGAGAGGGGCAGGGGGTGGTGACAGACTTTGGAGGGGTGGGGTGGCGATCGCCCCTACCACCCCGCCCCCCTGTAGATCCGCCACTGGTAATAAGATAGGGAGGTTGAACGTCCTGCAACCACGATATGATTATGAGAGACGCCGTAGTGAAGCGCTCCGAAATTTTAGATGCGGAAGCATCTTATACTCGCGCCTTGTAGTGCGCCGTCCGCGCCGTCCGCACCGCTTCTCGAACATTCGACAGCTGACGCGCGCGCATGCGCCGTCGCGCCGTCGCCCACCATCTGTGCCGCGCGCGCTTCTCCTTCGAGAACATTCGACAGCTGACAGCGCATGCGCCGTCGCGCCGTCGCCATCTGTGCCGCGCGCGCGCTTCTCCTTCGAGAACATTCAACAGCTGACAGTGCATGCGCCGTCGCGCTGTATATAAACTCAAGGTCGGCGCTCGCTCGCTCAGTTGCCGCTCGTCGGTTGGTTTGTACGGCGCGTCGACGTCCAAGGTCGCGGTGAAATGAATTCCAACGAATCCACAAACACAATGATCGACGTCCCTTCGACCAGCGCCGTCCTTTCGCATACGTGTGTACGTGTTCACTCATTTAACACCCCCTCCTACAACCACGTTAACCAATTTAGCCATCGACCCAAGTAAGTCGCAATTTAACACCCCATTTCACAACCACGTTAACCAATTTAGCCATCGACCCAAGTAAGTCGCACTTTAACACCCCGTTAACCAATTATATGCTCCGCATCCTCCTCAGTGTTCCCCCGAGGGAAGCTGCGGGCAATTTTTTTCACCATCTAGGGTTCGTTCCTTAACGTACACCTAAATCTAAGTACAAGCGTCTCAAGCATTCTCGCCTCAATTCTAAAATGCGGCCGCCGAGGCCGGAATCCGATCCGGCCACCTGCTCGTCAGCTGTCGAGCTCCATTAGCACTATACCACTGTAGTGGATGGTGCGTGTGTGCGTGCGTGTGTGCGTGCGCGCGCGCGCGTGTGTGTGTGTGTGTGTATGTATGTGTGTATGTATGTGTGTGTGTATGTATGTATGTATGTATGTATGTATGTATGTATGTATGTATGTATGTATGTATGTATGTATGTATGTATGTATGTATGTATGTATGTAATTTCTGCGGGAAGAAATAAATTGGTTGAACTCAACATGGGAAGAGCAAGGCGTTAATAGATAACTGGCAAATTGAGCACGCCCATCACAGTGCATGTCTCTTTACGCATATAAGCCTTGTTGCTGGCACTTCGTGCTCCTTTCTTGTGTTTTGTTTTTTAAGCGTGTAGCACTTCTATAGTGGCGGGGCCGTCGTACGCAGTCGTGCACTGTACTATACTGTTGTGGTCGCCTGATGTTGTAACGCTTCGTGTGTAGCACATTCACCGTGCGCTCATGGCAATGAAAATGGATCCCTCTTGTTCTTCTAGCCCCTTGATGGTGATCACTTATCATCGTCATCAAGAAAGACAACGAGGGCACTTGGCGTAACGCAGGCAGAAACAAGTAAAAATGACGAGGAAGAAAGCGTTAAATAGAAAAAGAGAGAAAGAGAAAATGGGGAATAATAGTGAATAGGGAATTGGGAATGGGAATTGGAAATGAGCAAAAGAGAAATAGAGAGAGAGGAAGCAATTATTAGAAATAAATGAAAAAAACAAGAAAGTGAGAATGACAAAAAGAAAATACAGAAGAGGAAAACTGAAGAGAAACAATGAAGGGAGCACAGCTCTGCACATCCCTTACAAAAAGGAATGTAGACTAGCTATAGACAATCTAGGTATACGTCTAGAAAATCGATAGACTGTCTAAATATCGATATTTAAGGGACCCTGCAGGCTTGACAACACTGCAGTGCGAAGCTGCCCTAACTTGTTTATTGTCACGTGGGTTGACAGAAGTACATCATAGTGCAAACTTGTTACACGCTTCATGTCGTTTAGCTTTGAAGTGTTCGATTATACTCGTGGGCAGGACAACCGCTGCTCATTAAGGGCAACCCGCTGCAGTTCCAGAGAAGGCAAATCCCCAAAGCGGAGACAGAAATTTAGATGGGAAGATGAGGGAGTTTGCGGATAAAGTGGCTGCAGCAAGTACAAAACCCTGTTAACTGGCAGAACGGGGAAGAGGCCTTTGTTCTGCTGTTGGTGTAGTCAGGCTGAATATATTATTATTATTATTATTATTATTATTATTATTATTATTATTATTATTATTATTATTATTATTATTATTATTATTATTATTATTATTATTATTATTATTATTATTATTATTATTATTATTATTATTATTATACACATGTTCGTCATGGGATCAAGGAAAAATCCCCACATCTCCACAAAGCGAATCGTGACGAGTTGGTGAGGCTATAGGTCCTAAGGTCCTTAATGTCTACGTTCAAGTCGTCGACACCTATAAAGGGCTTGTGC
Organism: Rhipicephalus annulatus; assembly: GCA_013436015.1. Classification (NCBI taxonomy): domain Eukaryota; kingdom Metazoa; phylum Arthropoda; class Arachnida; order Ixodida; family Ixodidae; genus Rhipicephalus; species Rhipicephalus annulatus. The sequence goes on from WOVY01016115.1 coordinate 507,508, forward strand.
TGGGGCTGCTTTATATTGTTCTCTCACAATAATAATGTATCTTAGTTTATCGTCAATCATTTTCGGGTCACATATGTTACCCTAGCTTTGCCTCAAATGATGTTAATTGAGTGAGATAAATCGAAATATAGAGTCGACGAAAACGCTAGGTCCTAAGGTCCTTAATGTCTACGTTGAAGTCACCGACAATCATAACGGGTTTGTGCTTGGGGCTGCTCTATATTGTTCTCTCTCAATTATGATATATCTTAGTTTATCGTTAATCCTTTTTTTGAGGGAGGGGTCACATACGTTACCCTAGCTTTGCCACATATAATGTATATTGAGTGAAATAAAGCGACAAAGAGAGCCGACGAAAAAGCTAGGTCCTATAAAGTTCATATTGTCTACGTTCAAGTCGCCGAGTGGTATAAAAAGTTTGTGCTTGTAGGTGTCTTACATTGTTTTGCCACAAATACGATTAATATTAGTCTGTTGTTAAATTTGTGTCTGGGTCTCCCACCACCACACGCTTCCCGAGCGTTACCCCATTAATGTAGCCGTAACTTACGGACATCGGACAAGCCTCACCCATCAGGTGCTTCGCCCCTAAAAGGCGGCGCTGACTCTTCTGCTAACACCGATGTTCCTAGCCGAACAAGCGGAAAAGGAAACACCTTACAGTCAACGCACAGCGCCAACGGCGACATCGGTTACGCAAGAGTCCAAACAACGCTAAATCTGCTTCCCCGTCAAATAAAGGAAAATATAAATAGAAGTCCAATGAAATGCTTCCGAGTCTTCACCACCTGAGGGCATCAGGGAGTACAAACACAATCAAGATGGCAAGAAAGAAAGGGCCTCCGAAAGAGTAAAACACGAAGAGAACAATAAGGACCTGTCAGGAGCAATAACACAATAAACACCGCGCCAAAGATGCGAAAAAAAATAGTCCCGGTAAACCAATGCCGAACGCTCGTAAGGCTGAGAAAAAAAAGGAAAGGCCTCCCATCAGCGGAAGGCTGTGGCCAGATTGATCGCATCTCTTTTTCGTCTTTTCTTTTCGTTTGCTGCGGTTTCACCTGTGCCTTTTACCTCGTCTCACTTTGCGCGCAGAGCGGCGACTATTGGCGCCAGAGCCGTTGTCTGCCCAAATTAATTCTCCCTATTCTTCGCCCTGCTCCATTCATTACTGTGAGACCTTTTTTTCTTTGTATCTGGTTGGATCTACGAAGTAGAAAAGCTGGGATATCTATCCACATGTTGGCGCACGGCCTTTGTGCTTCTTTTAGTGTGATTTTTTCTCGTCAAGTTTCTTTTTTTAAGCATCACGTTCTTCTTCCATTTCTTTTTTTTTCTCGTTATACACGTTTGATTATTCAGCCACTCACCACTTAGCGCCACTTTCAGCCTTTATTTTTTTTTTACTTCCTCGCGCCACGCTGCGGCATCGGTCCTAATTTGAGAAGCGATTGATCATTTTATCGCCTAGAATAGAGTGCTCGAGAAAAGTAATGGTTTTCTGCCTCTTCTAGCACTAGATAAAAGGTACGTCGTGACCTTTTTTTTTGTCACAAAACAAAGAAAGAAACAAGCAGGAAACTTCGTAAAAGAACCTAAAACTGAGCAACCAACCACAACCTTCTAATTTCTCTTAGAATACTTTGTGCTTACTTTTCGCGAAACCTATCATTAGCTTCGTCTTTATACTCCTATGTTTATCAACATGTGTGGGCGCTAAAAGCACGAGCTATGACATCATTAAAATATTCGTTCGTGATGCGTTTCGTTCTTTCTTTTTTTCATTATGTTTCTTTGTGTCCATTGCCTAGCGATTGCTGTCCATTCAACGGGCAAGCCAAGTTTTGTAGTACAAGAACTTCCCTAATACAATCCGTACAAAGGAAATCGCCACGGTCTCGCCCATTGTGAAAGCTGCGGTTCTTCCGTGTTTTTCTTGTGACCTTGTGCAAATTTCTGTGGCGCTTTATGTTTCTCTCTCTCTCTCTCTGTCTCTCTCTCTTTCTCGTGTGTGTGTGTGTGTGTGTGTGTGTGTGTGTGTGCGTGTGTGTGTGTGTGTGTGTGTGTGTGTGTGTGTGTGTGTGTGTGTGTGTGTGTGTGTGTGTGTGTGTGTGTGATTACGTTGTTTGTACAGTAATTCACTGGAAAGGACGAATGGCAGCCCCTGCTTGAGCCAATTCAAGCACCAATTGTGCTAGAGCCACACACTCCTGTTACGCCGACCTGCTCGGCACTTCCTTCAAGCTGGGCACCAATAGTGCAAGTTGCCGTAATTTCCTTGCGTAAAACCACCATGACGTTTTCGGGACAGCACTTTTAACACCGGATTTCCCTGTGTCATTTATTGTCCCTTTTACCCGCAAACAACATTTTCTTGTGCTGGCTTTACCATAACGCTTTTCTGCAATTTTTTTTTCAGGTGTTGCCTATCCCTACTGTTGCGAGGGATACTGCATGGATCTCCTGAGAAGCCTTGCCCAGAAACTCAACTTTACGTACACGTTATATCAAGTCCAAGACGGCCAATATGGAACATTTGATTTCGTAAGTACGCAAGAGGCAATTTCACAGCCAGAGGTGTGGGTCGCTCTTCGTAAGGCACGACGGTGTAACTGCAGTACGCTCTTAATGAGGTCGTGCTAAATGTGCTAGGTATATCCAGGAAAATCGTCATTTTGCACCTAGTTTCCGGGCTACAGGCAGAATTTAGCCAGGAGATGATTAAGATTGTAGTAAAGGAGTGGTAGTCGTAGATTGCGATCCTCAGCCTTCTCAACAATGCACAATCATAACTCATTCATCCGCCTTGTATCTTCGGTTCTTCACAATAAAGCAAGCACCTAGGTACACACTTTGTCAGATGTTTTAACAACTTCGCTCCCAATTTTAAGTTCAGTGCGAGGAATGAATTGGCATGACGTCGCACTCCACATAGCATTGCATAATGAATGGGGTTTAACGTTCCATAATCATGATATGATTACGAGCGACGCCGCAGTGAAGGCCTCCGCAAATTTCGACTGCAGGGGTCCTTCAGCGTGTACCACATTGCAAGTTCACGGTCCTCGCACATTTTCGCCTCCCTCAAAAATGCGGCCACCATGGCCGACATTCAATCCTGCCACCTTCGGGGTCAGCAGTCGAGGGCATCGCATATTGTAAAGCATTTTATTTATTTTTAGACATGCCTTTTCTCCTGTCCAACTTACATATACCAACTAGACGTCACCTCCGACTTCCATCAAGAAGCTGGCAGGTCATACCTAACTGTTCTTATAATAGTTCTGTAAAGTCCGTAACGTGATTTCCGGGTACGCAGTTGCATCAAGTGTGCTTTCGATTAGCATGCATTGTCAATGTTAGCATCGCTTCTGTTTTTTTTAACTTCCCGTGTTATACAGAGCCGCCCATTTATTTTAACCTGAATGTGCGAGCATCCATAGTCTAGTCTCTAAACGCCTGTTCCGGGTGCTTTGGTGTCCTGTTCCCGGAACACCCTATTGCATAAGACATCTGCAGATTACTTTTCATTGCAGGTATGCACGTATCCTCGTTTATTTTTCGCCTGTACTCTATTAAACGCCCCTTCTCGACTGGACGGTCGATGCTCGCTTGTTCCGGTTAAAAAACTGCGTGGGTGTACATATACATCCAGGTCCCACTTTCAGAACAACGAACCCGTAGCTGACCATTTATTGTTTCAATTAACTCATTGTCAGCTTAGCACTTACTTCAGGTCTGTGCTTCCGATTTGAGTTACATAAACTAATGCCGTTTATCTAGCATAAATTCAGATCTTCAATACTGCACCTCCTTGTTTCTTGTTTTTTTATCTGAGGCCGATTTCATTGGGACCACACAGTTTTTTTTTTCAATTTCACACTGCAAACGGTTACGCTTCAATATGGGATAAAAACTGTTACTTTTCTTTTGCCAGGTAAACGGATCGACCTACAAACGTTGGTCCGGCATGGTTGGTGACCTGGTGCGCGGAGTCGCTGACATGATCATCGCCCCGCTCACCATCACACCGGAGAGATCAATGGAGATCGACTTCACCAAACCCTTTAAGTACCAAGGCATCACCATCCTGGCAAAGAAGGTGAGCTTATCGGCCCATCAACAGTGACGATGCAGGCGTGATTCTGGTGCACCTGCGTGCCCATATCATCGCCAAGGAGGATGGCAACTTGGAGAAGTTAACTGCGCAAGATTCGTTTGCCGAAACGGCCTATAAACTTACCGAATGATTTGCGATGGTTGGCCTTTCGAAGCGATAATTTCAGCAATGTTCATGTTTATAGTGGACAAATATGTACGTCGTATTACCAGCTATCTTTCTGAGCAGATTTCTATAAACGTTCCAATTATGTCAGTTTCACTAATTAGGTGTCACTCTCCTCAGGACTGGACGTCACTCTGATTAGCCGCTTATGGCTGAGGGTGCGTATCACGAAGTCATTCTCCTTTCGAATCGAAATAGCTGACAACCCTTTCTGTGATTACTGTGGTAGCGAGGACACATTTCAGCACATCTGTAACAGTCCCCGCCACCTTGCGCAGACAAAACCACTAGCAGCCACTCTAGTTCACATAGATCAGAGAACAATGGCGGCGGAAACCATTGTGTAATGTCGTTCTGAGACGTCATCGTGAGGGAAGGCGACAAAGAGAGTGCTCAACTTCTTAAAGGCAACAGACTTGCACCCATGGTTATAGATTTACGGCATTATGATGACTCTATAGTGTGTATTCATGTGCGTGTGCTCTCTCCTCCTTCTCTTTCTCCGTCTTTATAACTCTGCCGTTCCTTTGTGTGTGTGTGTGTGTGTGTGTGTGTGTGTGTGTGTGTGTGTGTGTGTGTGTGTGTGTGTGTGTGTGTGTGTGTGTGTGTGTGTGTGTGTGTGTGTGTGTGTGTGTGTGTGCATGCATGTGTGTGTGTGTGCGTGCATGCGTGTGTGCGTGCGTCCGTGCGAGTGTGTGTGTGTGTGTGTGTGTGTGTGTGGTGTGTGTGTGTGTGTGTGTGTGTGTGTGTGTGTGCGCCAGCATACCGGTCCTTCTGGACTGGCTACCATCGCTGCCTTTATACCCCCCCCCCCCCGTTCCTTTCTTACTTTATCCAAAGTGAGGTAATCCTACAGTACACATGTTGAATTTCAGTCACCAACCACATCAGCAGTGTTGCCAGAGGCGTAGCTTAAAAATCCTTCTAACCTCGGCATGTGTTTTGGAGTGATGTGCTATAACACTGCACCAAAAATTGTCAAAAGTGCTTCACTTTTTGGACAGTTTTTGCCCTTTTTACTGGGTCGTAGTCCAAGTCAAGCACGTACTGATGCTTTCTGACCCCGGCCCTCAGTATCTGGAATGTTGCAATGTTCGAAATCAATGAACCTCTGAGTTTACCATGAAGCACCCTGAAATATCATTGAAGTGTTTACGTCCAAATTCGCAGATATTCAAAATTTCAAAGCAAAAGAAGCAATCACTTGTGTTTGTTTCTGTTTCATTCCATCTCGCAGCAAGACAAGAGTTCCACACTGGCGTCATTTCTTCAGCCTTTCCAAAAGACGCTATGGATTTTGGTGATGGTGTCCGTTCACGTGGTGGCGCTGGCGCTGTACCTCCTCGACCGGTTCAGCCCCTTTGGTCGATACAAGCTCCCAAACAGCGATGCAACTGAGGAAGATGCGCTCAACCTGTCCAGCGCCATCTGGTTCGCGTGGGGAGTACTGCTCAATAGCGGTATTGCTGAAGGTACGTTCCTCCTGAAACTGAACGTTGATCATGGAGGTCACCATGGAGTAACCACTAAGGCTTCCTCAGAAAATTATTGTAAAGAAACTTGGCTGTGCTGTTTGCGCTGATGTGCCCTACAGCGTACGCAAGAGCCATTCGTATACAAGACTCTAGCAGGAGTGAGACTGTGCAATCACTTATTTTATGAGAAATGCGTAGGCTAGCTTAGCAAGCGAGTTGTCTACAAGCTTTCCAAAGTGAAGGATTATACTAGTACACAACGTGAGAAGTGGGCTTTCTGGATTTAGCTTAAAGAAGCCTTCGCGCTGCAGTGAACATTATCCATGATTATGATCATGGCCATAATGATCTAAATCATCGGTTGCTGTCACGGTATTCATCAATTTTGTTGCGTTTCTGGCAGGCACTCCAAGAAGCTTCAGCGGCCGCGTCCTGGGAATGGTTTGGGCTGGATTTGCCATGATTGTGGTAGCCTCCTACACTGCCAACCTGGCAGCATTCCTCGTCTTAGAAAAGCCCGAATCTTCACTATCCGGAATCAATGACCCAAGGGCAAGTAACCTCTACCGTTTTGACGGCTGTTGCTCGCTACTGCAATGCATGTTTCTTGAGAGCTCTCGCAAGTGCCAGCAATAACACCGCAACCTTTGATGTAGCATGTATCAATGCAGGTGCGCCTTGCCGCAAGTCATTGTAAAGGCGGCCAACGCTCTTTTTTTTTTGCCGCTACAAATGAACAGCGTGTATTGCTTGTACTTAGTTTTTTTTTCACTTACCGGGCGAATGTTCGCCCAAATCAAATGTTTAGTCTCGAACCCACAGACTGGCGACTTCGTCAATGTCAAGACCCTGTGACATTATAGTCGGTGCTCGAAAAATACTTGAATTACCTTATTGGCTCAGCTACAATCAGCAATACGCGTTGCGCACTTACTCGCATATTACGCACGCTGTTTGTAACCGTTTCGTGCCGGCTCATCATGGCTTAATATGGCTCGTGTGAAACATCGTGGCGTAAGAGCCATAAGTGGCCTAATAGCGCCATGTCTTTCATGTGGTGTTGGCCGTGACCAACGTTTGCGAAGACAGAGTGGCTGTGTATAGGACAAAAATCCCTCGCTCTAAACAAGCCTAAAAGTTGTGTATATGTAGTAAAAATACGACAATGATGCGTGATGGGATTCATGTGTGTGTAATAAGTTACAAGTAACATGATAGCACAATAGTGAATAATAATAATAATGATAATAATAATAATAATAATAATAATAATATAACAATACCTCAGGTGTCAAGTCCCGAAACCCTAATTTAATTGTAAGAGACGCCGTAGTAGAAGAGACTCCGGCAATTTTCTACCACCTGAAGCTGTTTAACAATCGCCTAAACCTAAGCACATGGGCCTCACACAATTTCGCCTCCATCGAAAATCTGTAGTGCGAAGAGCTTAGCAGTTCACATTTAGCCTCATTTACGTCTCAGTGCCAGTGCTCTGCAATGTGCCATATATTCAAATAATTGACCAGCCACGGTGGTCTATTGGCTAAGGCACTCGAATACTGACCCGCAGGTCGCGATATTGAATCCTGGCAGTGGCGGTCACATTTTCGAAGGAGGCGAATATGCTTGAGGGCCGTGTGCCTAAATTTCGGTACACGTTTAACTGCCACTGGTGGCAATTTCCAGAGCCCTCAACTACGGCGTCTCTCGTAATCATATCGTGGTTTTGGTCACGTTAAGCTCCAACAATTAAATTATTAGAAATTCGTGTAATCGAAGTTTTGTTTGAGCATTAAGCCGTGTGTTTCCTCCTTGTCTTGATTCGTCCATTCGCCATCCACGCTGCAGTTGCGGAATCCGTCGGAGAACTTCACGTACGCCACGGTCAAAGGGAGCGCAGTGGACATGTACTTCCGGCGACAGGTGGAGCTGTCCAACATGTACAGGATCATGGAGGGCAAGAACTACGAGACCGTAGAAGAAGGCATCGAGGCCCTGAAGAACAAGTGAGTCACTATACCACAGTACTCACCCATGGAACGCTCTACGCAATGTAGTCGTATAGCTGTTTCTGTTTTAGTGTGTCACATAACTTCGCGCACTGGTGCACAACACCCGTCGATCCTTGGCCCAAGTAAAATTTTTGAGTGGTCCCAATTCATGACTTGTAGCATAGCGAGAGGGTCCACTCGATAAAAGTGTAAACCTAATGGTAGTGCGCGTCGATGGGCCAACCCAGCAGCGAAATATCGGGTTTACCAGTAGCGGAGAACAAGCAGATATACCATGATAGTTAATACCTGATCATACAAAACAACCGCGACAGTACTGAAAGCAATCAGAATTAACATAATGCTAACCATGTCTTGGACAATCCTGTTCGGGCAAGCTACGTTTACTTATATTAACTTTGCTGTGACCTTTTGATTCACCAGTTAAACTTACTAGAACGCCACTTACGAATTTAAATGAGAGTTTATGAAAGCGAACAATTAGAGAGAGAAACACGCGTCACAATAATCACAAGAGTAAGGTACTACCTTTAGAGGCAAAGCTTAGAGCGTGCCAACACAAATTAATGTCTAATTCGCCGCAGACGGCAACTGAGATTCTCAACAAATAAAAGCAATTTCTACACTAGCTAGAAGAGAAAGTTGGGATAGTTGGTGGTTCATGATTGGGATTTTTAGTCAGAAACGGAGTACACACAGCGCGTAGGTGGTCCGTATACTTCCGTAGTCCTCGTAAGTATAGGTTACAAACAGAGTGCAAGCTGGCGAAAGTCGTTAATATGTCTGTGCCTTGCAGTAAACTGTTGTCCACCATAAGCCTCCTGCTCTTGAGCAGCTTTCTTAAGCATTACACATACTCTAGAAGTTTTATAACTCGGCGATTTGCGTACTTCCCTCGGCATGTCCAAACAAACGGCGAGCAGTGTAGTCAGTAGAGGTATTATAGTCGGTTTATGTTGATCCACAACATAAAATGACGACAGAGCGGAGTCGCAACAAGCCTATAGTGAGTCGTCTTCTGGATCGCAAGTGTTTTCGATGTGTAAACTCAAACAAAAAAAAGGTATGTGTTACTATTTTCTGGTGAACCCTGGCTTGCCAAGTATGAGATTCTTCCTCAATGAGAAACTTTCACTCTCTATGTACCCGCCTTCAAATGCAGCATTCAAAGAAAATAATCGAATGACTTCTCTTTCCTTAGACTGTTCACGGAAGTGGTAGCCTTTCGTTAATTCCATCTTTCTTTCTTTTAACTGCTCCTCTTGATCACGTGGCGCAACCCAGCCAATTGGATGCATTCATCTGGGACTCTTCCCGGTTGGAATTCGAGGCGGCTCAGCACTGCGACCTGGTCACGGCCGGTGAGCAGTTCGGTCGCTCGGGGTACGGAATTGGCCTGCAACGCAACTCCTTCTGGGTCGACAAGGTCACGCTCACGCTGCTCGAGATGCACGAGAGTGAGTCACGTGATTCAACACCCTATTTACTTTCCCTCTCTCAACATTCGAGCTGTTTAAGTCACGCTGCTCGAGATGCACGAGAGTGAGTCACGTGATTAAACACCCTATTCACTTTCCCTCTCTCAACATCCGAGCTGTTTAAGTCACGCTGCTCGAGATGCACGAGAGTGAGTCACGTGATTAAACACCCTATTTACTTTCCCTCTTTTAACATTCGAGCTGTTTAAGTCACGCTGCTCGAGATGCACGAGAGTGAGTCACGTGATTAAACACCCTATTTACTTTCCCTCTTTTAACATTCCAGCTGTTTAAGTCACGCTGCTCGAGATGCACGAGAGTGAGTCACGTGATTAAACACACTATTTACCTTCCCTCTCTTAACATTCGAGCTGTTTAAGTCGAGCGTTGCTTTGTCCGTCGTGAACAAAGAACTCCGTGCGACAATGAGGTCACCGCGCGTGGCCTTCAATCCGTTTCACACATCAGGCGACGCGCTGTGGAAGCTAAGCGAGACTTTCGGTCAGCAAAATGTATCGCTCCGCGCGTCTTACGCTTGGATTTCGTCGCTGTGAACAAGGCCTCCACGATTGAATTCTAGTATGCGCTGCCGTAACTAATCACGGAGGCCACACAATGTGAGATCACAAAGACCTTCAGTGATCCTTAAAAACCCATTGACAACCGTGTGTCGAGGGTTGTCATGGGCTTTACTTATTTTCCAGGCAAAAATATTCTACATATATTACTCAGTCTAAAAATAACATTGTGGGTAGTGAGATCACTGAACTATTTCTTAGTGGCAGTGCATCTATTGCAAGGAGTCCCGCTAGCTTCCAGAACGTTGCACCCGATGTGAGAAATTAAGCAAGTGATGGCACAGTTTTGTTAAGCTTCGCGTCTGTTTTTCGAGCCCATGCACGGGTAGGCCGCGCTCCTGCCAGCTGCGTGCTACAGCGCATGCGCCATGACGTCACTGCGGCGTATCAGAGCTTGGCTATGCCCATTCGCCTTGACACTGCGCGCTACCCCTGTGCTCCGTCATCGTGAAAGTACGACGAAGCCAGCTTGCCGGGCCACTTTCGTGGGGTGGGGGAAGATAGTTTACATTGGTCTTTCTCAGCGTGTCTTCACGTCCGAGCCATGCCACAGGAGTTAACCACTACTACCGAGGGCCACGCTGATGTGCCTTAACAAGACGTGGAACAGCTACGTGCAGATTGACGATACGAAACGTTGGTATAGCCTCGAAACACCAAGATCAACCAAGTGCTCATCAGCCCCGCAGGGTTGTTATCTTTGTTATGTCCCACGTTTTTTTTTTCTCCCTCTAAACGCCGAGTGAAGAGCACATACTGTCATTACCTATTCGTAGTTGATTTTCTGATATACTTAGTGGTGCAGATTGAATCCAGGGCAGGTAAAGAACACTGATGCACAGGTTTCTGCATCAGTGAAAGGACTCAGAGAATCAGTATTATTTCTCTGCCTTGTATTCAAATTGTACTGTACAGTATTTAGGATTATTAAAAAACTAAGCGACGAACGAATTTTGCTGAGTGATTATAATCCCTTGGCCATGTTCTAATAGAGAAAATATACGTAACATAGTCTTCCACGCAGGTATATTTTTAATTTATGAACTGAGATATTTGCATACGTTAGTTTGCTCTTTCAAGCTAATCTCATTTAACTTATTTTAAGGACCCCGTCATGAAGGCCTAGCACATATGAAGTGTGGCACTGCTAAGCGCAAGAGCGTGGGTAAGACTTCCTGCCAAGGCGGACGCATTTCGATGCGATTGGAATGCAAAAATCCCCTTTGTGTTTTAATTTGGGTCTACAATAAATAACCACATGAGGTATAAGACAAATCGGGACTCTCCCACTGGTGCACGCCTTTTAATCGTGTCTCTGTATTGGCAAGTTACACGCCAGTATTCATTCTGATTACATATTCTGCGGAAACAGTTGTCATTATCACAAATAAGACGCGGAAAGTCCGCTGCAATGGCACACCGACATTCTGCTCGGCCGTTGACTCAAAGATCAGGAGTTCAATCTCGACCACGGAAGGTAAAACGCCGGAGGCCTTTGTACTGTGCGATGTCAATTCGCGCGCGCTAAAAAAACACTAAATGGTCAAAATTTTCTGCAGCAATTCGATGCGGTGAGCCTCATAACGAGATTGTAGCTATAGCACGTAAGACACCCGATACTATTATGAACAGAAATGAGCTACAATAAACGGACTTTTCACTAGAACGAGAACGGAGTCGTAATCGTTCGTGAGTATTTTGCCCCTGCTTTCTTTCCGGTAATCCAGGTGGCTACATGGAACAGCTAGACAGCAAATGGATAATCCGCGACGGCGAAAAATGCGAAACCAAGAATGAACGCACTCCGGCAACACTGGGACTTACCAACATGGCGGGTAAGTGATAAGGACAACTGTTTCGGACTTCCTGATATTTTTTTTTGTTCTACGGTGGACATGTTCTACTTTAGAATGTGCCGTGTGGCGTGAAAACTGCGCCAATCTATGACGTTCTTGCGCATTGCCGGAATATAGTCAAACCGATAATTCCAGCTATGCTAAGACCAGCCTATCTCAGATATTGTTAAGTCCATGCAAACCATGAACTTGTAATTTATTATCGTGCTAATTATTATCATACTCATACTTGCTAATTAAGATCCTAATAAGTAATACCAGGGTAATTATAAGCTTACTGTTTAAAACATTGCTAATTCAGGCGTCAGCGTTATGTTCACAATACTCAATATCTTGCCAATGAATACCTTGCTGATTAGGCTAGGCGGGCCACGAGCTGCACTGTTTTTCAAGCCTGGTAGCACTGTCCAAGCTGCCCACATTTTGTTTTTGTTTTTCTTTCGAATATGACATCCTTCTGCCACGTCCTGTGACTCTCGTGACTGCAGCACCAGTTCTATGCTTTTTTTTTCTTCGTCTGTATTTTTGCTGCCCGCTTCTTTTATTGATATACTGTAACTGTCACTTAATGAAAAACTTAAATTACTTCTTCATGCGCAATTACTTCTGCAACATAGCTGCCCCCAAACACTACTCTAGTTAGTTATCGAACATGTATTTTCGCGTATCTATTTCCCAATATCAGTCATGTCCAGAGTATAACCATACCGTGAAACATTTCCCGCTAAAATATTTCTTTGCATTTCTTCTGCTCTGGCACACATACGAATAATACGTTGTAGATGCCAATATTTTCTATTCACAATATTGTTCTTTTAAGGCGGAGACTTTTAATAACTATTACTCGCGTCCATGCGTCCGTTCATACCCTGGAACGGTGCCAGCTGAGGCCTCTCCCCCATACACTCTCTCAGCAGTCACTTGATTGCAGAGAGTGTGTAAGAAATTATTAAACAAAAACAATAACGAAACAAGACAAGCCATCGTCAATCGAATGGCAACAGGCTTTCGCCGATTACATTATGCAACTCACAAAGTGTCTTTCAAGTTTCTTGATGGGAAATTCGAAAAAAGGATGTGTGTGTGCTGGAGCCAATGTTTCAACAAGTGGACTTCTCTTTTTCATTGATTGATTGATATGTGGGGTTTAACGTCCCAAAACCACCATATGATTATGAGAGAGACCGTAGAGGAGGGCTTTGAAAATTTCGACCACCTGCAGTTCTTTAACGTGCACCCAAATCTGAGCACACGGGCCTACAACATTTCCGCCTCCATCGGAAATGCAGCTGCAGCAGCGGGATTTGATCCCGCAACCTGCGGGTCCGCAGCCGAGTACATTAACCACTAGGCGACCGTGGCGGGGCGGACTTCTCTTTTACAATGCTGCAACTGCAACAAAAACAACAAGTTCGTGGCACTTCTCAGCTTCCGCACCCACCCACAGTTTTCGAATTTCTCATCGCAAGCTTCCGTGTTCCTCTTCTCGGCGTTCTTGTGAAATTGAATTTTTTCTGTTATTTTTGGTGGTGTTACCTCACGAATACGTGTGCGGCATGCTACTTCACAGGCGTGTTCATCCTGGTGGGCGCCGGCATCGTGGGTGGTATAGGGCTCATTGTGATAGAGATCGTGTACAAGAAGCACCAGACACGCAAGCAACGGAGGCTCGAGCTCGCCAGGCACGCCGCCGACAAGTGGCGCGGAGCTGTTGAGGTAAGCATAACATACAGCCCCACCTCCCATGCACACTCTACAAGACTCGTGTGCCCTGAAGTATGGTACATACACAGTCAGGCTTAAGTGGTCCTCAGACAATACTAGACAGATGCTCCTGATTGCCTCATCGTGGTGCTGCCCCAGTATTTCGCAATACGAGGTGCCAGCATTCCATAGTTCACAGCGATTGCGACGAGAAAGTGAAACGCGTTAAATGGCAACTGCTAACTTTGTCATGGAAACTTACTCATTGACATCGTCGACCTATCAGTACTAAAGAAAAAGTATACACACCTGTTCGTTCGATCAGTAGCATTTCCTTTCACGTTATCACTGTTGCATTTAAACTTGGCAGGCGGTCGTGGTCGAATCTGGCGTAAGTGCCCATCTGCGCAATAGAGAAGCCAGTTGGGAATAAGTGTGTCTGCTTTTGCGTATCAGGGTTGTAGGACACACAGCTAGTTATACGACTCCAACTTTTTGGCCCGGTAAGCAAAGCACCTGGTGGAACTTGACCTTGGAAGTAGTACTAATTATTTGCTGTCCTTCTCTAGTGCAACTTTACATAATCCTTCGAAATGGTTACTCGTGCTGAATTTTCATTTGTGAGAGAATATTATGCGTAGGATTTAGGCCAGATTTAACATTGTTATCTTGCGTGTAGCTTTTTGTGAGCGATGCCTCATATGGAACATTCGGTGGACGAAAGACGAAGTTGCTGTCGCTAGGCATCTTTGTTTTATATTTACGCACTCGAAAACCCTCCTTAACTTTGAGTTCGTTTCGTTCCGTTTTGTTACATCTTTTGTTGACATCATTTCATTCGTTTTTCTTTCTCTCTTTTTTGTTATACTCTACGTTGTGAACAACCGTATCCCTGGGTGTGTCGAAGCAATGGGAAGACTGGGACCCCGAAGCCTATTACGATCTGAGTCCAAGGCCGAACCGTGAACAAGGAAGCAAGGAAAAGCTCGCGGAGCAGCCGCCGCCACCAGCGCAGTCGCTGTCGCAAATGTGGAAGAACCTGGACGTGCTCACCGCGACTAGAACGAGAACTGTGGGGACCAACACGGAGTCCTGTTTGATGGACAATGCCGGGGCCAAAACAAGAAGGCGACGCAGGAGGCGACGAGCCAGGAAACGAAGCTCTAGTCTTGACCTAAGCCAAAGTTCTAGCCAAGACATGGACTCTAGTCAGAGTGACGACCATGTTGCGAACACGCGTCCATCGGCTACGAAGCCGAAACTTCAAGCTTTAGCCGCTGATGACAAGAATCACGTTAGTTTACATTCATAGCAAGATTTCTTCAAATTATTGGTCGAAACAAAGACACTAGTCCTTGCCACAACACTGTCAAATGCCGTCTTTCGGCTGTCCAACGCGAACGCTAAAGAACTAGCAATTTCTGGTTACGCTAATGGTATGAATCACATTATTTTACACCCATAGCGAGACCTAATTCAAAGCTCTAGCCGAGGTGAAGAATAGCCAAAGTTATAACAGCACTGTGAACATCCGATCACCGGCTGCGAAGGCGAAACATCTGGCGTATTCCATTTGATAGGTATAGTTGTAGAGAATACCACGCTATTTCTCGCTCAAAGCACCAATCCGAAATTCTGGTGGAGACGCTGACTCTGGACAAGGTGACAAGAATGCTGAGAACATCCGTCTTCCAAGTGCGAAGCCGAAACTTCAGGCACCCATCATCTTTAAGCACACTATTGATAAGTATCACGTGATTGTACATTTATAGCTATATTTAGGTCAAAATTCTGGTCGAGAGGCTGACACTGGTCAAAGAGACAACCACATTGCGAACAACCGTTTTTTGGCAGTGATGAATAAGTGTCAGACATCTGCCACTCTGTAAGAATGCTGAATATAAATACAACGCCATTCTGTGTTTCTAATGCGCTCTGCTCAGCCCTTAATGTTAGTGGAGTGTAGAAGACCCACAGTGACAACGCTACCTTCAAATTCTCACTAAATTCTATAAGACTTCATGAACTTCAACAGATCTGCAACGTATATTTTGCAGGCATCATCTTATTCGTAACCATGCCGCCATTTCTGATTTTCGCATTACGAAGGCCACGCTCAATCAGCTCGGAATTTTCACGGGATTATTCTACTTTAAGCCTGCAAACTATATAGCTTTATCAGAACACCTGTTACTCTGCAGACGACTGTATTTCCGTTTCTTTCGTAAACATTGTTTAACACTGTGACCCGATCTGTCCTACGCATAACACGTTCAGTAGAAAAATACTCCCTATTTTCAGAAGTAAATGCAAACAGCAAACAAATTATTTGTTCAATTCGTTAAGAGATTCAAAGCCGTAGCATTTCCGCGTCGTTCCGGCAGTAAAGCGGCTCTAACGCGCCATTCTCTCTAATTAATGACGCCACACTTCCGGAAATGTCGTCAGGACGGCGATAACGTCAGTCTCTAATAACATAATCACGTGCACTCTAATACAAAAAAGAGTCATTTGGCTTTTCTTTTAGAATTCTGGCTTGCCACGTATACGAGTCTGTTTTCGAAAGCACGTTGACTTTCTTGTGTGTCCCACGACCCTCTGAAGAGAATTTAATGACTTCCTAGTGGAGTTCAAGTGTCTCTTTAAAGAGTGGCATTTACTAGGCAAGTCAGAGCTCTTAAAAAAGGAGTAACCTTTGTTTTTTTAGGATATGTTACGTTCACCGTGAAAAATATATTTAGCGATGTAGTTCAATGTTCGTCTTATGAAGAGATTATCATGTTTTTCCCAACGCATTGGAATTAATTATGCTACTTCTGAAACATGGTTCGTCACTGCGCGTACCTCGACGCACTTCCAGAACACTAAACTATCACTTGAGTGCGCGCAAAGGTGGCGATAAGCTTTGAATAACGGCGTTTGTAGTGCCCAAACTCAGAATGAAACACATGAATGCCCATCAACTAAAAGAAATTGACAAAGAATGATAATTTTATACCTCCTACGCATAATAGTCAGGTGTTCATAACTTAGGGTGGAGTACTTTTCCCGGAAGCTCTTAATCCCACACATTTGCAGTTGGACTCGTCTACGCGAAAAAAAAAAGCCTTTATCTCCTAGTTTCCTATAGTTTTCTGTTGCAAAATTTCTTATGTTCGTATTTATGTTTGTGTTCACTGTTACGTTCATTCTCTTTGTCTTAAGTTTTTTCATACTTGTCATCGCTGACATTTTTGTTGAGATTATTTCTAGTAAAGCATTTCCAAGTGCAGCCTCTGTGTGTGTCACTTGCGTCCAATTCATCTCAGTCTATCACTCATATAAATATGCATATGTGCATTAAAAAGGTGGCTAAGCTTACTGAGAGCCGATTTCACGTACTGTTTTTATGTTAGTGCTGTAGTTATTATTCTTCACTTACCAACTTCCATGTTTATAAGCAACACTCGTGCTTTTGGAAACGACGGGATAGAGAACAAAAAGTTACCACCACTTCATCCTTTTTTAGTTACTTATTCAAATTACATAACAAACGCGCTCTTCCCTTACGCTTGTCCTGGAAAGCGAAACCCGGAGCTGACAGTCAAACCCACAACCCTCCATGGCGGGCTGCAATAGCAACGAGGCTGATTAGTAACCTTTGTGTTCAATAATCTCGGCAATAACTAGTGAAATCCCAGTCTGCACCACCATGAATATTTGATGTAGGAAAGCTCCAATAAAGAAACGACGTCATACAAGAAATTTCTATCTAGTGGCATAACCCTATGTCCCCATCTCTCCAAAAATTTTACGAAGAATACTTCAAAGTGCTGCCCAACCTTGTGCACGCAAGCCTACGATTAACAGCTTCGTCGTTAGTTGACGTCGTTAATTGATCCCCTGTGTTTAGAAAAAGTGGGTAGCAAATTAGAGTTCTAGATATCTGTCCATCAATTTTGATTCTAGAACTCTTCACGAGTGGTGTGTTCCTTCATTTCGGGACGGCTATATGCTCTCCCATAGTTGAGTACCAAGCACTCGAAATTCTTAACCACTTTTTCTAAACACACACTCTACTATGGCAGAGCAAGAAGCCGTCCCGTGAGCCTCACACTTGGTGAGGTCCTGTTGGCAACAATGGTTTAGAAAAGGGGGGTAACGATTTATAGTACTTAGAACTCCACTATGAAAGAGCCTAAAGCCGTCCTGTGGAAGCGGTTAACACACTTTCTTATTTGTGTGACGCATTACGCCTATTGCCCTGCTTTTGAAAAAGTGGCTAACGATTTAGAGTATATTCAGTACTCTACTATGGGAGAGCTGTGTCTAGAAAATTGTTTAACTCAACTATAGAGATAGCAGTGAGCCGTTCCTATAACTGGACTGCCGCTGGTTTCCCCGTCGCTGTGGTGTTTAGAAAGAGTGTTTAACGATTTAGAGTACTTGATACTCAACTATAGCTATTACGATGAACCTAAAAACATGACACGCCACACGTTCAGACTGACTCTGAGTAAATATAACTTTATCGGGTGAACGTGGTAGCTTATCATTGTATTCGTTGCTTCGGATTATATTGCTGGGCAGCACAGGTCTTTTCAGAGAAAGTTTGGACAGGAATTCCATTACAGTTTTGTCGCTAGCGTTGCACCTTTATTTGCACGTTGACTGGTACGCCCAATGAACGGATAATGCACCAAAATAGTTGGGAAAAAAACGTGGGTCCAAATTAGGAAAATGCGTTACAGAACTGTCAATTGGCAAACATCGCAATGCTCACTTATAGGGTTCACTGACAACGCACCCATTGTGTCCGTAAACACACTTTCCTTGTTTGCTCGTTGTGCAATAAAAGCACACGATTTCACGTAGCTGTTGACAAACTAACGATATGAAAGTCATTTTTCCGCATGTCAGTGTCCTTATCGCCCCTAGGAACGTCTGTCGTCCTCCTCTAAAATTTCATCTTCACTGTCCCGTCGACACCGAGGGCTGCTAGTAATCCTCATTTATACCACTTCTCAATTATCACAATTGTTCCTTCATATGAGTCGTGAAAGTATGTTCTGAAAGGCGAACTTGCCCATGCATGGATAAATGTCCATGGTTTAAGCAACCGACGCGCCACCTGAAAGCGATGGGAACAGAAATTGCACCCCATTGCTGAGGTCTTCGCTGTAGCCAGAAACATTCAATTCTAGGATAGCGGGAGAAGAGTGTTCAACAAACATTCCCGTGTATTAGTGCTTGTGTTTGTATGTGGATAAACACAAAGAAAATTGTGAAAATTTTTGAGGGTGGGGGGGCTACAATTTCCAGCAGCAACTTCTCCTCCCTGACAGCCACCATAGCTATACGCCACTATGTTCATTTTCACAGCGCGAGTTACAGCGACGAGAATAAGATGTACCATCAAGAATGATCAGGAAGCTTCGTGGTCGCAGCGTCCTGTACGGAACGCACACCCCACACCGCTTGCTTCACCACGACGTCCCCGCTAGAGGTCCTGCCTAATGCAAGACACAAAAGTTCCGTTCATCAAGCTCGCTGTTTCGCTTACAGGTGGCGCCACAATCAGTAGACTTTCACTATTTTGTCCAATAGGGTGTGTGGATTTCGATACACGCTACTTGTGGGGAGATTCACATGATCGAGCAACCTTGCCAACATTGTTTTATAGTCGGATACAACTTTGGAAGTGTGCGGCATTTCCTTCTCGAGGGCAGATGTGCATAAGCATGCACCAATGGGGTTGCTCTCCAGGCTGACGTCATAAGCCGAACGGCCAGTGGCCCCTCCTTCCGAAAAAACTGGCACGTTCATGAGCAGAACTACTTTTTTTAAGCCCTGGCCACACGTATGCGTTCCAGTGCGTCAGCGCGCAGCTTTCTGACGCGGCGCCATGACCTATCTCTATGGAGAGAGAAAGCGCGTGGCTACGCAGAACTGTGCACCCTCTCTCTCTCTGTGTTAGCAGAAGCTACGCGCTGACGCCCTTTAACGCGTACGTTCGGTCAGGCCTTTAGTCAACCTGACGATTGGCTGCCGCGCTTTGGGCACCTGAACTGATCCTCTTGGCGCCTCCTAAGTTCTATCCGACATAACTTTGTTCATTACTAGGCGTAGTGGTTAGCGCCAGACATAACAAGCTGTCCCCGTATACCCATTCTTGTCACTGTACTCTAGATGAAACAGCGATTTGGCACATCCAGAGCGGCAGCACTCATACGACAGAGGGTGTGACGGGCGCCGACCGCGAAATACTGCTCAATCATTGTTTCTTCTATCTCCTTACGCGAGAACACCGGTAAGCTTCCAACGTCTTGGCGTAGAGCTTAGAGACTGCGTAGCTAATAGGCCTACAGGCATGTAGAGAAGCCCGCCACTTCGGTTTTAGAGTTACGCACTCTTATCATTTCATCTTCTTTTATCACCTCACCTGACCCCGACGGTTGCCTGTCACTCCCTCTGCTCGTATTATCTGTCTTGCCATAGAAATATGGTTTTCATTCTTGGCTGCGGAATGCGTATTGCATCTCCATTCGCTTCGTTTCTTTCTTTTTCATTTGTCGAGGAAACGTTATCCTCAAGTAGTGACGTCGAGAAGTTGTGCATCTTGACTATGAAGTACGACCATGCCCACGAGACTTCGGAACCAACACTCAACTGTGACTACCCATTTTATCATTTCAAGTGGGCAGCACTTCGTGGTACTTAAGCGTCTTCGTAGCAATGTCGAAACAGCCCACAGCGTCTTGGACGAACAGTGAATTACGCATCGCATGACAGAATTTTCACGATTTCTTCACACAACACTGCAGTGAGTGCGAATGAAAAACTTCAGAACTAAGTCAGCAACACTTAGGTGTAGATAGTCTTTTTTTGTTTTTTGTGCGCGTGTATGCTCCACGTGTCCTGAAAAAGTGATATCACGTAGATTACTCTGCTGCACATGCGTAGTTGTTCTGTCGAAGCGGGCTAACCTGTGTATATATTCGTGCCTTTCCTTTGATAAATCTTTAGCTGAGAGTCAGCGCTCGTGTTGTCGTATACTTCGTCTGCGTCCTTCTTGCGCTGTGAGTTTTCAAAAATGAACACTTACGTGCAACTTCTGTCTGATCAGCCCGTTGCCTAATGCAACTCATTCGATCTGCTTTCCACAGGCCCAGGAAACCTTCTACGAAAAGTTATAAACAACTGATTAAGTATGGCTCCCTGGATGCGGCCATTACCCATCTTGGCTGTGGTAGATACGCGTGGAAACCCGTATATGCACTGCCGAGGCAGCATCGTCAGCCTTCATGCTCTCATGTCACAGTCCAAAGAGGAGGTCATCCCTTTCATCAAGAAGGAATCCTCTCTAGCCCCTTTCTTCCTTCGTGTTATCTGTCCTAGCACAAGGTAGCAAACCGGACATGCCACTTGTTTCCCACCCTGCACTTTTCCTCTATCTGATTCTCAGAAAGTTAGCTTGTGTCCGGACTCTTCACAGCTGTACCAGGGCTTCTTCTTACCCTCTTCCTCTCTCTTCGTTTTAGAGAGGAGGGTCACCTTGTTTCTGGACCCTTGCTTTGGGGAGGGGGGCGCAACAAAAGCGTCATCACCTCGGCAGTAGTTCTCTGGGTATTTACAACAGTCCATAGGGTATTCTGGCTGCGCCTAAGGAACGTTCATTGACAAGGTCCCTACTGTTCTCTCCAAGACACTCTTTCTTTCTTTTTCCGCCAACGCTTTCTTTTCATACCGCAGGGTAGCGAACCGTACGTGCACCTGCTTAGTCTCAGCCACTTTTACTCCCTCCTATCTATCTGACTGAAAAACCTCGGCATGCGTTCGAATGTTTAATAGTTGTGCTTGTGCGTTTTCCCCGCCCGCCTCCCATCCCTTCGTTCTGGCCGCGTGTCTGTCGCAGAAGCGGCGCACGCTACGGTCCACCATGCCGCTGCAGACTCGGCGCGTGAAGGCGAACGGCCGGGAGCCCTTTACCACCGACCGGGGCCTGCTGGGAATGCTCGAGTCACCAGCAGCGAGCTCAGCCCGCCAGTATCACCACCAGGTGGCCTCGTCGGCAGGACCGCCGCCATCGTCCTTCTTTCTGCCGCCGCCACCGCCGCCGCCGCCGGCTTCTTCGCCAGCCGCTCTGCGCATGCGCACGGCGGGCCACGTCCGGTACCTGCTCAGGGGTGACTCGGAGTCGTACGACATCACCGTCTGATGAGAAGAGCCTCTCACGATGTCTCTGTCTGTTTTTCTTAGCTTATAAGAGCGCTGGCATTCTCGCCTTCGAGCCGAACCACTACGATCATAAAATATTTGAATAGATACGAACAGTTCAACTATTCCAGTTGAACCATATTGCAGTTGAACCTATTCAGGAGGGACCTGGAATCTCGCAAATTTATCTCGTTGTGGGTAGAGCCTTCTTACGGTATCCCTTTAGCGATAACAGGTGATAGCACTGAGCCGGCGTTTCCGATTCTCATCTCTAACTAAAACTAACAGTTGTGAAACGTTTCAGTGTGTGTGCGCCGTTTAACTTTTCAATTTGAACTCTACCTGCATAGGAGTGGCCCGACGTTATCATCTAGTGAAGAAAACGTGTAATGCTATTCTTGTCTTAAGGACAAAAAGTGACATGGCCAGTATAATGAACCTCGTACAGCTGAACCCTAGTAATTGCAAAGTTCAAATTTAAATAACAACGTCGAATCGCCGTTTGTGAACAAAGCTCGGTGACTCAAGCTGATTAGAAGAACCTCGTACGCAGCGCTTCCTTTTTTTCCGGCTAAACGATAACAGGTAATAACAAACGGAACTCTTCCCATCACCTTCAAAACCAAATCGTAACGATCGTGATTATACACTCAGTGTTAAAATGTTAACTCTGTGTAAATCAACACAGCTTGCTGTTCAAGCCAAAATCTCGAATAGACCTGCTTACATGTAAATTGGTGTGGTGTGACATCCCTATTTCATGAAGACAGCATGCTTCTTCATTAAATAGGGACAGCGTGTAAACTAACAGGCAGAAATCAGATGTACGCCTTAAGGTACAAAGAAGCAATGCCATAGCAAATATGAATAGGATGGTTAAGGTGGCGGAGGAGTTCTTCAGAGAGCTCTACAGATGCCGAGACAAACAGAATGATATCATAAGAATCAATATTAGCCCAGAGAAACTCGACATCCTACCATTAACGACAGAAAAGTAAGGAAAGCTTTGAAGGAGTGCAAAGCTTGATGAGCTGGGTGGCCTTATTAGGTCAGTGAACGCTGACTTAGTCATTGGGTCAGAATCTTGGCTTGACGAAGCAGTTTCGAACTCTGAAATGTTTCCTTGCAATTTTCAAACATATCGAAAAGACCGGTCAACGCATGGTGGTGGTGTTTTCATTCTTGTGAAGGATTCTTTGATGTCCGAAGAAATTTTTATTGATAACAATGAAACTGAATCTGTTTGGTGCCGAGTAGTGCAAAGTAATCGTTCTAGTTTCATTGTTGGTGCTTTCTATCGGCCTCCTGTCTTTGAACCGAATGTTATGCGTCAGCTGAGAAAAATTGCCTGCACCTTTTCTAAAGAATGTGTCGTTCTTGCTGGTGACTTTAATTTACCGGATGCTGAGTGGAATAACGGTAACTGTGTCTTAAAGTCTCAGGCAGCGACATACTGTGAATTGAAAACGTTGACTGACGTGCTCGGCCTCATGCAGTATGTTTCCAGTCCTACGCGAGGTGACAACATTCTGGATTTGTTGTTTTGTAATACCCCTGATGTCATTAATGAAACACACGTTATTCCCGGTATTAGTGATCACAACGCCGTCTTTGCAAAGCTAACAAGATCCCGGGTAAATACAAAGAAATGCGAATCTAGGAGAATCTTCTTTTATAGTAAAGCAAACTATCAGCAAATATCAGCTGGACTGGAGCAACAATTTCTGTCTTTTGAATGCAGTGCAGACGAAGCAACTGTTGAGCAGCTATGGCAAGTGTTTAAGGAACGCATTACTGGGCTCATTCGGCGTCACGTCCCGAGCGTCTCAAGCGATAAACTGAGTAAAATAAAGAAACCTTGGATTAAGGGGCATCTTATTCAGCTTATCAAAAAGCGCAAGAGGGCTTTTTCCCGATACTGCCAAAAAAAATCCCCTGAAAATTTTAATAAAATGAAAGATTTGACATCACTTTATAAAATGGAACTGAAAGAAGCCAAGAAAAAGTATTTTAAGAGTTTGGCCGCTGACTTTTCTAATAAGAAAAGGTTTTGGAAATATATGAGACGATGTGGTACTGAGAAGGTTAGCCCACCAAACCTACGTTACGGTGGCGAGATTGTAACTGAGGATCGAGATAAAGCCACACTTTTTAACGACTTCTTTAAATCGGTCTTCCGCCCACCTACACAAGTGATTGTCACGAATAAAAAAGAACAATGTTTGCCTATGGGTGAGATAGAGCTTTCATTCAATGGCATAATGAAGTTGTTACAGCGCATTGACGAAGGTAAAGCAACTGGCCCAGATGGCATATCACCAAGAGTTTTAAAACTTTGCTCTGAGGCAGTAGCTCGTTACCTTTATGTTATCTATAAAAAATCACTCGATGAAGGCAAGCTTCCTGATGATTGGAAAATAGCTAATGTTGTGCCCGTTTTCAAAAGTGGTTCTAAATCAGACGTATCAAATTACAGACCAATTTCTTTGACGCCGATTTGTTGTAAAGTACTTGAACATGTTCTTTTTTCTGCTTTAATGAATCACCTGACTTCAATTAATTTTTTTAATCCTAAACAACACGGATTTAGACAGGGTTTTTCATGCACAACCCAATTAATTGAATTCTATCATGATATAGCATCAGTTTTAGATAATCGAGGACAGATTGATTGTTTATTTTTAGACTTCAGAAAGGCTTTCGATACGGTATCACACTCCATTCTGATTCAAAAACTGCAGAACTTGAACATTCATCAAACCATTTGCCGTTGGATTGCGGACTATTTAACTTCAAGAAAACAAAAGGTTGTGCTTGGTGGATCATGTTCGTGTTTAGTTTCGGTGACATCAGGGGTACCTCAGGGTTCCGTACTCGGTCCGCTTCTCTTCCTTGTGTTTATTAATGATATTTCGGATACAATTAGGTGTCGTATTAGAATGTTTGCTGACGACTGTGTGTTGTATACTGAACTGACCGACCAAACGGATTCCACCCAGCTTCAGGATGACCTTAATCACGTGGAGGCATGGTGTAAAAATAATGACATGGTATTAAACACGAATAAATGTGTTCACATCAGTTTCACCAAAAAGGTTAATAGATTTACAAATCAGTACATCTTAAACAATGAAGTAATTAGGTATGAACACAAATATAAGTATTTGGGTGTCACGCTTTCTGAGGATGGGGGATGGTCTGAACACATTGGCAGTGTTGTAAGTAGAGCGGGAAAAGCCCTAGGCTTTTTACAAAGAAATCTTAAACATGTAACCAAGGAGGTTAAACAGGCCGCATATTATGCCTATGTGAGACCAATACTAGAATACGCCTGTCCTGTGTGGGATCCGTTTAACAAAATACATATTCATGAATTAGAACGCATTCAGTCGATGGCAGCAAGATTTGTTCTGGGAAAATATGGCCGAACTGAAAGCTCCCGTTGTATGAAAAGAGAACTTAATTGGCAATACTTACAAGATCGAAGACGTAATCTAAGATTAAAACTATTTTATTCGATATATAACAATGAAACGGGCATTAATGCTTCAGATTATTTAAAAAAAGCGTATTATCAATCCTCCCGTCATGATCACAAATTTAAAGTACGGCCATACAACCCCAGAACGGATCTTTTTAAGCATTCTTTTTTTCCGCAATCCATTGTTGAATGGAACACGTTACCAGCCGATGTAGTTGGCCGCAAGACTGCGGATTCATTTTATGAGGCTCTGTGCCCCCCGCAATAATGCCTAAGTGGCGCTGCGGGTTTTGTTTCAAATAAAAAATAAAAATAAAGAGGCAAAGCTGCTGGTGAGAATAGGGTAACCACGGACCTTCTGAAAGATGGTGGAGAAACTGAGCTAGAAAAACTAGCCACATTATGTACGAAGCGCCTCTTGGCGGAAAGGGTACCAGAATCTTGGAAGACCGCCAACATTATTTTAATTCATAAGAAAAGAGACGTCAAGGACTTGAAAAATTACAGGCCAATAAGCTTACTGTTCGTTCGCTACAAACTATTTATAGAAGTAATAGCTAATTAAATTAAGGTGACATTACAGTTCAATCAACCAAATAACAAAACAGGATTTCGTACAGGCTACTCCACAATAGACCATATTCATACTATCAATCAGGTAAAAGAGAAATGCGCGGAATACAACCAACCCCTATACATAGCTTCCATAGATTACGAGGAGGAGTTTGACTCAGTCGAGACATAAGCAGTAATGCAGGCACTACGGAATCAGGACATTGACAAACCTTACATAATCATGCAGGAAGAAATATACAGTGGATCCACAGCCACTATAGTTCTCCCTAAAGAAAGTGACAGAATCCCAATAAATGAGGGTGTAAGACAAGTAAACACCTCTCTCCAATGCTATTTACCACGTGTTTACGTAAGGTTTTCAGGGCCCTAGATTCGGAAGAATTAGAGGTAAGAGTTAATGGAGAGTATTTTAGTAATCTGCCACTAACTGATGATGTTGAATTTGATGAGTAACTCAGGGGATGAATTAGAGCTGATACTTGCTGAGCTGGACACGGAAAGCAGAAGAGTACGTCTGAAAATTAATATGCACAAAACTAAAGTGATGTGCAGCAGTCTCAGCAGAAAACAACACTTTGCGACAAGTGGAGATACGCTGGAAGTTGTAAAGAAATATGTCTACATCAGACAGGTAGTAACTGCGCAGCCGAACCATAAGAGTTCAATAAGTAGAAGCATAAAAATGGGGTGTATTACATTCAGCAAGCATTTTCAAATGATCTAGCCCTCAAGAAGAATATATATAAAGGCTGCATCTTGCCGGGACTTACCTACGGAGCAAAAACCTTAGTGCTTACAAAGAATGTTCAGCTTAAATTGAGAACGGCGCAGAGAGCGATGAAAGGAAAATTATAAGTGTAACCTAAAAAGACGAAAAGAGAGTAGAGTGGGCCAGGGAGCAAGCCGGATTTAAGGATATCATAGTTAAGATCAAGAAGAAGAAATGGACGTAATCCGGGCGCGTAGCACGTAGGAAGAATAACCGCTGTCATCAAGGGTAACAGACTAGATTCCCAGAGAAAGCAAATGCAGAAAGGGGAGACGCAAAGTTAGGGGGGGGGGGGGGGGGGGCTATGAGATTAAGAATTTTGCAGATATAACGTGTAGCAGAAAGCACAAGTCCGGGTTTATTGGCGGATCATGGGAGAAGCTTTTGCTCTACAGGGGGCGTAGTCAGGCTGATTATGAGGATGATAATGTAAGCTAATTACCCTTAAAACGCAGATGGACTTGCTAAATACACAAAAGTATCGAATCTACGAATGAATACTTGCCCGGACCGCGAATATCAAATGCACGCGACATGACTTGCTTTAGGTAGAACTTTTTATCTCGCGAACTCTGGGTGTCTCTCTGAAACGCTACGATCGTTACTGTCTAGGTTTGCGTTCAGACCAATCAAATTTCACGCACACTGACCCCAGTAGCTTTGCCTTAATGCATTTTGTCGGTATAAACATCACTATCTCACTTAACAGATAACGCCTCGCGTCACTCCAGGTAGCAGTCCGCCTTCCGGTAGAAAGTGCTCGGCAAAGCGACGTTATCTATCTCACCTCCGCGGAGTAACTGCCTTCGAACGTCGGCGACGAACGGACTGATTAGAGTCGCGAGGAGCCGCCACGGATCTCGGGGTCTCGGTATACTCGATAGACGCTCGCATTTGCCTTTTAAGAGGGCCCCGAGATCTCCGTCTGTTTGGCTCAAGATAGGCGGTGCCCCTATAGGAAGAGCACCGTCTGGCGATCACGAGTAGAAGCTACTCTACAAAGTGTTTTCTCTTCGAGGTATTACCACACGTAGAAGTTTAAGGAGGAGTCTATACGTAAGCGTTTTATATAGGTCGTTCATTCATGCTTGTTCGTTTTCCGGCTGCCGCGCGAGTATGTATTAGACAACGTCTGATTATATAGTGACGGTATCACTGTTACGTAGACGCATAGGGGCATTTTCTCTCCGTTTTGTATCACGAGGTATATTGTACTAACGTTGAGTACGTTCGCAGCTATACATTTGTCACTGTGTAACCGCTTCCTCAATGTTTGCCTCGCAAAACGCGATGCCTACAGCATTCCCGTTTATTAGTGTTTTCCTATGGGCTCAGTGACTGTTTCGCATCTTCATTGTACTTGTGGCGTTAGTTTTGACAAAGGATACACCGAATTCCAAACGCTGCTTTGTGAACATTGCGTGGATGATTTATGTAAATAGTGATTAGTCGATAACTATACGTGTCGCCTCTAGCCACCTCTTAGTCGATAACAATTTGCATTTCTTCCGTTATTAAAGAGACTGATTATCACAGTTATTGAAAAAAATTACGACAAAGGTTTAATTTGGCCACCTCAAAAACATGAAAAAAAGGCCTCCAATGCGGAGTAGCAGCTTAGTTGTTATTAAATGATTGATTTTTTTTTTCGCCTATATTCTTAAAGGGGCACTAAAGGTAATTACTAAGTCAACGCGAACTGCTTGCAGGAAATCTCGCAGTGATCGGTCCATACGAGTGAAATTTTTAGCTTGACAGATTGTCACAATTCAATTGTCCCCATACAGTTGGGAAATTCAAACTGCCCGCCTCTGAGACAGACCTTCTGACATAGAATCAGCCACTTCAGCACTACCCGACAGCTGGCGCTGCCTTTCAAAAAGCTTTCGTGGGGCATAACTTACGGAAAACAAAACATACGTCTTTCTCAAAAGAGGCGCCAAGTATTTCGTTTTATTGCATAAATCAAACTGAAATGCAACGATTTCATCGTTTTTTGTCTTTAATGCAACGAAAAGTTTTTTGTCATAGGTAACTTGACTACTTATGAATAATTTTAACGAAGTCATACGTCATCAGGCTTGTGTTCTAGAATTTTCCAACAGTGTCGCTTATGATCTCCTTAATATACCTTAATTTTCAGTGCACTAAATTTTTGTGCTGTATATATAATATGGACACTGTAGACATGGTCAATCACCAACCTTCATCTCATTTGAAACCGTTTTTCGCGTTTGTGGTCATCTTAACATAACATTGAAAATATTTTCCTCAAACAAATATCAATGCATGTTTTTATTTGTTTTAATATTTGTTGTTTCAAACACGGTCATATGTACTTTACTGCACTTAATGGGCTTAAATTTTAGAAATACTGTACGGGTCATTTATACATTTTGTAGGAACGGTCATAACGACGCTGTGACACTTGTGTATTTGTATTGTATTTAAAACCACCTTATGAACTGTTTCATAACTTGACAGAACTTGACAAGTGTTAACGTTCATCACCAAAATACCTGTGTTTTTTTTGTTCTTCACTACATTGTCGATAAACGACAGTGCTAAACAAGACAAAGCGGCTCAATGTGAATGTAAACGCCATACACCTACTTCCGTCTTTCCCACGTCACGTCGAATATGTCTGTATGTACATCTAAAGTCAATGCGAGATACAGCGTTTGTCCGGTCAAAAACCGTGCTGAGCCGTTGCGATGCACGAAGCAGAGCCTTCACATGTTTAAATATATATTGTCTTTATGATTAGCCCATCTGAAAGTTTATGCCCGAAGTAGGAATAACATAAACGAGGAGTGAACCGGAAATTTCTCATTATCAGTGTTTGAAAGGGTTGCCCTAGCTGTTGACATAAAACTATTTTATTGAAATGTGAATGTAAATGTCATCTGAATATAAATGCCACAACTTTCAAGCACGAACCTCAAGTGCTCTACGATGATGACAATACGTCTCTGCCGCTTAAATTCAGAGTACCATTGAAACAGCCTGGAAATGGGTTCTTTCAAGCGGTAATTGTAGTGTTCGTAAAAAAACTGGCGCGTGGAAAACTTGCTTTCGTGCTATCATCGGATTGGCACGGCTGTCCTCCTTGCCACCGAAAACCATCATCTAACAAAACGCCACCCATCTTTATCGCTTGTTCGAAACAAGCCCTTACGAATACGTGAGCTTAAGCTGTATCGTTTCTGTGGTTATATGTCTTTGTCAGTCAAGCTGTAGCGCTGGGGATTACTCAGCAAAGTTTCGTTGCTGTGCACTTGTCGGCCCACTGTGACGGGATAGGTCAAGGGTGCGTTTGAAGTAGTGTGGTAACAAGGCGTTTATCGCTGCAGATGATTTATTTATTTATTTATTTATTTATTTATTTATTTATTTATTTATTTATTTATTTATTTATTGAGGCTAGCCGTACTAGAAGTGGTCACAAACTCCGCACCATGTTTCCTCAAACAACAGACCTCTATTGAGGTCATCTTCATTTGAACCATCTGATTGATTGATACTAATTATAGTAATGATAGTTGAAGTGTTTTTACAACTGCAGGTCGAATTTCTCGAAACAACAGGTAGTAACTGACTGAAAGTTAGTTGCCATCCCGAAGCTCAAAAATTGTAAGCACAAACTGCAAACTGCATTAAACAGCAAAATGGAATCACGGACTACTTCGAGGGATAAAGATATTCCCCCTTTTTAAGGCAATGCGACTGGTTGCGCAACCCAGTTGCGTTCCGCAGGACCAAAATAGGGTTATTTCCCTTCTTTGCTCCCATCTCTTTTCTGGGCACTTCCTTAAAATGGCTTAACACAACTGGTCTAGCCGAAAGCTCACAGAAATTCGTATTTTGCTTTATTTCGCCTATTTCTATCCACATTTAACAGATCTTGTGTTCCTAACTATGCGGGCTATTACAAAAGTATCCCAATGCAGCCATCGCTATAGCACGTGCCGTTTACACCGATAACAGCTGGCCCTCCTCCTAACCGTCGCTAGGGTAACTATTTTCTTCGCTGCATCTTCAAGTGCTTTGCATACGCTAACATAGAGTGTTGTCTCATTACTTCGGCGTTCGGCGGTGGCATGAATCACATTATCCGGGGTGCTCACGTCCCAGCTTCATACATGTACACGTGTACCACTTATGACGTCATCGCCGTCGCCGCTCGTGCTGTAGTGGACGTAGATTTGCATACTGAGCGTTTACGCGTGCACAGACTGTTTATAGTTTTATATAGAATAAAAAAAGTTGTGCGTAGCTGCCGCATCATTCTCGCTTGTAACGCTGTATTTTGCTACGTAGCTGCTACACTGCACGGCGGGAGTTTAAAAAAAAAACTGGCCTACAACGAAGGTGTGATTTCTTTCCTTCTCTCTACTGAGGTCGTTCACCTGCGTAGAGGACTCGAGCAATGACGCGATCAAAACGTTTCGCACGCAACAGCCCTACTGAAACTGCTTTGCGTCGAGGCGCCGGTAGTGTAGTTCCTCTTTCTTATTGTATTTACATGTAAAGTGCATACCATGTACGTGACGCTCCTTCCAGTCTCTTAAGTAGGTATCCTGCTTGTCTTGCTGAACGATACGTCTTAGTCGCTCAAACGTCACTTGAAGTTTCATAATTTCGTTGTTAAAGTCTTACAGTAGGGCTAAAGAGGAATGATACGAATGAACGATCAGTTTAAGTAAGCTAACGTGACAAGGATGGCTCAGATGCATCGATTGTGGGGATAATCCGCGCTCCTAGGATAGCTGGTACACTGTGAAGACACGGGAATGACATGTCAGGGAACGCGCGGGAATTAGGAGGCGGGACAAATAGGGCAGTACAAGTGCCAACTTCCATCTCGATTGAAACTTGGCAGTTGCAGAGTTGGAAGTTGGTACTCGTCCTGTAATACGATGCAGCAACTAGCTTAACAATGCAGACTTAAGAACGTCACGACATAAAATACGCGGTAAGAAAAGGGTCAACTGTAGACATCAAATACGTAAACATGAAAGACGGGACAAGTAGGGAAGGACAAGGGGCAACTTCCAACTGAGTTCGATACGTGAGACTTAACGTCTCAAGACTACCATATGATTATGAGAGACGCCATGGTGAAGGGCTCCGGAAATTTTGACCGCCTCGGGTTCTTTAACGTGCGCCCAAATCTGAGCACACGGGCCTACAGCATTTTCGCCTCAATCGAAAATGCAGCCGCCGCAGCCGGGATTCGATCCCCTGGCCTGGGAGTCAGCAGCCGAGTACCTTAGCAACTAGACCACCACGGCGCGTTTCCAACTGATCTTGAAGTTGGCAGTTGTCCTGCCATACGATGCACCAACTAGGCCAACAGGCCCGTCATAGGAACGGCACGACAAGAAATAAGTTAACATCATGAACGGGACAAGAGTCAACTTCACACTCAGTTCGAAGTTGCAAGTCGGGGCTGGGTTGGAAGTTGGCACTTGCCTTTTTTTTATGTTCGTGCATTTCTTGTGGTGTCAATCAGTCATTTTTATGTCTGAATAGTTGGTCTGGTTGGTACGTCCTGAGACTTGAAATAATGAAACGAAGTGAAAACTAGCTTCAGTTCCGTATTATGTATGAATTCATGATCACGTTTGGTGTAAAAAGTACCCGTGTACTCTAAATTGTTACCAACTTTTTTCTAAACACACAGCCTACACAAATCACGCCTAATAGCGACTGAAATGTGCATAATTTCCATAAGCGTGCGCAGAACTAGTTGGCCTTCACGGGAAGGGGAGATTTGTCACTCCCTCCCTAATATATCAATGTATGCGGCAGACTTTGAGCCTTCTCCCGTTAGGCGACTCCCCTCGTGAGCGCAGCACGCTTATGATCATTTCGTTATAGAAGCTTTGGCATATATTAT
Organism: Rhipicephalus annulatus; assembly: GCA_013436015.1. NCBI lineage: Eukaryota > Metazoa > Arthropoda > Arachnida > Ixodida > Ixodidae > Rhipicephalus > Rhipicephalus annulatus. The sequence goes on from WOVY01016115.1 coordinate 539,820, forward strand.
GCTCTTATAAGCGCACTTGAATTCACACAAGATCTCAACTTTTGAACGCTCATCATTTCGCGGCTTCCCTGCCGTATACCACACATATTTCGAGAGTCCTAGAGTGTGTCTATGCATGTTGTCAGCAACCTGTGGGAAATACCGCAAGTGTTAGATCAACTGCTTTATATGGTAGCGGTCATCCACGTGCTCGGCGTGTATAGCGTCCCGCCGTTTATTGTTTCTGCCGGAATTAGAACGCTTGCCCCGCCGCAGTGGTCTAGTGGCTAAGGTACTTGGCTGCTGACCCGCAGGTCGCGGGTTCAAATCCCGGCTGCGGCGGCTGCATTTCCGATGGAGGCGGAAATGTTGTAGGCCCGTGTACTCAGATTTGGGTGCACGTTAAAGAACCCCAGGTGGTCGAAATTTCCGGAGCCCTCCACTACGGCGTCTCTCATAATCAGTTGGTGGTTTGGGGACGTTAAACCCCACATATCGATCGGAATCAGAACGCTCCAGGTACGCAAGATAAAGACGAGATAAGATGCTAATATTCAGACGCGCACGCTCGTCCGTAGAGTCAACCTATCGTTATCTCGTCAACAAGGCTGCGTGTTTTCGCGTTAGTATACGAAACATGCTTTCCAGGTGGTTTTCTTATCGCTTTTTTTATCACTATATTGCCGAGATACTGAAAACAGTGTTTTCGGGACATGTTACGGCATGTTAGGGATGACCACTCCTCAACCAGAACGCAGTAATTTTGAACACTTGTGTAAAAGATTAGTTGCACAAAATAGACACGTTAATTATTTGTATTCGGGTGGCAACGTATCAAGAAATCAGGATTAATAAACTTTGCAATCGAATTCGCATCACTGCTACCGAAATATTAGGAAAAAAGACTGTGACAAAAATATATAAAAAGTTTAAAAAGCAAGCATAACCATTCACAATTTTCTTTTTGTTCAACGCAGTTAAAGTAGACGTGTTAGGCTACCTGAGATAAGGATATTAGCATAAGGAGATGATTATCAGTTTCAAAGTGTGAATCCGCAATATTGTATGCACTAACACGCATTGTCTTATACACAATACTCCGTGCACAATTATGAATTATTGTCATATTTGAATGGATGTCGCTATGAATGTGTCATTTTTCGACACCTATTCTAAGGAGAGGAAGACGTATTGTTATTCAGCAAGGTGAGCAAGGTGCACATATATGTCAATCTTATCTTAGCAATTACTTAGATCATCTTGAACGCCTTTATAAAAAAAAAGGTAATATCCATATTTCTCCGTGTATGTGTCTATAGGTCGACGACTTTTGCGTGCTTGCTGTGCTGTGCACGTGCAACCGCAACAAAAAATGTGCTACCGTGCCAAAATGCGTAGTCAACGCGGCGTCCTATTGATGTCGCGGGGTTCGAATGACGCCGACGAGGAGGCTAGTGTGGTGCGACCGTGTTTTATTCCCGCGTTGCTCACAAGTTGGTCGAGAGTCTGCGAGACTTTTCTGTTGGTGACGTCACTTATATGATGATGTCATTAATGTGTTGTCGTCTACACGTGACAGGATCATGTGACTACGTCGACGTCTGTTGAGATCATTCAGAATTGTTAGGTACGTGTAAAAGAAATGAAATGAAAAAAAAAATAAAGCAATGTCTTATTGGCCGTGGCTTTGTACTGTCTTATTTGTAGTAAGAAACTCCCCTGACTTTGGCTTCCCTACTTAACACGTTTGAAGTTTCAGAATGACCTTGCTTACACGATTGTGTTAGTTTATATGAGGTTGTCAACATATGCTGAATTTTACTCCAATAATAGGGAAATGTGGCATCAATATCATTCAGAGATAAGTTTAATCTTGTCTCTTAAGAGTTAATCTAAAGTACACTGATTTTAAAACCGGGCACCTCTTCCAAAGTGTAGCAGTTTCCCCTTGAGCGTCTGTTATTTTACATGATCAAATTGCATATACTTTTTTACAGCTTATGGGAAATCGCCGCTGTGGTTACAGAGTTCCTGCAGAATTACTGCTGGCAAATTAGTATCGAGAGTTAACACACGGTTAACCCCAAATCAGGCATTTCTGTAGTAGCGTTGGCGTAAACCTCAAAATTGATTTTGCCTGCTTGAAAGGTACAATTTATAATAATTGTTACAAAGTTGTTTGTTAATATATTACCACCTATGAATTTCACATATTACTTTCTATTTACTTTTGTTGCTTTAAAAGATGACAGCGCAATATTGTTGTGGGGCTAGATTTGCTCTAACAGTCAGCATTTTTTTTATTTTAGCACGAAATAATAAACGTACTATTACCTTCGGGACTTTCTTTTAATATTATCGCGAGCACAATACACAAAAATCTGGTTCGTGAGTCTCCATTGCTGTATATACCATGCCTTCACTTTTGACCGCCTTACTATCGAGCATCGCGGTTAAAATAACTGTCACAAACTGTTCAGTGTGTTTTTTTTTTTGCAACTGAGGGTCAAGTTAGCTTAAATCCTGCTTTTCTTTGATAGCGATACAAGAACACTCGGAAAAATAATTTAGCCTTGTTTTATTTCAACCGATAATGCATTAGAACTTAACTACCTTTTATTTTTTATTTTTATACAAACCTCCTCAAAGCGCGCCTCAGTATTTTTTGCAATACCAGACCGCGTTTTTCATTGGCTATATTCCCGTCAGTCAAGTGCCAAAGCTTTAACTGCCACCATCGTCTTAATGTATATTCAGCGAAAAAAAATGGCACGAACCTACTTTAGACAATGAAGTATAACACGTAATCGATGTTTCCTACTATTTTTAGACAGTTCTAAATCTTACACACAGTTTGTCCTACACTGTTCACATGTGCGCGAATCACTGTGCCTTTGTTTTTCTATTTGGTAACAAACAATGAACGGATAATACAGGATGAAATAAAGTGCACTGGCAACAGCAGTGGCCTCCTAAAGGTGAGTTCCAAAGTCTATCCCCGAGGTAGACTTGTCTCAAAGAAAACTTGGCGAATATCCCAGTTGTGAGCGTACAAGAAACGGTGACATCACAGACGAACGTCGCCATCTCACGTGTGTCTTTCTTTCGCGTTTGTGTGTAGTTTAGGAAAGTATGCCCGTCTAACTACCTTTCCATCATTTAACCTTCCAAGTGCAATGAGCGACTCACCGTTTCATCCGCATGATGTATTGCAATGTTAACTGTGGTTGCTTTCCAGCACTCTATACTGCGTAGAGAACGAAAACATTCGCCCATTGCGCTCAAATAATTTCTGTATTCATTCCACCCCATCTAATGTTGAACAATTAGAGCATATGTTCGCATGAAACGAGCCCTTTATGAAACTCACGACTTAAAGGGACCGTCAACTGACTTTTTTTGGATCCAGTTTTGTTTTCCTGCGCGACAGACACCTTACTTTTCGTATTGATCGTAGCTGCAGTAGTCAATCCCAAGAACTCGTATTCATTTTATATAAGCAGTATTTATCGATCTGAAGGGCTCTGAACACGTTAGTGCCTTTTCATCCGGAAACGCTGAGTATTGATAGCAATGCCGGTAGCTTTTCCGGTGGCTTATGCATGCTGTCGTAGGATTTCACAAGATTTCCTGGAAATATGCCTAACCACTTTTGTTCTGCGCTTTACAACTATTTTTGAAAATAACAAGCCGTTACAATGAGACGGTGTGGCTCTATAGATCTTCCATGCATTTGTACCGCGTCGCCAAGCCAAGTAATCGAAAACAGAACTGCGCATATGTCACGCAAAGGCAGCGCCACTTTGATGTGTACTACTAACGCAAGCTTATACGTATACCTTTATAAAATATTATCTTTTGCTATAAATAATCAAACACTATTTCAGTAGTAATCAAGAAACTGTTGTCCGTGTACATTAACGCATGGTCACGTGACGGGGCATTCAATAATAGTTTATGTTTTTGCCACCAGAGACGCCACAGGTCATTTTTCGCGTTTTTCAATAAAGAAATAACAATAAAAATCCACTTCTCACAAGAAAAACGGGGCTGGTTTGAGTCACTATAAGGAGCAATCTTTCCATCTGTGCAGTCATCTCATTTCATGTACTGGACAGTTGTCAGTCCCTTAAGCATTGCCTTTTATTACTGGCAGCGATAGTATATTGGATCATGTTGCCGGTAACTGGCATTTAAGCTAGAGCTTTTGCAAGTAACTGCTTTGGTACAATTATCATTCAGTCATATAACTTATCTTACGCATAGACATGCGCGCTTGCTTTCTCGAACGCTTCGTGAGTATTGACAAATGCGATAAGGATATACGCACATCTTATCAAATAGTGGGTAGAGGCGCATCATAGCTTAATATAGTTGCATGTTTTCGCTATCTGTTGCGCAATATGTTATGTCCTGTATATGAATGGTTAAACGTGCTTGATATTGCAATTTCACGATTGTCAAACGGTCTCACAACAGTTTCTGCAGCCAAAGGGTTGTCTAGCTATCTTTTTAACTAGCGTTTGTTGAATTGATTAGCTCTTTTATTTCTTTAATGATTCCTGCTGTTGTTTGGTCTTTATACCCTAACCACCCCAGCGATGCCGAAACACTACCATATGTTGTGCTTCGGCACAACCATCTACCACGTATGTTAAAATATGTATTCGCGCTCTTTATTGATTGATATGCGGGGTTTAAAGTCCCAAGACCACCATAAGATTATGAGAAACGCCGTAGTGGAGGTCTCCGGAAATTTCGACCACCTGGGGTTCTTCACCGTGCACCCAAATCTGAGCTCACGGGCCTACAACATTTCCGCCTCCATTGCAAATGCAGCCGCCGCAGCCGGGATTCAATCCCGTAACCTGCACGTCGCGGGAGCTATGTGCCACTTTGCTGCACACCTCCTTCTACTTTGCGTGTTTCTTCTTTTTTTCTTTTCCTTTTTTCCACTTTCTGAGAACATTTTTAATCACTACCGACTAACTTGAAACGAAGTCAGCACTGCATTCCTCTGCTTTATAGTTTTGTTTTTTTTTCTTTTCAGACGGCAATTGCCAACAGGGACAAGCGCCATCACCAGGATATGACGTCACTACTAACCCCCTTAAAGCTAACACGCCAAGGATGACAAGGTGCCTTTGACAAAGATAGGTCCTCCTATCGAAACGTCACCCAGCTTGTCTGAGACACTTCCACTGTTCACTCTGATTATCCCCATGCGCGTTATCAGTGTGACATAGCTTCGTTCACGGGAAAGTTGCCAGCGCTGTGTTTTGATGAAAGGAAGAGCAAGCAAGCCGGATGACGTTTATCGTCGTGGGACAAAAACACACCCTTTTAATCGTTTTTGTTTAGATTCATGGTCAGCAGGTAGGTGCAAAAGTGGCCCTTGCCCTCCCCAAGCTACACAGTGTTTTCTCTCTTCCCCAGCTACGATACAACACTGTTTTCACCACCCAAGAAAAATCTGGCCGACGACCATGTTCAGTGATGTTTCCAGCCAGACAAAGGTCAAGTGGGGGGAAGTTCCGCGTTTGATTTGCGGAGCGTCTGTAGGCATGGCAGTTCATGGTGTTGCTTCGCCGAGTTTTCCAAATAGAGGGGGATAGAACATGCATCAAGGCACTCTACCTAAATACTTAAATATGAAGTCTCTGTACGGCCCTTAGCTAAATATGGTGGCACACAACAAACTCATTTTTCCATAAGGTTAAGTAACGCAGTTTCTAACATAGACAAGAGTGATAAAAAGGACACGACACTCGCTACATCCCTCTTGTCTATGTTAGAAATTGTGCTACTTAACCTTACGTCAAAATGATTATTCACCAACCAGCGCAGTTATCAATCTTATTGACACTGACCTCCCTGCGGTATTTTGTTGTATTAGGGATGCTAAGCACATCCTATGGATGCTACGTGTAATTCAAAATTGAGTGATACCCAGAACTCAGGCATTATAGCTTATTATAGCTCATAGCATACCCATGCAACTACAAGAGCTACTGTCCCACTGTATGAATCCACTGACGCGCCACGGCACGTCATTTCGGTAAGTTATTAGTCAGATCTAGCGAAATCGTGTTGCTCGTCTGGTAACAATGACAGAAAACATGGCGGCGTCTAGGTTGTTGTAGTCATGACCTACTACACTCCTGACCTGTTCAGATAGCGGGGTTCCTATGGGAGCGCGTGTCCCCGCTCTCGTTCAACCGCTCACCATTGGTGGCGCTACCTATAACCTGTTCGTCTGTTTCTTTACGGTTGTTTTGTAGGCGCTGGTATAAGAATGCCTGCATTCTGTAGTGAACTGGCGGCATATATGTGACTATTTCTTCCCATACATTGCTGGTTAAGCAAGGTGTTCAGAGCGCTTGAGTATTTATAGCACACTGGTTGACAAACGTGGGAACCCGTAGATTTACACGATGTAGGGCAGCCTATGCGTGGTAGCGTGCATTTTATTGCAAAAAAATTCTGAATGTCTTTTAGTATTATTATTTCTGAATAATTCTAAATTTTGGATCATAAATACGCACTACGAGTGCTTTGTTGGTCAAAATTTGACCACAAAGAGTGAAGATGACGTCAGCGAGCAGGTGCTGACTAGCGCCACGCCGCTCGTAGGTGACGGCCCTAGCGGCAGAAGGTATGAACTAGAACGTGGGCGCTGGAAGAGGTGCTCTCTGGGCAGGTCAGGAGTGTAGTAGGTCATGGTTGTAGTTGTACTAGGGATTCTAGCCCATGACCTACTACACTCCTGACCTGCCCAGAGAGCACCTCTTCCAGCGCCCACGTTCTAGTTCATACCTTCTGCCGCTAGGGCCGTAACCTACGAGCGGCGTGGCGCTAGTCAGCACCTGCTCGCTGACGTCATCTTCACTCTTTGTGGTCAAATTTTGACCAACAAAGCACTCGTAGTGCGTACTTATGATCCAAAATTTAGAATTATTCAGAAATAATAATACTAAAAGACATTCAGAATTTTTTTGCAATAAAATGCACGCGACCACGCATAGGCTGCCCTACATCGTGTAAATCTACGGGTTCCCACGTTTGTCAACCAGTGTGCTATAAATACTCAAGCGCTCTGAACACCTTGCTTAACCAGCAATGTATGGGAAGAAATAGTCACATATATGCCGCCAGTTCACTGCAGAATGCAGGCATTCTTATACCAGCGCCTACAAAACAACCGTAAAGAAACAGACGAACAGGTTATAGGTAGCGCCACCTACGGCGAGCGATTGAACGAGAGCGGGGACACGCGCTCCCATAGGAACCCCGCTATCTGAACAGGTCAGGAGTGTAGTAGGTCATGTTCTAGCCACCCTAGTTGTACTGCGCTATCTTTGCTAATGTCGTTGATGCTATTCCCTCAAGTTATTCGAATTTATTCGACGTATTTCGTCTAAAGAAGTCGTGCTCCCGTTTTTTACGCCCTTCAACCTACGCGGCGAGTGGCGGAGCTCTGTATATTCCTTTGAAGCAGTAAACAATCGTAAGTATCACCTTGGTCACCGACGCTTGACAGCTGCATGTTACTGTGCTTATAAAACGATGAGGCCGTATTCTGAGACGCTCACTATCGGTGACAATGTCCATTACGTCACGTAGAATCACGCGCATTCAGTGATGGAAGTGAGTGCATGTCCTGATTTCTTTAACCAGCCAATCGGCGCTTGCCGAAAGTGGTGCCACCGGAAAAGATCATCCGATGGTTGAAACTAGGGTGTCTACTAACCTGTTGAAGCAGTTGTTGCCGGTCAATTTGGACATGTCTGGAAAATAAGGGAATACCCATGGAATATTCGAAACACCTGACTGATTCATGCAAGATGAGTGATGACATTCTGTGCAACCACCGCCACGAAAACAGCGTTTGCTTTTCATAAAAGGTCTGTTGTAAAGCTTAAGAACATCTGTATCTACATCCTAAGAGCGATCTACAAAGGTATTCTTCATTTCTATGAGATAAGTGTGGTTTTTAATATTCTGCTGGTTTTGTAATATTCACCAATTCGCCCATATAGTAATAGAGTAACTGTTCATAAATTGGGCTTCTACAGATCGCGCAATATATAGTTTCTCAAACATGATGCTCGCTCTGATAATTATGTGCTTGTTTGTCTTAGTCATGACCTCTATTCGGCTTGGAGGCATTCCGGTTTGACGAGTAGCAGCTCACAGGCCGGGGTGAAGCTCATTCAGTGGCGATTTGATGTAAAGCGTCTCAAGTTCTGCGCTCAGTTCATGCAAGTGCCCCGGCGGGTTTGTTTTGATGTTTTTTTCAATCGCTAGTGGGCCCGCTTCCACTACACAGGCAGTAAATTTTCTTAGCAAGCTTACCCGCCAACAAATAGGCTTAGAATCATCATTGAAATCCCATAACTGTAGGGGAACTCGGAAAGAATTAAATGTGCAGGCACTCGATAAAATCACTAACGATACCGTTGAATGCAAGAAGGAAATTTTAAAGGCGTGTTTCTTGTTAATACAAACTTAGTGAAAACCACCAGTGAAGGAAAGGAAGGTATGGGGGGTGTTAATTGCACATTTCTAAGCAAATTGTAGTAATTATTATAAAAATATGAAGAAAGTAAAGTGACTGAAAAGACAACTTGCACTGGCATGGACCGAACCTGCAACCTTCGACTAAGGCCTCGATGCTGCATCGATTGAGCTACAGCGGCAGTCGTCTTTTCATCTACTTTATTGGATATTTGTTATCGTTTCAGCAAACGACCATTGTCATTTCAGCAAATGGGACTGGAGCAGAGCAGTCACTCTAGTGGCGGTTCCCTGAAAGTCGGAAAGGGCCGCCACACCAAGGCATCCTCGCCTCGCCCCTCGATTAGCTCGGACTCCGACGTCCCCTACGTCTCGTCAACGGTGAACAACCCGATCGGAGGTATGTTCTTATGAGACTCTGACATAGGCTTTACGCACTGTGTCATGCTATTAGCAAGATATGAATAGCTTAGTCAACAGTTTGATGAAAGTTCGCCTGGCCAGGCATTGGATGAGATGAAACATTCTGAGTGAGCAAGTCCGATGAAATGGTCTGACGTTTGAAAACTGCATAGGGCTTGAAAGGGGAACCCATATGCAAGAGTGAATAAGTAACCTATGTGCGGTTCTGAAACATCAAATTATTTGACTATGCTTGGTCAATGACCGTGTGTTTCATCTCATATAGATAGCTTGCTGCCACTTTTTCCTCTTCTGATGGGGCATTATGTCTGGACAGCGCGATTTAGCTGGGCCTGCAAAGCTATCACAGCCAGTTATAATTTGACAGTAGTAACAACTACGTCTTTGTCACTGTGCTGTTCTTAATTAGGCAGGAACAAAGTGGTGAACACTAATCTGTGCTGTTCTAAAGTTTCAGATTTCTATCTGTACGACTTGCATGAGTAAATTGAGTCATTCACTCCATGATTATGTCTTGCTCGAGTATTACATATTCACGAGGCTTGTTTACACCCCCATGCTAGCACATATTTTCTTAAATGATGGCTAGGATCATGTGTAACCCTAGTACACTACCTTTGTACCTTTATTCCCTATTGATACCTTCAAAGTGACTTACCATGTCTTACTAACAATGAGTACATTTTATTATTCTAAGGCAATCTCGATAGACTCTCCTAGTATAATAATTCATTGATAAAGTGTGACACAGTATACACTTCCTAATGACAATTTGTGTGCTCTACTGGCGTATGCACTGCACCCAGATATATGAGTGCCGAGTCATAGTTACATGCCCCATTCATGGCTAACAAATCCATACGTGCAAACAACTGACGACTCATAAGTTTAGATAAAGGCTTACATGGCTTCAATTAAGCTTGACAATATTCCAAGCACATGAAATGGTGCAGAAAAGACATGCAAACATATATGAAGCAAAATTGAATGGGGCGAGGTTGATAAATCCTGATAGCAATTTCAACAAGTACGATAAAGTTCGTATGCATGTGATTAGGTTCGACTTGGCTTGGGATGGCTCTGATATCATCCAGAAGTGTCCAATTGACTTGTACTGCTTTATTAAGGGTTAGATGCTGTTTTGATCACCGTTATATGCTGCCAGGTGAATTATGTAAAAATTAGAACTGCTTAAAGGGACAATAAATAGCAAAATAATTGTTTGCCTCTTTGTAAAGTACAATTTGACAATCCCAAAAACACCACTTGTACCACGACAGGACACTTAGTAAGCGACTAAACACATGAAAAAAAAAAAACATGTGACAATGCCACAGTCAGATTCACGCACCAAACACCATGATGTAAGAAATTTTGAAGGCATGTGCTGGGTCTTAAGTAGCCTACAATCGATAAAAATTCAGTACATTGTCATCTGTTGGGGCCGTAGGCTTCACTATTCAAGTTTCAGAAAATGTCAACGAGCCAATGCTACGAGAATACTGAAAAAACATTTTGAAATTTGCGTAAAGATTTAGGTGCGAAATTGGAAAAGGAAACTTCAACTTTGATTTTCTCCGCTAATGATGAACTTATGAGAGTTAGACATATGGCATTAGAGTTTTCAAAGTGCAGTTTATGAATCTCATTGCTGCATATTACTGCTCTTTGTGTGTCATTGCTGCTCTTTAGTGTTTCGTTAAACATGCTTGAAAAAACTCCTTTGGTGATGGTTACATGTAAATTTTATTGGACATCCCGCATTCAAGGAGCAGCCTTGTAGCAATGCCCTCAGATTCACTTCCTTTCCTGCCTTGATGATGTCTTGTCACTCAAGAGCCAAGCTGATTCCACGCATTGCTCTGTCTTTCATCTCTTGCCTTCATCTTTTACGTGCAGCTCAGCAGTAGTAGACAAACTGTTTTTTATAATAAGCCATCTAAATTGTGCTTGGTGCAAATATGTAGTGTAGCGGCAAACACAATGCTGCCATTGAGATCTTTTTACAGGTATATACACAGCTGTGCACAAGATGTCACAGATGTTGCAAAATTTAGAAGTGCATTGTGTGCCTGCACATCATAAAGGTAGCTTTTGTTTTTGTCAGACACTGACCTTTACAGGACCTGGCAACATTTCAACTTGAACAAAACTGAGCTGAAGCAGTTAAAAAGGTGGATTGCAAGCTTGTAGCCTCGACCTTCTTTTTTCCTTTTTATGGAAGTCGGTGCTCTTCTATGGATGTTTTTATTGAATGCTGTTGGGAATCGGTTGCTTCAATAGCCTTGAAGATGAACCTAGGCATTTATCCCAAAAAACATGCGGCAGGAGACTGCCACCTAACCTAAGACTAACATGTAAGTAGCACAACCAGTGGGTAGGCATATCACATTCCATTACGATTAGGCAGCAAAACATTACCTTTTGTTATGCCGTGGTATCATGCAAAAAAAAAAAAACTTCAAGTGATATCAGATGCAAAAGTTTAGTTCATAGGAAAAAAAGATTGATCAGAAGATACTTTTGCCAAGTTATTCATTATGCACAGGCTCCATTTGTTTCGTGGGGCACTGTTGTATAGCATTCTATGACAGTGATTGACTCAGAAGTAAAGACCTATTGATAGCATTTCAAAAATTGGGAGGGTGTACATTACATGACAACAAAAAAAAACTGCAACAAAACCTTAGTTCGTTCATAACTCAGCGGAAGCTTATCTCAGGTACCTTTTCATCAAACATAATAAAGTTGTTAGAAACGATAAATACAAGGAGCTTTCATTAAAGGAATTTTGTGATTCAGGTATTGGAACAAGCTCCGAGGGGATGTAAAAGGTGTTTATACAGGCCTGGGTATTTTTGTGCTTGAGGCCGCTTGAGAAAGCTATATCAGGAACTTCCCACCAACTCCCCCCCCCCCCCGTTATTGATATTTGCTGATAATACCTGCTTTCATGTTCCTAATGCTTTCTTCCTCTTCTGTCTTTCTCATGCTGCTACTTCGCTCGTTTCTCTTCACCTGCTTCTGGCAACACTGGTAACCGCATGCGCTGTTCTTCTCAAAGACTCCCCTAAACTCAGCAGCAAGAGTCCAGCGCACCTCTTGCGAAATTCGCCGCGACCTTCACCTAAACCGCGACCTCACTCCTATGCGGGCACTTCAGGTCACAGCATCGTGGTTGTCAAGGAGGGAAGCGTGGATGCTCAGACGGTTGAAAACGACGAGGACCTCATCAAGCTGCAGGTAAAGACCGGATGTACTCCAATAAGTGATGACAGAACAGTACCTCGTCATTGTTTTACAAATTTGTAGATATGTGAACATGATTTGTGCTTGCAAAGTAACTAGCGCTTTTAAATAGACGCTAAAGAGGAAAACGATTTTTCTCTCATCAGTAAATTACCCTTTCACAGTTCCAGAATCACTCCGCCTGGAAAAGAGCTGATAAGCGATAAAACACGCAAAATGAAATTGCGGGAGGTCACGCCACCTTGAAATTCCTGCTCCAGATGCCGTGACGTCATAAATTTCAACAATGTGTTGTAAAGCCTACATAACTCCCAATTGGTGAAAAAGCATAATGTCTGTTGGTGGGGCCAGAGATCTAATATATCACGTTTTATGACATTTCATCAAGCCAGTGTTTGCAGAATGTCCAACACACTTTGAAATGCGTGTGTCGCGCGTGAATTTCGTTGCAAAATTTAAAAATGGTACTTAACTCTTGATTTTCTCTTCGAATAATAAACCTATGATGGTAAGAATAACGATATTAGAGTCCTAAAAGAACACTCGGAGAAGTGTGAAGAAGTGTCTCCATCAACTAACAGATTCATGCTCACAACATTGCGGCTGCATAGAAGAAACACGGGCCGTGACCGAGCGGCGACCCACAATGTAGTGAACGTTTGAAATTCATAAAAGAGAATAACATGGACACACGGGACTAGAAAGACTGACAGAACTTGGCGCTGGCCAACAACATGAGTGTTTATTGCGTAGGTACAGTTTGTGTCTATTTCACAGGTACAAATAAAGGTCCTTGTCAAATAGACATAAGTTTTACCCATAAATATATCCTAACGTTGCTCACTAGTGCCAAGTCCTGTCAGTCTTTCTTGTCCGGTGTGTCTACGCTTTTCACCATTATGAAACCACGTGAACTAGGTCATGTTCATACCCTTTTAAATGGGCTGCCTAATGATGCCGACAGTCGAGGGTTTCTCATATTCAATGAGCCATTCAACTTTTTATATTATGAGAGAAATATTTAAATTGTAATATTCATTTGGCTGAAATTAGTATAACCCGTGACAAACTGCACATGTATTTCAAGCCTAACATCCATATTTTTCTTATTAGAAAGTACGAAATAGCTGACTTCAGAATGAGTAGGTATTTAATTGCACCTTACAATTAAACATTAACATGCTATCAACTGACAAAATCGGGGTGATTTGATGAGTGTCTCATTAGAGCATCGGCTTTTGCCTGTGCCCTTCATATTGCCACGGTGCTCGAGGCAGAGGCTCGCGAGGACTACAAACGTTCGGTTACTTTTCCCAGCTGCTGTGTCATTCCTTTGGCTTGGGCACAAGTTTGCCCTTATTAAATCTTGTAAATAGGACAAACTTGTTGGGAGGTTGTAATATCTGCAACATTTCCTGGTGGAGGTGTGGGGTAAATGATTCTGAGCCCCACACGAGAGGGAAGTCCAAGCACTGACCAGCCGCATTCTGTGGAGCTTACACCGGTACACCAACGAGTCAGCCAAGGTATCCGAGGAGAATCGCCAGAATTCGGACCACTTCCTTCTGCCTCAAGGACATCGGTGACAGGGACAAGTGACACCACCACTATGATGAGCCAAATTACGCCGGGACAACTCATTTTAAGCCAACCTATCATTACAAAGGTGTTTCACGGTGACCCATACGAGAACGCCGAAGACTGGTTAGAGCATTTCGAGAGAGTGGGAAATCTAAATCAGTAGAACGAGGAGGGCGAGCTGTTCAACATCTACATTGCGTTGGAAGACTCTGCGCGAGTGTGGTACGAAAGCCACGAGGCATCTTTGACGTCCTGGCAAGAGTTTCGGCGGCAGCTACTGAGTACGTTCGACAACAGTGATTGCCGGGAAAAGGCGGAAGCAGCTCTTTGTACACGGAATCAACGAACGAACGGAACGGTCGCAATGTACATCGAAGATACGTCCCGCCTTTTCAAGCGAGCTGATCCCGGCATGACAAAAGACGAGAAGGTGCGCCACCTCATGCACGGGGTAAAGCAAGAGTTTTCCGCGGTACTCGTCTCCAATCCACCCCGTACTATTGCTGAATTTTGGTCGGAAGCGACATTCATCGAAACGACGCTGCAGCAGAGAGCCCGACAGTACAACCGCGACGTAGCGGGTGCATCAGCAGGAGCCTACTCAGCAGGCGTCCTGGATAATCTTGACACATTGCGGGAGCTCGTCCGGTCTGTTGTCAGGGAGGAATTAAGGAAATTGCAGTTACCTGATGTCAACCCCGAGCTGTCTCTTGCTGAAGTTGTCCGAGAAGAAATTCGGCAGGCCATGCGGGAGCGGTGGAGTGATGTGCCAGCGACACGACGGACGTGAACGTACTCTGAGGTGCTCAGGCCACCTGCTCTGCACTGTGGGCCGATCGAGACACCAAGTACCTATGTGCAGACAATGCACAGCTCGCCTAAAATCGTAGAAGCAGCACGCACTCCACCTCATGCGACAGAGACAATGCCATGGAAGAGCAATGTATGGCGAGATGCCGCACGTAGGCCCTAGTGCTCCCACTGCGAAAAAGCTGGCCACCTGTACAGATTCTGCCGATATCGTCAAGTTGGTCTTAGGGGATTCGCCATCAACACACCGTGTCCGTGAAACTGCCAAAGACCTTCCGATATTGAAGAATACCTATGCTTACGTCAGAACTTCGACCTGCCTCGTCGTCATCAACCACACTCACCATTCCCTACGCGCTACGCGCTTCCCAAGCACGTCTAGGCATCGTTCGCCTAGCCCAAATCCGGGAAACTGAAGAGGGCGACCTATGGAGGCGAGGCCGCTGGTGACCTGAGATTTGAAGATCCTCCACTACGATACGAGTGTGACGACGACGACTGTTTCGAGGTAAAGGAATGCAGTAGAGAGAAAATTACTTCAGACTTGCCGTTGGTGATTGATGGACTAGAGCTCAATGCTTTGATCGATACTAGTGCGGATTATTCTGTGATAAGTTACGAATTAGCGAAGCGACTCGAGAAAGTTCTGACCGAATGGAATGGACCTCAAGTACGTACTGCAGGCGGTCACCTCATAACCCCTTTCGGGCAATGTACCACAAGGGTCATGATACGAGGCTTCATTTACGTCGGTGACTTTGTGGTCCTGCCCGTGTGTTCGAGGGAGGTCATACTCAGAATCGATTTTCTTAAAGCTAATGGGGCCATTATTAGTTCGTAGAGGTCAAGCGTGTCATTTTCGACAGAACACGTTCTAAGAGCAGCACAAGCAGAGGAGCGATACAACACTTCACTACGGGTCGTCGGTGATGATGTAACAGTACCGCCACAAAGCAGTGTAATGGTTCTTGTCAGAAATTATACATTTAGCGACTATGAAGGTGTTGCAGACTGCAACATGGATGTTTTTCTGAAGAGAGGTGTTTGTGCGGCACGAGGGATTATCAAGCTGCGGAACAGGTGTGGAGACATCCTCCTCACGAACTCTTAGAACAAATTCCAACACATGCAAAAGGAACCGAACGTCCATAGTCCTCGCAAACCTCTGCCTTGAGCACCGTCGTTTTTGTCTTCACGCGCGCTGGGCGCTCGGTCGAAGCTCGTGCGCTTGCAGGACCCGCTCACCCATTGCGGCTGGCTTCGTCTCTTGTAGCGGTGCCATCAGCGCTTCTCTTGTTCGCGATGTCTGCCTTACACAGAGCGTTGGCAGTTTCCCGTGGCATTATCAGATCGTGGTCGCGACCGATTACTTAACCAGATACGCTGAAACAGACTTCTTGGAACGGGGAACGGCGGCTGAAGTGGCCAATTTTTTTGTACTCCATGGCACTCCAACAGTTGTAAACACCGATCGCGGAACGGCTTTCACAGCGGAACTTATGAAGTGTCTTTTCAATATGACTCACACTATTCACAGAAAAACAACCGCATATCATCCTTAAAGCAATGGCCTGACGGAGCGCCTTAACAGAACTCTTGCCAACATGATATCTATGTATGTGGATGTCGAACACAAAACTGGGATGAAATTTTACCGTATGTCACCTTTGCCTACAACACTGCCGTACAAGAGACAACCAAGTTTACTCGTTCCAACTTGTTTATGGTCGTGCAGTTACCACAACACTAGACGCCATGTTACTCATAGACCAAGACGACTATCCCTCTGATCTGGATGACTTTATACAAAGAGCGGAAGAGGCCCACCGGTTAGCAAGGTACCGAATATGTCGCCAACAACGGCTCAACGCAGACCACTACAATCGGGAAGACTTGAAACACGGTATGATGTGGGCGACAAAGTGTGGATATAGACCCCATTATGCCGACGAGGCCTGTCTGAAAAACTCATTTGCCTATATTTCGGCCCATATGAGATAGTACACGGACTCAATGACCTCAATTATGAAGTCAAGCCTGCAGGCCACGTGCATTTGAGACGACGCAATCCCACAGAGCACATACACATTGTACGCATGAAGCCATACTACGACCGATACGAAGACTAGCACAGCACACCAATCTTTTGCTATGCTACAACCGCATTGCACGCATCGGGGCGATGCTGCTTGAGAGGGGGGATAATGCCACGGGAAACTGCCAACGCTCTTTGTAAGGCAGACATCGTGAACAAGAGAAGCGCTAATGGCACCGCTACAAGAGACGAAGCCAGCCGCAATGGGCGAGCGGGTCCTGCAAGCACATGAGCTTTGACCGAGTGGCCATCGCGCGTGAATTTGTTTATACACAAGTCTTTGCAGAGAAATTGGGAGTGCTTTCACTTCTGCGTTATTCTGTTTTGTGGAGAAAGAAAGAGAAGTAATGAAGGAATATACTAAAAAATACCACGAATTAAAAAGTTATGGATCATAATGTGATAGCAACACTGCAACCAGAGCACCGTTATCAATGTCAGCATTATGCTTTAAACCCCCATTTATGTATGTTCATAAATGTCAAAATTTTATGGGGTAGACATGATCACCTTCCTGGTAACCTCCCTTGCTGTGCTACTTCATTTGGACATAATATGCCTGTAGATGGTAGCTGTGGATCTCAACATAAACATACCCACGGGGGTGAGGAGCCCCTTCAGTCATTGAAGATGGGGGGGGGGGGGGGAATCCAGCCCCTTACATAGACATAATAGAGAGGAGGGGGCATTGCAAAAGACCTCTGCCCCCCACCCCTCAAGGGGGAGCCCTGGGCATGCCGATGGATCTCACGTCTGAAAGTTCAGCACCTCAACTTCTCTTTTTGTTTGAACGAATTACATAATTATCCAGAGCTATATACAGTGCTCACGGATTCAAGTGTAACGCTCATTTTTTTTTAGTAAAACAACAGGTACGTGCAAATTATTGCTTGAGATAACCACGTCTTGTTGGGGTAAATCTCGATTCTAATTATAACGTTGGCTCAGATCAACGCGTGCGAGTCGAAATTATGCCACTGGAAACCGAATCAGAGCCAGTGGAAACCAAGTTAAGTGAATTACTTAGTCCAAAATTGTCCTGTTTTAGTAGGTGAATACTGTACACTGCAGTATGAAGGCCTTTTCCAACCATCTCCACTTGACCCTATCTTCTACAAGCTGATTCCATTTCGTACGTCCAAGTTCTTCAATTCATTGTTTACATAGTTCTCTGCTTTTCTCAGCTTTGTTTTTGAGTCCTTACTATCTATTTCAGAGATCTTAACAGACCACTGGATGTCTTTCCTATGCATTGCCTGCCAATTTTAGGAAATCCTGCCATGAAACACCATATAGATAGCACTTAATTGTGTACTAACCCTAATTTTCGAAGCTGATTTTGCTCTGCCGTACGCATATCTTGTATACAGGGACGGCTGTGAACAACTAGAAAACTCTGGAAATGGTGATTAGATATTTAATTTTCACATGAACATCAGGTTTTGCCTGGGGCACTTACTGATATGAACAGTAGCGTGATGCTGGACTACAGTGCCCATTTTGTTGACTTGATGGTTCAGTTGGACTAGTGACATCAGGTAAAAAAACTTACAAAATGGCTGCTTGTGCTTCGTCAACCCGGCCACCTGGCAGAGTGGCCATGTAAACTTTGATATCTTGCAGGAGCACATGAAGAGAAGCTCATACAAGCCATGGCATCAGGGCACAGTAAGAACCAAACCTAGCTTTCAAAAAACTGGCAAGGAGTGAAGCATGTAGGGAAAGATGCTTTAGCTCCATTGTCATCAGTTATTTGTTGATCTAATTGTTGCCTTCTTCACTTTTAGTGGACTGGTGGTCAGTAGTGGGATTTATAAATTTTTTGGTACTGTGGGAATTGAGGCTGGCCCGCTGCCTTTACGCGGGCTTTCCCGCCTTTTCTGCCGTTCTCATGTCCCGACATGTCTGCCCTCCTTTGCTGTCTGCCGTGCTGGGAAGGGCGGAGTGACGTTTAACTCCCTCACCCGGTTGCGGATGTTGACTGTGGCGCCGCGCGTGGAGCCTCCCGAGAGGTTTTCGCGCGCTGCGTCAGGGGCAGGCAGTACTCTCTGGGACAGCAAACGGTGAGCCACGCAATCTTTTCCGTCCGTCGACTCCCGTCGCTCGGGGCTCGTCGGACTTCGCTGACGGCGCCTCGCGCCGGATGGGAACGCTCACCTTTTGTTGCCCCACTGCGTACTCACGGCCGAAGGGCGGTACGGTGTCCTAGTGCGTGGCCTAGCTACGCCGACCCATCTCCCTTCGAAGCCAACGCGAGCACCTTTGCCCTCGCTCGAGCAACCGGGCCTTGGTCCTGGTGTCTCCGTGGATCACTTTTACCGCGGAGACGTGCTCGTGGCACCCTGTGTAGTACTTTGTGCCCGTGGCGTGGATAAGCCTACTTGCTTTCCCGCCGCGGCTTTTAGCAACGGGCTGTACTGCGTTTGGTGTTGCCACAATAAAGTGTTGCGACTTTGAGCAGTATCGTGTTCTCGCCACGGCGACGGTTAACGCGTGCCCTGCGGCTCGCTAAGACCGGACCCACGCTGGTGGCCGTACCCCTTCGGGATACGTGTACACCACAGTACACACCGGTTTTTAGTATTAACCGTGACTACATGACACGACGTGACGACAATAAATGCTGACAATTCGAGACCCTAAAGTGCTTCACCACTACATGGTTGCGTCACAAATTTTGTCGACCTTGTGTTATCGTGATGCTCGGCGAGAATGACGTCATCACATGAAGCTGACTTAGTTATAGGCCGGCATCACATTGCACACTGTGACTACAGGAGACATCGACAAGCTGAGCACTGAAGGTGCTGTGCACCTAAAGCATGTAAATAATTTTTCAGGGCATACTCATGCTTACCAGTGCATACAGATACGCAGCATTTCTTAGTCAACCGCAGGAACTTTCAGTTTTTCTACTGATGTCTCTGTCTATCTACCTATGTATCTCTCTGTGTGTATATATTTAACTGCCTATGTCGCGGTGCTCTTGTGATCGCCGCTCTAACTTGGTGTGGACCAAGATTAAAATTAGGCTGAGTAACAGGGTTTGACAAATATGTCTGACTTGTCATGACAAAAATAACATGAAAGTCGTGTCGCGTAAGTCGTTAAACTTTTTCCTCAAGGCATATGTGGCACATGCCCTTATACCTTGGGCCGCGGGTATGGGCCACAGGTGATAGACAATATATATCAACCAAGGAATGGCAGGAACAGACATTCATAATTTATGTGCGAGAGCTCTAGAAAAACTCACATTGACAACATTGGAAATATCAGGGTCCAAGCAGAAATCGAATCTAAGCATTGTGCATAGCAATGAAGATCCTACACAGGCATAATGTTTGTGGAATGTCAATTGTGGTTGCAGTGGAAGCTTTATAATTCTGTAAACATTAAATACGTACTCCTGTGATGCAGGCGTCACTTTGAGTTAAAATCTACCTAAGTTCCACGCACTGAAGTCGGTCTACGTACCACTGTCCAGGGCTACCATCCTCTCAAGCACAAAAGTTACACATCAGCTTATCACTTCTGGTGTTTGCAATATTCATGTTGCTCTCAGCATCGTTACACAACTTTGAACAAGTGGTTACACAAAACATATGCGACTCTTTAAGGTATGTCTTTGCGTAAAGCACTTGTCCTTATCATTTTCTAATGTCTTGCTGAACGAAAAATTACTCCACAGTCACCTTCTCTACGAATGTTCACATACGATTCATTCCCTTGGCAGATGTTATCTGCCAAATTTTTAATGCTCCTAAGGACCTGGCCTCTTTTATAGGAATAGCAATTATATGCACACTCTCGGCTGGATATTGCAACCGGCGTCAGCGCCACCATCACTCACTGTATATGTATACGTATCTATATATATGAAAATGCAAGAAAGAAGAATAATCCAGAAAAAGACTCTGGCAGGTGGAATCGAACGGAGGACCTCTCAATTGTGAGTGCGAGGCGTTAGCCACTGAGCCACGAATAAGCACCTCTTTCAACGTTCAAATGGAAAGCTATTTATATCTACCACTTACTCCTGGTGACGGGCATCTCGGGAAGAACTATCGTGTTTTCAGCATAACCAGCAAGATGGCACAATGAGCGCGCATCCCCACATTGTCACGACGTGGTGGCACGCGCTCTCATCTCCCATGTGTACTTTGCCCTGCGAAGAGGGTCCAAGGTGGATGCTCTTGCATGTGCTTATCTCACGGTGGAAATAATCGTATGTCTTGGCTGACGTTGGGCTTTCACCAGAATGATTCTGTCTAGTTACCGGGTGCACAATGGTCACTGTAATCATTGTGCAGTCTTCATTTGCAAAAAGGGCGCACTTTCAGACACAGCGAAGTAACAGAGACGCTTATTCGCATTCATCTGTACCTGTGAGTACGTTTCGTGCTTCATATGTGCTTGAGAAACGCAGGGCACATTTTGATCTGCTTGCCATTCTGTGCATGACCTTCCCATTTGTTGCTATCACGTTCATTTATTCATCTTTATGACAAAGCTATGACTTTTTTTCATGAAAAATAAACTGAAAGCTTACCCTTTTATTACTTTTTGAAGCATCTAGTATATATCTAAATTGCCTTTGGTATCTTAAAAAAATGATCGATTTGCGTTATGCTTAGCTTTCTTCATTTCAACACTTGTGAAATTCCTCCCTTTTTTAGATGTGTGTTGCTCCTGTTCTGCCTTTTTTACAACACCCTTGTATTAATTGAATTCGTTCATCTTTATTTGTCAGCCAGCTCGAACAGACAGAAACTCGTGAAATGCTCGCTTGCTGATAGTGCTGTTCTCTCCACCTTTTTGTCAGTCCATACCGCAGTTCTGGCCCATCCTCAAGGGCAGCCTTCACAGCCCCATCATATGTGACAGCGACGTGGGAGAGAGGCTGGACCATCGAGCTGTCAACCGACTGGCCTCACGGTACCAGGAGCACCTGAGGCAGTGTGCTGAAGTTGTCAGCACCGAGCAGAATGCTCTGGCGGCGAGAATTCGAGAGGTATGGTCATGCTACTCAATATTCCCTTCAGTGGCGGTGCCTAGTTTGTGTATGCAACTTCTTTATACAGTTGAACCCTATTGTAAAAGACATGCACCGGGCAGCAATCTTTTTCTTTTATATAAGGTGTCTCTCATAAGCAGAATACTATGCATGGGTTTTTTTTGTCAACACCTATTTTACTGTAGGCACACTGGTGTCTTTTATACCCATTTATCACCTACATCGGCGTCTCTTAATAATAATAAAAGTTGGGTACAATCACAGGCGGAGATACCCCAGTCAAGTATACAAAAGGAAATCCCATGGTCAGGAGACTCTATCGGGACCTCCTGTAGAAAAGCATTGTGTTTGAAAACACTTCATAGCAATAGTAGCGAATGGTATCAGTCAAACGAAAACTATAATAGACAAATGTACGAAGGAATGCATGAAATAGTGTAATGTTGATGAATCAACTGAAAGCAAAAAGTATAAAAAAAATAAAAAGTAGCAAATGATAGAACGGTGAAATAATCTTTATTAAAAGAAACACTGTACAAAAAGTAACTGTTATGGTAAGTCTGCATACAACAAATGCATTTTTAGCTGTTTCCTCGATAGTGTTACTGAGCTTGGAGTTTTCATGTTAAGGGGCCTATAAGATTATTTCTTTGTAGTACTGTAGACAGAACGCTCACAGCTCAATAAACCAAAATTTGTTAAATGGAAGTGCTCTCTAAAGGGAACAAGTGCATCGGACAAGACGGGTTTTGTTCTTGAATTCTGCAGCATAGCTCAGTAAACCGAATTTCTCGTAAATGGAACATATCTTTTCTAATCCCTTCAGGTTGTGTTTAATGAGAGTCCACTGCAGTTTTATCAAGTTATCTCTGAAAGAGAGCCAGCTTCACTGCTCGTGGGATGGATCAAACTTTCCACATAGTCTTATGTCACGACCTAACCCCAGTGTATGGCATATGACTTCAGCGGATGACTTTGGTGAAGGCTCTGTAATGTTCGACGAGACGTCTATCGTGTGACGTTTCACAACCACTGTCAAAAGCATTACTTTTTTTTCTCAAAAAGAACACCACAAAATTCTAAATGCATACACATTCGGAGCCTATCATTACATTCTTTTTATGTTAAAATGAAACATAACTGATCACAGAATGATTAAATGTTCAGTTATGGGCTAAGTAGTACACGAGTAAAGCTCACACAGAACAACAAAATAATTAATTTTCTTTTTTCAAATGTAGTATTCGGTAATTTTGTTTCCCTCTTTCAACCGTTTCGCCACCTTGCGAGTCTCTGCAGAACTCATTTGCATTACTTACGGCCATGGGCTTCGAATCATTGATGAATTCTCTCTTGATCTGATAAAACTAGGCTTCCTGGTTAGCTAAATAGGTAGAGAGACCGCCCCAGAAAGGCGTTGGACCCTGGCTTGATCCCCGGACCAGGACGAATTTTTCGGCAATGAAGAAGCTGCTCTTTCAGAGAACTCCGTATGGATTTCCTTGTGGCTTCATGTGACAAACGGCTGGTTCTCTTTTACCCTTTCTAACAAAAAGCATCGTTTGCTCTTCCAATGTGTTGTTCCTTCGGGGTTTCTCATTGGTTCTAATTATTCCAAAAGTATTGGGAATACATTCAGTATGTTGAATGTTCCATTTTCGCTTGCAGTGCCAAATCGAATAGAACGCTATTTGATTCGTTATTTGAAATTTTTAATATTCGCACCCCCCTAGTTTCAACATATCAGTGAGGACATTATGTGCAAAGGTTGAAGCTTAGTGTGCATCGAATGAAAATACTGCTCATAACCTCACAATGTAAAAAATATCTACAATTGGCTGTTGGGCCTATAGAATATGCGCAAGAGTACTATGTCTATCTAGGATGATTTCTCACCAGATGATGTGATAGTGGGAAAAGAAAACTTACACAATGAAAATAGTTTGCAGAACAGAGGGGCTGGATATCAAATCGTAATGGGCAGCAGCTCTCTATTATCCTCGTATGATGTACAGTCAGTCAAAAAGTTGTAGGGGCTCTTAATCACCTATTGAGGTTCAGGAAAAAGACACGTCCTGGGGGTGAAAGATGGAGCTGTACAGATCTTAGCCAGTCGTCCACATTCACGAC
Source organism: Rhipicephalus annulatus (assembly GCA_013436015.1). Lineage (NCBI taxonomy): Eukaryota > Metazoa > Arthropoda > Arachnida > Ixodida > Ixodidae > Rhipicephalus > Rhipicephalus annulatus. The sequence goes on from WOVY01016115.1 coordinate 563,621, forward strand.
AATGAGCTCAACAATAAATGAACATTCCAGGTGATCACGAGTGACACTGATGACAAAGCTGCCGATTTTTCGAAGATGCTTGCAAGTTTGGGTGCTTTCACGGGATCGCCACAAGTCCTTTAGAGCCAATGTGCAACATCTGAAGTTGTAGACATTGAAATGGTTCGAAGGCTCAACTTTTCACTCAAATTGCATTTTTCAATAGAAGTTTTCGCACCCTAATGGATTTCAAGTCAGCTCTGCCATAATGCCACCATGCTGTGCGGCATAAACACCCAACAGCCAGAATTCATTGTTATAACTGATAATACGGCGGGTGGGCGTTTCCATAAGTAGTAAACATACAGTAGAAAACTCATAGAAGTTCACAATGTAGTTGCCTCTTATTGTTTCAAACAATATGTTGTTCAAGCTGATATCATTATGAGTGGTTTCAACAACTTTATGCAGAGCTCTGTAAGGAACAGTCAGCAAACATGTTGCAGGAGATAATGCCACATATTTTATTCGTGGGGCAGTTAAATGATAACAATTCAAATGTACTGAGCAACTACTGTGCCTAATATTTGCCTTTGACATGGCATCTTTAGCTTGCGAAGCTTCATTGTCGTATAGAGGCCTCTACCTTCTAATCCCAAGGTGAGCTACATACTGGTTAATGTCAGAGTGCACTGAATAGCTTACTGAATTTCACTTTCTACAAATTACTTTTCACTTCACTTAGACAAGACTTGACTCACTGGCTTGATTGACTAGGGCTTTTGCAGCAGCTACTGTGTGCTAGTGCAAACATGTGCAAAGTAATGGTTGCTTTTTATATCTCGCGTTATTGTTACATGGTTTCAGGTCTTGTAACTCCGCAGTTGGGATACCAGCATTTAGAGGTAGACTGTGGCATCAAGTTACCTGTCAGTACCCTTCAACGTGAAAGCATTTTTGGGCAGGTTGTAAAAAGAGTGCTCTCGGCAGGCATCAATAAATGCTATATCTCGAAAGCTCATGATCGTTCCCACTAGAACTTACATCGCCGCAAGCAAATTTTGCAACAACCACTTTCTTTATAATTTTGCAACAACCACTTTCTTGTGTGATATATAAGAGTAGAATCTCTACAGCACACTTTGCTCCACCGCTTCTCAGGAAAGCCCCGCCGCGGTGGTCTAGTGGCTAAGGTACTCGGCTGCTGACCCGCAGGTCGCGAATTCAAATCCCGGCTGCGGCGGCTGCATTTCCGATAGAGGCGGAAATGTTGTAGGCCCGTGTACTCAGATTTGGGTGCACGTTAAAGAACCCCAGGTGGTCGAAATTTCCGGAGCCCTCCACTACGGCGTCTCTCATAATCATATGGTGGTTTTGGGACGTTAAACCCCACAAATCTAAATCGCTTCTCAGGAAAACAAGTTGAAAAAATGCTCTAGTGTTTATCTCATAAGAATATTTTTAAATATCATCTGCAACATTTTTTTTACTAGTTATGTGTCACATCTTCATTTGTGAAGAGCGTGTGACAGTTTCCACCGCTTCTTAAGTGTGTCTGGACTGTATTAATGGTCGACTGTGACAAACTTTCAGACCTCATGAAAACTAATTTCACATTGTGGAGAGAGTTGGCCTCCATGGAAAATGTGAATGAAACCAAACAAAAGCGTCACATAAAAACTTGAAACAGTAGCCTTTTTTATATTATGAGACTGAAGAAAATGCCAGGATCTTAGCTTACTTTTAATGGGACACATTGCAAAGGTCAGACTGGACGCACAGTTCTCCAGTTTTACCTCAGAGATAAAGAGTGCACGTACATCTCTGAGGCAACGTAACTCAACCCTACATCTTGGTGACAACCATTAAGTGCACGAGTCATGCACTTCTGTGCCACTTGAGAAATAGTAGCAAGAACAATATACCATTTAGGCCTGAGTCTTGCAACCGTGCCAAGATCATTTTAAGGGTAATTTACTACTCGCTCATAATGAATCCAACAAAAGAAAATATAAATTGCAATTTTGCCTTTTCCATACAGTTTTCAATTTTTCTTATGTGAATGCCTACATTTAATAATACCCAGAGGCAATCGCCAGTGTCATAGTATATCAGCATACAGCGAAAAGATTGGTTTCAAGCAGACTGAGTTTGTAATGCAGAACACCACCTCTAATATTTTTGAGGGATCATGAAAAAATAAAGCAAACAGGGTAGCTAGTAATGTATAATGCAAAGCTGTTGAAAATTGGGAGAAAGTACTGGTAAAGGTGACAATGGAGGCACAGCACATAGCTCTTGTTGAGAATAACTTATTCATCGCTTTTTGGCTAGAGTAAGTCCTTGAATGAAGTCTGGAATGTCTTTCACACCTCTCCCTCGACCAGATCCATTTTGAGCACATCAGTGATCTTGTAACATTCCATTGCAAAACTCATTTATGTTCCTCCTCCGCACACTTAGCACAGAAACAGGCCGCAATGTATTTGATAAGAACATTGCGTGAAGGATCTGCGAGAAGGGGCTGCTAATATATGGATGTCTGTAGACTCTTTGGTGGGCTGCGCACTATAAATTCTATGCACACATAATGGTTTTAACAAGCAACATCATAGCGAGGTTCTACTGTGCAGTATTTGCATTCAAGTTGCACTCTGTTGTTGAATGCCTTGTAGGGCACTGGTATGTTGTAACGAACTGTCTTGTTCATTGCAGATTGACTATGTGGTGTCCCAGCTGAGCACGATGATGACAGAGCGACAAAAGAAGTTCGGCAAGTACGTGGAGCAACTGCTGAAGGTGCATGAACTCTCAAACCTCCTGCAGACGACGGAGAGTGCATTGGCAAAAACAATCGAGCAGCTGGATCAAATTAATCGACTGCTGCCTCCCGATGAACAGCTGGAACCGTTCGTCATGGTTACTGGCTGAGTGTTAGTGTTGTGAAACATTTGTGATGGTTTGGCCATAAGAGACTGTATGAGGCAGTGTGACACTACATAGTTTGGCTGAGTGCTCGAGTGAAGTACCTATAGTATCAAGTGGTAAATAAAATCTTATTTAATTCATCTCTCGAGTTAAGTACCTATAGTATCAAGTGGTAAATAAAATCTTATTTAATTGATCTGTGATGTGCTTTAGCTATCTGCTTCGCATATCTGCTTCAAGAACCTTTTTTTATTGAGCTGGGGGATTACTAGTGTGAACATACTAAAGAAGTTGCTATATTTATGCTTCAGTTGTTACCATGAAAAATGCATGGTTCATCCTCATCATGTGTATACACAATGACATTCGAACCCAGCTGTCGATCTCGCTATATAAGAAAAATACAAAATAGATAGGTAGGACGGGTATCTCATCCCATCTGTCCCTATTCATCAATTTGTCTAATAGCCATGAGGTGTAATGCTGTACACATGACATAGCTTTAGTTATTTTTGTGCCATTAAACTATACATCGCTAGCTAAGCAGACTATGATAGTTTAACCCAAATATTGAACTCACAATAGAAAACATACAAAAGAGATAGGTAGGTAAAGATGTCTCATCTGTCCTTATTCCTTAATTTGTATGGTAGCCATGAGGCATAATTTAGTACAGATGACATAGATTTAGTTATTTTTGTGCCATGAAACTCTATATTGCTAGCTTGGTAGACACTGAGAGTTTTACCCTGATATTGAACTTGCGATTCGAAACATACAAAAAGATAGGTAGGTCAGGTGTCTCATCCTGTCAGTTCCCATTCCTCTATTGCTTATTCTGTAAGTAGTACACATCGTAGCTTTAGTTAATTTGGTGCCATGAAACGTTACATTTCTTGCTAGGTAAACATTAAGAGTCGAACCCAGCTATCGAACTCGTTATATACAAAAAATACAAAAGAGACAGGTAGGACAGGTATCTTATCCCATTCTTCCCTTTTCCTCAATGCGTCTAATAGCCATGAGGCATAATGCAGTACGCATGACATAGCTTCAGTTTATTTAGTGCCATGAAACTCTAAATCGCAAGCTAGGTAGACAATGAGAGTTTAACCCAAATGTTGTACTCGCAATACAAAACATACAAAAAAGATAGGTAGGTCAGGCGTCTCATCCTGTATGTCCCTATTCCTCAATTTGTCTAAATGCCATGAAGCATAATGCTGTACGCATGACTTAGCTTAAGTTACTTTTGTGCTTTGAAACTCTACATTGCTAGCTAAGTAAACAATCGGAGCTCAACCCAGATATTGAACTTGCAATACACAGTATACAAAAAGATAGGTAGGTCAGGTGTCACATCCTGTCTGTCCCTATTTCTCTATTGCTTATCCTTTAAGTAGTACACATTGTAGCTTTAGTTAATTTTGTGCCATGAAACTCTACATTTCTAGTTAGGTGAACAGCAAGAGTTGAACTCAGATATTGAACTTGGAATACAAGGCACACCTGTTGGCATTAGTTAAGTGCTGTTTACGGCTGCAGCAACTTATGGTTTGTATAGACAAGAAGGGCATGCTTGCCACAGTCTTCGGTTAGATTTAGTTTTACCCGGAAGTTTGTCATGCACCATCAATGTAATAATGTAACACCTCGGTGTACCTACAGCAACCAAGAACATGTTACCAGTAAAAAAAATGGCAGCATATCCACGGATTGAATTGTGGATAGTGGGGCGAAGCATCCGTCCGTCCATTTGTTCTTGCTTCCGTCCATCCATGCGTGCGTCTGTGTGGCTGCCCGTGCGTCCATCCATGCGTGCGTCTGTTCCTGCATCCACATGTTCATCTGTGCGTCCGTGATTGCTTTCATCCATGCATCCGCTCCTGCGTCCATCCATCCGTCCGTGCAGCCATCCGCGCGTCCGTCCATGCATCTGTCTGTGTGTCCATTCGTCCACCTATTCAACACTCCAAGTACCATCATCTCGCATCTTTTCATCATATATTCCTCAAATAGAAGCACCGACATCCAGTGGACATTCCAAGGACTGAACGGGAGGAGACACACGCACAATTCCTTACGGCTTGCGCTCCATGTCTACTTCCCACCTTTAACCACCTCGAGTTCATGGTATATACTAGTTCACTGTATTCATGGAACTGCGGCCCATCGCTCGCTAAACCTTTCTAAAACCTAAGAGGTTACCCCCAGCGAGTATAACGTAGCAACCCTTTCTTGTCTTCTGTGCTGTTGCTGAACAATAAAAAATTCGCACCGTGCGCGTTAACTAAAAGCAGAATTCTCCTGTCTCTCATTCCTCCTTAGCAGCCATTGGCATGTACATTGAGCGCTATCTTTTATTGTTCGACAACGCACAGAAGAAGTCTCTCACCGGCACCACCTTGGACATCAAAATGTTATACTTGTTACACACTACTACAATGGCTACGAGGGACGAACGGGTGTCGCTATAAGGAACTTCGCCCCTAAAGGTAAGAGTGTTAGAGTAATAGTTACCTAAGCTAAAAAGAGTAGCCCTGTTCCACTTACCAAGGTTCCAAAGTAACTTGTTACAGTTACCTGAAAAAAGTAATGAAGTTACTTTTCTGTTACCATATAAAATGAGTAACAGATTCCAGCAAGTGATATAATTAATTTAATAAAAATGTACAACAAGGTGTGAAAAGTGTAACGAGCCAAAATGAAGTCCACTTCCATTCCCTATATTCTTCAAGGTGTACCAGACCCTGTACAGAGAGATTTGCATCCACTGAGCATACAAACCATTGGGACATGGGTTCCCAAGTCCCAATGACCAGACCCTGTACAGAGAGATTTGCATCCACTGAGCATACAAATCATTGGGACATGGGTTCCCAAGTCCCAATGACAACACACCCTTAGGCAATCAATATTGGATCATCTACAAGTGTGATGCAGGGATTGCAAAGCAACATAATTACATTGGTAATGTAATTACCAATGTAATTATGTTGAAATTTCATTGGTAATTTCAGAAATCAGCAGCAGTGGATAGGGAAAGAACCAGGAACGGAAAGTTTGCTAAATTTCAGCTATGCAATGCTTTAATAGACTGAGCTTGTTGAACGCTGCTGGACGGGGAATAGCTTTGACCTAAGAAATAAGACGATGCTGCCTCATGAACGGAAGTGAAAAAGCGCGGGAGGGAGGGGGGAGACTTTTGAAAATATTTCAAGGACATGAGAGACTAACGGACTGATTGATGGTTACTCGTTTCTCCTTCTTTTTTTTGTTGCCTGAGTATACAGAGGGTGCCACCTGTACAGAAGGTGAAACATTCGTCATGTTGTTAACCATTGTTTAGTGGAAATAGATCTATGTGAATCAGTTACAAAGACATTTTAAAAGATTGCTTCGCTACTTCTTGGTCTTCTGATAGTCAGCCATTTCGCACTGATTAGCTCGGAGCCTCGGGACAAAGGCAAGCTCCACCAGCATACCAAGAACAGAGCTTGAAGCTCAAGTGACAAATAGAATATATGTGCTTCCCATCACAACTCCACACTATTAAAAAAAGGATGTGAACTTGGAAAGCTTTTCAGTAGCAATGTGGTTGACTTATGACGTGCATTTTACAAGTGAACACCAAATACGGTCTTTCGCACTGAACATGCTCCTTTTAGCAGCATCTTTTGAGGGGAGCCCTATTGTGGAGAGTATACAGTAAAGAAGAAAGTTCGACCAAGTGAAAGCATTTAACATTGGCCTTTAATGAGTGTTGCTGCTGGATAACATTTTACAAAAACAAAAGTAACTGTAACAATATTTTCTGTTACAGTTGCTATGTAAAAGGCAACTGTGTTACAGTTACAAGTTACTGAACAAAGTAACCAGTTACCAGTGATGGGTTACTTGTAGCTAGTCACTGCCCAAAACTAAACTACTGCAAAATCTGTCAGTGCGTTCCTAGTTCTTGGTACACATGCTGTTTGATAGAAATGCTTCGTGATAGTGTTTTGTGTCATAGACTAGTGACTTCAGTTTGGTCGTGCAAGACGGGTCATGCTTCGTTGATACAGTTTGCATTGAGGGGCCATTAGAGGCATTCCACATTTATGAATCGGTCAGTGCTCTGTGCAAGTTTAATTGCAATATCTTTGTTAAAGCTCTTCAGAGACACTTTTGCAAAGTTGTCGTATCCATCACAAACATGAAACTTGCCTTCTGGTGATGTTTATCATTTATGAGAATTGAAGAGCAAATGTATATGACAGAGGCATGTTTGGCTCTGGAGTAGAGTAACAAGACAAGCTTTCTCAGTACAAGCAGAAAGGTAGGGAGAATGATGACGGATGTGTGATGCTCAATCAAGTTCTGAAATATACTGATCTTCAGGCAGATTGGAAGTTTAGGTGAGCTGGTGTATCAAAATGATAAAACAGTGGGAAAGGCCAACACACGCAGAATGAGAAATAGAAGAGGACATATACAACAATATGCAATGCTAAGGACAAATATTTCAAAAACGACGTACCCTCTCTTTTGCAAAAAAAAAAATCCAAAAAATTTTCTTGCCTTATATCCTCTGACCACGGTTCTAACCAGCTATTATTACTTGATGAAGATAATCTTCACTTTAAGATTACGAATGTTTTGCTACTTTTGATACATTTTTAGGGGCAAAGCTTCTTAAAGCGTCGGCTTGTCGGCCGTGGTTGCCTGCCGTAGCCACCCCTTGTACGCGAAGTATTCACTGATGGCGCTCACATCATTCGAGATGTGTCGATAAACAGATGGATGGATGGATGGACAGACCGACAGATAGATGGATGGATGGACGCTTTTTATCCACTCATCATCATTCACTCCTTGGATATGCTGTGATTTTTTCTGATCGCGTTTAGCTGGGAAGATCGTTCCAATGTGCCAAATATCACTGAATACGAGTTTTAGTACATGCACCTCATTGAAACCATGGTGGATGGTTTCACGAGTTGAATAAAACAAATTAAGGCATCCTTATCAGCCGATATTGATGATATCAACCCTAAGATGATAAAACAATGTCATTCTCATATTTATTATTACATTACACCACATCTTTCGACAGTCGCTGTTGTCTCGAAAACTGCCATAAGGCTAGAAAATTGCCAAAGTTATACAGATTTTTAAGTCTGGAGATAAAAACTCACTCAAAAATTACAATCTAATCTCACTCACATGTCTTTGTTGTAAAATACTTCACCACATAATCGCTTTGCACGTCTACAGCCACCTAGAGACTAGCATAGTCTTCTTCTTTAACCAGCACGGATTCAGAAAGGGCATGTCATGTGAAACACATTTACTAGAATTCACTTCTGACACTCATTACAACATAAATAATGGCCTGCAAACTGAGTGTATATTTCTGGACTTTTTTTTAAAGCCTTCGACCGAGTCACCTATTGCCGTCTTACTTTTAAATTATCTTCCCTCCGATTAGACTCCCTCACTTTATCTAGGCTATAAAATTTTTGTTTCATTCGCAAGCAGTTCACAACCGTTAATAATTCTTCCTCTCCTTCTTCCTATGTCTCTCCTGGCATCCCCCAAGGGAACGTTCTTGGCCCATTACTCTTCTTCATCTACATCAACGACCTCCCATCTAACATATTATCAAATATCAAAATCTTTGCAAATGACTGCATGCTCTAAATACCTATAAACTAGCTTAATAATGATTTCATTCTTCAAGATGATCTTAACATTATCTCTAACTGGTGTAAGACTTGTCTCATGACTCCAAATAATAGTACATGTGAAGTTGTTTCCTTTGCACATAAACAAGTCATTTCTAACTTTACTTGTATATAGACTGACGGGCTTTCCCTGGCAACTTCCTACAAATATCTCTGCATCCACCTTACACCAGCATTTTTCTGGCTTGAACGCATTACTGCTGTTTCTGCAAAAGCCTCCGAAACATTAGACTATTAGTGCCAAAACCTTCATCAGTGCCTAACGTTTGCAAACTGTCCTACCTAACTTTAGTCCGCCCAGAACTTGAATACAACTTGTCAGTTTGGCGTCCGTCCGCTCATTATCAAACAATATGCTTGAAACTATTGAGAACAAAGCCACCCGTCACATTTCCAGTATCTACTGCAATTATTCCAGTATGACTCAGATTAAAATGGATCATTAACTACAACCATTATACGTTCATCATCAAGTGTCCTTGTTACGTCTATTTTATAAGTAGATCTAGAGTAGCAAGACATCATCACTACAGCTTGAATGCCCCCTCTTCACATCAGGCAGGTTACATAATCATCTCAGCTACACCCACATCTTTGGTAACACAAACGTGTTTAACACATCAGGACTACTGCAAGCCATCTGCATGTGGACTGATTTTCCCAATAATATAACCTCTGATAATAACCCTGACTCATTTTGACACAAACTTGAAATAAAATTTTTATGATATTCGTTGTAAGTTTTTTTTCCATTTCTTTTTCTCCTTTATCGTTCAACTTTTAAGCTCTTTGATAGTGTGAAACGATGCATGTTATTTTGATATGCTTTTTGTTAACTGTTGAATTGCAATGACTGAATGCATTGTTAATTTTTTTTACAAAGTACTTTGTCGTTATTATTATCGTGCACTATAGTGTTGTTGTTTATAAGTTTACTTCTGATTTTCACTGTAACCTCTCTTACTCAATGGCTTTGGGCCTGTAAGGTATTCTTGAATAAATATATAAATAAATATTCAACCGAAGTAATTCGCAAGCAAAACTGGTACGTAAACGATCGAGAAGCATGAGAGCATCTGTTTCCTTCAGCCACCTTCATTGAGTGCAATAGGAGTGTCTGAAAAATGCTCTTCTTGACCAGTTTGTGCGTATAATATATCCATCACCAGGTTTTTTCTGAGCAAGCCTAGATGAGAATAATTGCCAGCCTCATTTCTCGTTGTACGTGTGTAGTCTATTTTCATTTTTGCATCATGTTCATATGCATCTTTCTCAAGAGTGTGCACACACTAATGCGAAGTGCTTTGAAACAGTGAATCTCCTCCACTCGTCTCTGTCCATGTGATACGAGGCACTAGAGGTCCACTTGTGCCCTACTTGTTTGTAGTTCTATCAGACTAGGGGGCACGGTTCACTGCCATTTTCCCATCTCCACGCAGACCTGTGTACACCGAGCTGGCTTGTACAGATGACAAACACAAAACTTACATTCAAACTTTGCTCGTCAAGCAATTTCTTCTCGCTGATAGTGTAAAGGCCAATTTTTATGAACCAGCTAATTAGACCTCTATAGGTTCAGTAGAAAATACAGATCATTGCTCCTTTAATACTATGCACAAATTTAAATGTTTCCAAAAAATGTAGTTGCCACTTTTCAATGCTGGCCCACACGATCTGTACATTGTGCAACAGCAACCTGCACATAATGTTTTGCATGTCAAAATACCTTTGTAGCTTATGTCTATGTTGGCTGGTGAAACCGCGTTAGTAGTGACTGGCGTCATTAATAGGTAACTGAGAACTTTACACTGCGTTGAAGAAGAATGGCGATTTGGGCTAGTTGGTTTGAACTCATGATAATAAGGGCTGCAGCGCGAGCACGAATTTGCTATAGAAGAAACAGACGAAAGTCGAGGCACGGAAGGCAAAGAGGACAACACGAGCGCAAGAGGACAACACGCCCATGTGCCTGAAGATGAACGGTGTCGGTGCACTTCGGAATGCATCGACGTCCTCGTGAGAGGTGGGTGTCGATCAAGATCGGTCATGTGCCAGCGCTCGTGTTGTCCTCTTTGCCTTCCGTGCCTCGACTTTCGTCTGTTTCTTCTATAGCACATTCGTGCTCGCGCTGCAGCCCTTATTATCATGAGTTTACACTGTGGTTTTTCTGTCAACATCAGACATCCTGTGTGGAAACAGCTAACAAAATAAAGGATCGAGTGCATTTATCAGCAAAAGTTTGCTGTCTGTAGCGTGTGTACATCGGCTCTTGATTCGCAAATCTACTCCAAAGTTAAAATTAATTGCGTATAAAACTTTTATCCGTCCAATCCTCGAGTACTCATCTGTGGTTTGGGACCCTCATAGCCAAGTAAACATTAAAACACTTGAAATGATTCAAAGAAAAGCAATCCGATTTGTATATAATCGTTACAGTGCTCTTACGTCACCCAGTGAACTGTTAAAAAAAGCTGACTTAGATACATTGCAGGCAAGACGGCAACACGATCGATTAAAGTACATGTTTCTGCTTTACCACGACAAGCTACGCATAGACAAGCACGCGTACATAAAAACGGTTCACCGCCGATCAACTCGTTCCGAGCATCCAAAAAAACTGAAGGAATATTCCTGTCAAACGAAAGCCTTTAAAAACTCATTTTTTCCACGCACTGTCACTCAATGGAATGCTCTTTCTGCCGATGTGGTGAACTGCGAGACCGTTCAGTCGTTCGTGGAAAAACTTAAACACCAGCAACCCACTTTACTTTGATCTTTCTTTGCGCTTCGCCCTCTATTATTCCACCGCGCATCCTGAACAGGCTTCCATTTATGTTCCACTTTCTATCACTTTTCTCATATCAATGCGTTGTATTTTTGAAATGTTGCCGATTTTTGAACTGTTATATGATGTTTGTTTCTTAGTTCTGAGTGTACAGATGTTTGTCATCATAGTTTTTTTTGTACGTGTACGCGTAAACCACTACAAGTGTGTAAGTACTAGCGTTTTACTTTGATGCACTAGTTCTTGATGATGTAGCTCTACGTGACGTGTTTCCTTTACTGTTGTATCTTCATATGTTTCCTTTTTTGTATCACCCACCCCTGCCTAAGGCCTCATGTGTGAGGCTGGCAGTACTTCTGAAATAAATAAATAACAAAGCAATTCAGACTGAAAGCTTCAGACGACCTTGACTCTCTTGCGTTGCTATCGCCAACTGACTGTATTTCTGTTGTGTGTGGGCTGCACCCTTATCTGGCCGCTATCTCAGCGTATGTGTGCACGTGCCGACGCTGCGCCGCCTCGCCAATTCTGTTATCGGTCGCTCTTGACTATTTTCACGCGTCTAAACTTCTATTGTTTCTCTGTCGCGGCCTGCATAATCTCGTGCTTTCTATTTTTGCTTGTTGTGATGACAGCCGTCACAACGCCCACTTTCAGCTCTATATGTGTTCGCATCTGCAATTATCTGTATTCATTTCAATAGGAGCATAATGAATCTTTACTTCGCCTCCAAGTGTACAGCTTGTTAAAACTTTTTCACCTGTTCCAGTGTCTGTGGAGTTGTGCGGAAGGACTCAAGGGTCAATATTAAGCTCTCTGCGTTGCGCTCGAGAAAGAATGCAAATACACTGCTGTAGTATGCGTCTGACACATTCAAGAACCAAGAGTGGTGAGAGTTAACCAACGCCTTCGAAGCACGATTGGCTGCCATGTATCGGTCACTATAAATAAAGACGGCGGATAGGCACTAGAAAGTCCTTGCAAGCTCCTCTGACACAACTTACACACTTAAACAATGAATGACGATTATGTTCCATTTTGTACATGCCTTGCACGTGTCTAGAAACACACAGCGCCCCTATGTAGTGGTGCTCCGGCATATGGTGGCGTAGCATGTCAGTGAACCATATTCAATGCCATCGAAAGCAGCCAGTGCGTGTGCCAGAACGAAAGTTTAGCAAAGACAGCTATTGGCCTCCAGATCTCGAAGTGGCGCCCCCTCGCGTGTGACGATAATTTGAGGACTCCGCACATTTAACCGCGTTGCAGCCGCCGCAGCTCCTTTACGCATAGAAGTGTGGCAGCTTGGGCTAGTTGGTACGGCATGACGATAGTTATAGCGCGAGAACAAAACGACGACACAGAGACACTCTGTGTCGTTTTGTTCTCGCGCTATAACTATCATCGTCCTGTACACAGTCTCGCAGATCGTCTGCTCCCGACAGAAACTTCGCCCAAATAACAGCCTTGCCATGGTCAACGAACGCCTTCAACTACTCTTTTACAGTGGGACTATAGTAACTTTGTTTTAGTTGCGACCCAATTGACAGGGCCAGGAAGTCCCCCCCCCCCCCCCCCCCGGATGGCGGACGACGAGTGCGCCGAAGCCATCAACCGCTTTGCGGATAAGAAAGTGAAACCATGTGTGTTCTCGCTCGTTATCTTATTTCCGCTGTACAATGCTATTTGTTCGTGTGTTTTTCTCTTTTTTTCAATGTTTCAGTCATTGTGCTTTTCTGCACTATCTGCAAGTATGTAGATAAAGCTTGCGAAACGTCGCAGTGTCTCATCGAGGTTGAGGCGGTGTACGACGCAGGCCACGTTGTTGAATGCGCGGCCGAAGCTATCAACGGAGACCGCATGACCATCGTGGCTCTCGTCCGTGAAACAGGTGGACTTGCGAACCCGGCACCATAACGTCTTCGTCGTGATAGACTGTGGCGAAGTGGTGAATGGTCGCTGTTCGTGCAAATCAGGATGAGGCAATGCCTACGCATTTAACATGTATAAACTAGGTCGAGGCAATGTCTTCATGTAACCTAACATAGTAGTCAAGTTCACTATTTCCATCGTATTAATGTTTCTAAATTAGGAACCCATTTACAACTCCGAACTAGATCGAATATTCAAAGTTGCTGCCATTCTTAACTCAATATTAATATATTGAAATGCGGCGCCACACATTTTTACTATTCCTGTTAATAAAAAGAGACCATAAATAATTTACAGCTTTAAAACTTGTATTGCCAATACAACATAAGGCATGCATGTTGGATTGATTGATTGATTGATATGTTGTGTTTAACGTCCCAAAACCACTATATGGTTATGAGAGACGCCGTAGTAGAGGGCTCCGGAAATTTAGACCACCTGGGGTTCTTTAACGTGCACCCAAATCTGAGCACACGGGCCTACAACATTTCCGCCTCCATCGGAAATGCAGCCGCCGCAGCCGGGATTCGAACCCGCGCCCTGCGGGTCAGCAGCCGAGTACCTTAGCCACTAGACCACTGCGGCGGGGCTTGCATGTTGGAGAGGCGGAGTATGAATGAATATTCTATGCTTGAGCCTGGGAATGTCAATAAAATTGCAATATAATGTACTTAACTTAATTGATAAGTGCATTGTAGCATTTAACCTCCAACATTGCGCAGCACTCGCCACGCACACAAGCGGCCGCACGCAGTTCTACGAAACAAAGCACTGTGCTTTCGAAACGAGTTAAAAGCGGAGACCCACGGTTGTTCGAACAGCGTCGGTAACCACCACACATCAGATAACCAACTGAACTGCTTTTTTGTCCAGCTTTACCGCGCATGAAGGTTTCCATACGGCGCCTGGCCTCAAAACAAGTGCGCGCGAATGCCGAAGTTGATACAAGCGCCGTTCGCAGCGCCTCCATCGGTCACACACCAGACTACAGCTGTATACAACTTGAGAAGTTCAAAGAGGCCCTGCTCCGTTGTCTATTCATTTCTGGTTTAAAGGGACACAAAATTCAAATAACAACGTCTGTCAGAGTGATAGATCAATGTTTGGGAACATCTAAATAGTCAATATTGCCAACAGCGGTGCTGTACTAAGTGAGAAATTAAAAATGTACGACACTCTATGAGCCACGAGTGGGACATTTCAAAATTGTGTTAATGACGTCAAAGCACCTGACAACAATTAATCACTGGTAAACCAACCAGCTGCAGTAAAATAAAAGAACCTTTCGTGCATTACAACGCGTAATAAAACTGCTTCTCAGTTTCTGTTTCATTCTTACAAAAAAAAGAACCGCCTGGCAATGGCGCGAGTGGTTCAAAACTGGAATTTTAGCATGGTTAGGCTTAGTGCTGAATAAACGGTGCTATCTAGTGGGGCCCACTTGAACCAAGAAACCAGAAAAGTTTTCAACGGCCGTTGTTGCTGCTGTGGTTGTCGCAACTTTCATTCTACTGCTACTAGTGTCGGTGGCTAGCAAGTAAAGGCCTGCAACATTTGGCATATCAACTGTGACGTCAAATGGTCCGCTTTAAGGCGGGTGACTTGAAGTGCGCTAAGGTGATGCGGACCACTAAAATGTGATTCTATTTCAAAATAAGCATTTTTTTTTGTCATAAAAGTGGCACTTCGAGGTTTCTGCACGGCTGTTTATGCAATCAACGTTGACTGAGTATTTGCCCTTAGTGTAACCACAATTCAGTTGGACGTGTTGTTGGTCGCTTTAACATGTTCGTCCTGTTTGTGCCTGTTTTAATTAGAACCTAAATTAAGTCGTTAAGGTTTGATTTTGTTGCTTTCTGTGGTTTCAAACTAAAATTCGTTACGACTGTCAAGTTATTTTTTTAAGTTCTTGACGCTAGTCACACCACCGGTTGCATGGGCTCACGTGGTGTTGTCAGGGAACGTACACTTGTGCGTTCAATAAATCTTCATTTGAATGGAGCCCCGCCGCGGTGGTCTAGTGGCTAAGGTACTCGGCTGCTGACCCGCAGGGCGCGGGTTCGAATCCCGGCTGCGGCGGCTGCATTTCCGATGGAGGCGGAAATGTTGTAGGCCCGTGTGCTCAGATTTGGGTGCACGTTAAAGAACCCCAGGTGGTCTAAATTTCCGGAGCCCTCCACTACGGCGTCTCTCATAATCATATAGTGGTTTTGGGACGTTAAACCCAACATATCAATCAATCAATCATTTGAATGGATGTCAGCACCTACATTTGTATCTCACTTGCTCCGGCCTGCGCTCTTGTGTGGTTTGTTGAAGATGTATTACGAACTGGCCTAATTATGCCCCCATTGTACTACCTTGGACTTCAAGAATAACTTTAGACTCTGTTCAAATCATATACATTAGTCTGGTTGGCTTCTCAGTCGTGGTTGTTTCCGTGGTGTAGTGGTTATCACGTGCGCCTCACACGCGCAAGGTCCCCGGTTCGATCCCGGGCGGAAACAAAAATTTTTTTCTGTTTTTTTTTCAGTTAGCAGGTTTCATGTGCTGATATAGCGATACCATTATGAGGAACATCACGTGGTGGGATCATTATTACATACAATGAAAGTATAATTATTTCCAAGAAAAGCTTCAAGAGCATTCTGAAGACAAGCTTTATTCTATTAACAAAATCCCACACCTAGTACCACAACTTAAGGCTGCCCAGAAGGACCACCACGCGGCGATAAGAATGTCCTCCATACTATTGTAAAACAATGCGCGATGCTACCGAATAAAACGCTGGTGTAATCGCTAGACGTTGATAAGGTTATCTATCTATCTATCTATCTATCTATCTATCTATCTATCTATCTATCTATCTATCTATCTATCTATCTATCTATCTATCTATCTATCTATCTATCTATCTATTTGTCCCCGCAGGGGCGGGCGTCTGCGCAAGCAGGCGTTTGGTGTGTAGCGACACCACGGACTCGAGCTAAGGGGGGCTTCGACCTCTCCCACGCCTAGCCGTGCGTGGCTGAGCCTGTCCAGAGAAAAGAGGATTGTTGAGCTGACGCTGGGTGATTGAACCTTTAAGGCCCCCTTCCGGCAGAGGCAACACAACCCTTTGGCCTTGGCTTTACGTAGACGGTGGTGGTGGTGGTACTGGTTAGAAGATGAGAAAAGGCACCTAATTTCAGCAATCCGGTCGGGAGCAGGGCGCAGTGCCTACACGTAGACGGCACCCCTGGGCTGACACACCCAGGGGAAATTGGCAGTCGCCTTTTCCTATCATTCTCTCTCCCTACATCTTCGCCTTTTTCTTTGTTTTATCCTTTCCTGTCTTCTACTCTTTTCATTTACTTCTTGTTTTCCTGGTGGCAGGGGTTAACTCTGTGTAGTTGTTCTGCCCAGAGCAGTTACGTTTGGTTTTAGCGGGGATGCATGGCTGGCGTCTCTAAGTATTTCTTATTGAACCTTGTAGCGTCCCCTTGTTGGGATCGGTAGTGGGTGGTCCCCATAACCGCCGAACTTTAAATGCTTTCTATGGAAAACCCTTTTCCCACACTCCCTTATCGTCGCCTGAAAAGGTGGGGCACCAATGACAGTTTCTTTTTTGCACAGCCCAAAAAGACCTTCCCCAACCACGTCATTCACAGTCAGAACGAAGAGAAAACATTTCAATTCATTTCACAACTCATTGTCTCGACAACTCCCACAGATATATTTGGCCCACGACTGGCTACAAAGCAACGAAGATGGGGAGTGGCGATCTCCTTCTAGAAGTTCGCGACAAGACTGTTATGCCAGCGAGTCCTCGTCAAAGGTCCGTGCCTCTGAAAAAGGCAATCTGGGTCAAGGCCAGCCCGCAGTCTGCCTGGCGCGAACGGCGTAAACACGCGCGGCGCGTCTCTGGCCCACGTGCATTGAGTCACCGGCGCACGTGACAGCGAGCCGACGTCCTCGTGTCTGGTGGTCTGACGCATGGCGCGGCAACCCCATTGGAGGAATCTGCCCTGACGACCAGCGGCGCTTCTGATTGGACATTTTGGTTGGACCCGGTGTAAATAAAAGAAGCCCTGCGGCGCGTCGCGATCGGCGGTCCTATGTGAGTGAGAGGAGGCCCCGTGTCGGAGAGTCGGCATGTGTGTGAGTCGGCGGTTTTAGGCGAAAAGCTGACCTATGTGTTAGAGAGGAGAGCTCGGCCCTTCGAGTCTCTGTCGGCCCCAGTGCCGAAATTGTAACGCCTCTGTATATATGCTGTACATAAACCTTGTTTAACTCACCGTCGTCTCGTCCGCTCGTCTTATCAGCTCTGCGCAGAAGCAGTCGCGAGCTGAGAAACATACGCTACCAAACGGCTGGTGACCTTCCCGTCGGAGTCGAAAGCAGTGGCGCCTTCGGGGCCGTGTCGGTGTCGTCGTCTTTCGCAACAGTGGTGGCTTCGGCGGGATCGGCCCGTCGTTCGCAACAGTGGTGGCTTCGGCGGGATCGGCCCGTCGTTCTCAACAGTGGTTGGCAGCTGCGGGATCGGCCGGCGTCAGCGACATCGATGCGGTGAGTGCCTGATGTTTTCCCCTCAGTTCACCAGACTGCTCTAGCTCAGGTTGTAGTAGTTTAGAGAAGGGCTGTGTGAAGCATTAGAGTGAGCTTTGATCGTTTCAAGCAAAGTCGAAGTGCTTTGAAACCAAAGTTAATGCGGAGGGGGTAAACACGGGAGTGGGAAAAATTGCTTGCGCGTCTTGCTAGTAGGCTTATAGTGGGTACGGCAAGTAAATTGTTAACAGGGGCAAACAGCAAGAGGCTAGTGTGAACGATGGAGAACCTTAAAGTGAAGGAACTCATCGAAATTTGTGAGGAACTCGGCATTACTTTAGGCCGTGCGAAACGAAAGCAAGCGATCCTTGAGATCATGAAGGATGAGGGAGTGTCGGCTGAGGAAGTCGATGAGGCCTGGGTGGATATTAAAGCGCGCCGTGAGGAGGCTGAAAGGCGAGAAGCTCGCGAACGTGAGGAGGCTGAAAGGCGTGAAGCTCGCGAACGTGAGGAGGCTGAAAGGCGTGAAGCTCGCGAACGTGAGGAGGCTGAAAGGCGCGAAGCTCGCGAACGTGAAGAAGCTGAAAGGCGCGAAGCTCGCGAAGAAGCTGAAAGGCGCGAAGCTCGCGAAGAAGCTGAAAGGCGCGAACGTCGCGAGGAGGCCGAGAGACAGGAGCGCCTTGAGATGAAACGACTAGAATTGGCAATCCTACAGTGTTCGCAGGCGCCTAGCGTAGCTTCTCCGACGATTCAGGTCAGCGGTTTTAGAATTCGTGACCAACTGCCACCGTTCGTAGTAGGCGAGGACATGGCGAAATATCTCGTCAAGTTTGAACACGTCTGTGAGCGAAACGCTTTGGAGCGGTCTCTTTGGGCGCGGAACCTGTTAGCTCTTCTTCCCGGCGAAGTGTCCGACGCGATAACTTGCTTATCGAGGGAAGCGTTTGAGAGCTATGACGAGGTTAAGGAAGTGCTCTTGAGACGTTACAGGTTGTCACCCGAGGCTTTCAGGCAAAGGTTCCGGTATGCTGAAAAGGGGAATGAGTCACACGTTGACTTCGCGTTTCGTCTTAAAGCCGATTTAGTTGAATGGCTCAAGGGCGAAGGTGTTTATGACGACCGCGATAAAGTGGTGGAATGCGTTGCATTGGAGCAATTCTACCGCTGCATCGAGGATAATGTCAGACTTTGGCTGCAGGACAGACTTGGGGAAGTACAGTTAAATAAGGCAGCTGAGTTAGCTGAGGAGTATTATGCTCGCCGAAAGTTGCATAGCAGGGCAGTGCGCGTTGAAAAGGATGAAAGGAAAGAGGGCTTTTCAAGAAAACCTGATCAACGTAAACCCGCTCCGCACCGTAATTTCAAGAAGGAACCGTCTCTTACAAAGGATAGTGTAGGGGAAGGGCAAACAGAAGCGGAGAAATCGAGTGAGGTTTCTACAACACAGGCATTTGAATCGGAAAACCAACGGAAGCCGCTAATCTGCTACAACTGCAAAAAGGAAGGGCACATCGCGAGAAACTGTCAGGAAAAGTTTGCCTTCGCAACAATCCGAGAATCAGAAAAAAACATGCGGTTGTTGGAGCCGTATCTCCAAGAAATTAGGGTGAATGAGAAAACGTGCCGAGCACTTAGAGACTCAGCGGCAACCATGGACGTTGTCCATCCTTCATTGGTGTCTCCGGATGACCTAACAGGAGCATGCGCGTGGATCAGGCAAGTCGCCGAGGAGCAGAGTGTTCGCTTACCAATCGCCACCGTTGTCATTGAAGGCCCGTTCGGTAAGCTTCGCACTGAAGCGGCTGTGTCTGCCGCGCTAAATGATCGTTTTCCTTATCTTTTCTCCAACAACTCGGAGCAGCTTCTCAAAGAGCAGGGCAAATCGTTCTTCCCCAACTTAGCGTGCATGGCTCTCACGCGATCGCAAGCGCGGAAGCTAGCGCGGCAGCTTGATCTGGTTCAATGCGGTGAACTCTCAAGTGGCCTTGTCGGCGGGTCGACGGAACCCCAGAAAGGAAAGTTTCCGCATGAGTCATGTGAGCAGTCACGCGAGCGGCCCGTCGCGGAAGCTGTCGGCGCGGCCGGCGCGGTAAGGGGAGACGACATGGCGCCATTGAGTCAGAGCGAGAGGGTTGCAACGCTCTCGCCTGTAGCGGAAAGTTGGAGCGAGCTGCCGAGAGTTGATCGAGAGACGCTCATTCGAGAGCAGCGTGAGGATCTCTCGATTGAAGCGCTAGTGGAAAGCCAAATTGAAGCGCTAGTGGAAAGCCAGAAAAACGCGGCAAAAGTGCTGTCGGAGGAGCACCATGAGGAATCGGTGAAGAAGCGTGCTTTTGAAGTTGATAATCAGGTAATGCTGCTGCAGCCGTCCAAAAGGAACAAGCCTGAGGTTGATTGGGAAGGGCCCGCCAAAGTATTATCGAAGCCTTGCGATACAAATTATGAAGTGAAATTAGGAAGGCGGCCGGACAAAATTTACAACTTGATGAAACCATACGTTCAACATCACGCGGTCGTAAATCTGTTGTTGAATGCTTCAGAGGAAGAGGAAGCAGGAATTTTGAGTTCTAGTGAGGTAATTGAAGGGGGATCGAAAGTAATCCGGGAGCAGATAAACCTAGAGCCTAGGTCAAGTGAAGTCCGGAAGGAGGACCTGAGAAAGATTGTTTTGGTGTTTGAAGATGTGTTTTCGGACCGTCCCGGAAACATGAAGGTGATCGAACACGATATCGAGCTAAGCGGTGAGGAGTCAATCCGCAGCAAGCCGTATCGTTGTTCCCCTGTGCAACGTCGAAAGTGTGAGCCGCTCTTGGTGCCGCATCGGTATCGTCGCCTAAAAGTGGCCGGTTACTGAGATGGAGCATGTTGCTCCACAGCGCAACTTTGACGTCCGCTATCAAAAAAAAAATAAAGGAAAGGTGAACGCTAATGCAGGTGCATTGAGCAGTGCGTTCTAGCTAGTACCTTCTCAACCTTTCGGTTTCTCGTTGGCGATTCGGGGCAAAATTTTGACCTCATCACGACCTGGGCTGAGCGCTCTCGTTTGGAGTGATCTCAAGGGGCCAACTTTATGTGGGATTCTAATTCGTTGCGTTGTTGTAATTGTGAAAAATTCAAGTTCTTACTTTAAGAGTCTTGTGTCCCACATGTGCCTCTTGATGTAGGGGGAACAAAATTCCGATAGACACGTAGATAGGTATATGTTGTACTATACTTTGTCTGGTGTTCTGTCGGGTGACCGAGGGCACTTGCTTGTGTCGTGTGTTGTTTGTTGCCGAACCGTTCTTAGCAAGTTGCAGAACCATCGACAAGTGCTGAAGCCGAAGATGGTCAGAAGAGACGAGTGAAGCTGGTCGACAAGTTGTGGCGACAAGCCAGTGGAGCTGGGATCCGTCGTCAAGAATGGGCTGTATTCCCGGAACAGTCTGGAGCTGTATTCTCCCCATGGCCCTGGAGGCGAACCTGGAGGGACCTGGCGAACGAGCGCACCTGACATCCGAGCCCCGTGGAAGCAGCTCGTCTTTCCGGTGCATTGTCTGGCGGCGGGGGTGCTGTTATGCCAGCGAGTCCTCGTCAAACGTCCGTGCCTCTGAAAAAGGCAATCTGGGTCAAGGCCAGCCCGCAGTCTGCCTGGCGCGAACGGCGTAAACACGCGCGGCGCGTCTCTGGCCCACGTGCATTGAGTCACCGGCGCACGTGACAGCGAGCCGACGTCCTCGTGTCTGGTGGTCTGACGCATGGCGCGGCAACCCCATTGGAGGAATCTGCCCTGACGACCAGCGGCGCTTCTGATTGGACATTTTGGTTGGACCCGGTGTAAATAAAAGAAGCCCTGCGGCGCGTCGCGATCGGCGGTCCTATGTGAGTGAGAGGAGGCCCCGTGTCGGAGAGTCGGCATGTGTGTGAGTCGGCGGTTTTAGGCGAAAAGCTGACCTATGTGTTAGAGAGGAGAGCTCGGCCCTTCGAGTCTCTGTCGGCCCCAGTGCCGAAATTGTAACGCCTCTGTATATATGCTGTACATAAACCTTGTTTAACTCACCGTCGTCTCGTCCGCTCGTCTTACCAGCTCTGCGCAGAAGCAGTCGCGAGCTGAGAAACATACGCTACCAAACGGCTGGTGACCTTCCCGGCGGAGTCGAAAGCAGTGGCGCCTTCGGGGCCGTGTCGGCGTCGTCGTCTTTCGCAACAGTGGTGGCTTCGGCGGGATCGGCCCGTCGTTCGCAACAGTGGTGGCTTCGGCGGGATCGGCCCGTCGTTCTCAACAAGACCCAGTACGACGAGCTCTCGAAATTCGTAGCATTTAATAACATCCCTATATTAGTGGACCCACATAGGTCGAAGAACACAGTGCGTGGTATCGTATCAGATGATGACCTCCTCGCGTTATCTAAAAGTGAATTGCTCGAAAGACGGCAGGAACACAATGTTGTGAAAGTACAAACAATAACAATAAGGCGAGATGACAAACAGATGACAAACCCACAAAGCACATCATTATTACCTTTGGAAAAGGACACCTCCCAGACTCCATTGAAACCGATTACTGTATGCTTCGTGTCAGACCTTATGTACCGAATCCCCGCCGATGCTTCAAGTGCCATGCATCCGACGTACAAGAGCACTTCAGAAACCTGTTGCGCTAACTGTGAAGGAGATCACCCCGCCTACTCCCGATCATGCTCCGTGGAGAAAAGAGAAACAAATATTAGAACTCAAGGTCAAATTCAGCCTATCATTCCAACAGGCACGACAACAGTTTTCTGCACAAAATCATTCTGATCCTTCGTTCACCGACCTGACGCGCCAGGACGCCGCGCCACGTTTTTCGGTGCCCGCGAGATTCACTCCAAGTGTGACCATGGTTGCGCCAGCAGTGCCTCTAGCTGGAGCAGTCTGTACTGCTCCGCCTCCTGCTCAAAAGGGACAGCAGACTACCGAGTCTGTTGGACCCAGGGCCACTGCAAGTGCCCTGCATCGGCCCCTGCAAGATTGACCTGCATCGTGGACGTCTGTCTGTTAAGTCTGAGCATAAGTTCTGGGCCTAATACTGGACGCAAAACTAACATTCATCTATATATAAAGTATATTAAACGCAGACGCTTAAAGTCAATGAATATTTTGAAAGTGTTGTCACGCATTACGTGGGGTAGTGACCGTAAATCTATGATGGATTTGTATGTAGGAGCCTCGTAAGCGCACGCCTAGATTACGGTGTTATAATCTATCAGCCTGCGACACCATCGTCCTTAAAGATGCTCGACACCGTTCACCACCTCGGCATTTGCCTTTCTACAGGTGCCTTTTGAACTGGCCCCGTGAAAAGCCTGAACGTAGAATCAAAGGAATGGTCACTTAATCTGCAGAGATGCTACATGTCCGTCATATACTATCACAAGGTTAATGCAGGCAGGAAACATCCCTGTCACTCCACAATTAATGATGTGTCCAATACTGCCTTGTTCAGCAACCGTCCATCGCTGAGACAACCTTATAAATTTTTCCGTGTGAGGAGCCTCGCTGAGGAAACAGGCGTGCCACTTAATTCTAGGACACCGTTTGGTGGCTCCCGCAGCATATCCGCCGCCGTGGCATGCAGTGGCAGGTTGTTGACTGCGACGTCTTTTTCGTGGAAGTTACCAAGCACGAACCCACTGCACACATCCGCACGCACTTCCTCGAACTGCAACATAAATACGCTTGCCCAGAATTCTTTATAGATACGTCAAAGCCTCATACAGGTGTGTCCTATGCAGCTGTTGACCCATTTTATTCGAAATCCGGTATTCTGCACCCGAAAACAAGCATCTTCACCGCAGAAGCTTATGTGATATCTCTGGCCGTCAAGCATATAAAAAAATTACAACTGCAACGCGTGGTTGTATACACAGAGTCGCTGACCGTAGCAAGAGCTTCGAAAACTCCGAAAAAAACGTCAAATTCCTATCCTTGTATCACTTTACTCTCTTTTATGCACGATCTATGGCCTCAAACGACATGTCGTTGTGTGCTGAGTGCCAGGGCACCGCGAGATCGCTGGGAATGTGGTGGTGGACCAGCTTGCTGCGTCTGCGCACGACCACGCACCCGCCAATACATACATGGCCACCCCAGCACTTTACATGAAACCTTTCCTACGACAGAAGCACAGGGCGTGCTGGCAGCGCCTGTGAGATAGACAAACGGATAACGAATTGCATGTTATCAAACGAAGGCTTGAAAGTAGACCAACAGTATTCCAGATCAGGCTACACACAAGTCATACTTACCACACTACAAATAGAAAATGCTCACTCAACAGATTCACACCTTTTGTCTGGTGGCGATCCACCATTGCGTGAGAGATGTGGAGAGCCGCTTATGGTTCTCCATATTCTCGTTCAGTGAAGTGATTTAGATGATCTCAAAAGAAAGCACGTTTTATTGTGCTACCGACAACAGATACCCTTGCACCCATAAATGTTCATCGGTATATAGAGAGCCACTTTTCACTCATAAATGATTGTTGCCATTTTCAACTGACGTGAGTACTTTCAATGTCATATACCCAGGCGCTCCGTAGCACGACCCTCACATCATCATCATCATCATAATAATCATCATCATCATCATCAACAACAACAACAACAACAACAATCTGTCCGTCCGTCTGTCTGTCTCTCTTCTTGCTGTAAAGCTTATTGAGGCTGCTGTATTCACGTACAAATGCAGAGTTTGTACTCACACTGCACATTTATTCCCGGTACTTGCACTTTTCATTGCAGTCGAAATGTGGAGAAAAACTTTCCGCATTAAGGCGCAGTCTGTAAAAGGATGCCCACATCTCATGCGATGTTGTAACACACAAGCTCGTCGAGTTCCGTGATTTCCGTGGCGTAAAGTGCCCATTAGAAGCGCCTCACAATCGTCGGGTCCGTGGTTCAACCCCGGGTAGAAATGCAATTTTTGTTTTGTTGCATTCATGTAGGATAAAAAAATATTGTCTGTTAGGTCTACAACTTCGGACAGTGGGCTGGAGCAGGGCAGATAGGTCGACAAGGCACCAAAGGGTCTAGACATCTAGAGCAGTTCGAAGGCCCATTATCGCTCTTCCTCCTTTCCTTCTTCCCTCCTTCTCTCCCTCACATTATTCTTTCTTGAATTATAAAATTATGATTTTTACTTACTAATTTCAAAAGACCCCCGAAGGCCCTCATAGTGAGGGCATTTCATGGGGGGGGGGGACAGACATCGTTTTATTAAGCATTTCAAAAGTTGAATTAAAATTCGTAAAATAAATGGCGAGAAAGTAGGCCGTGTACGAAACTCATTTTCAAACACAAACCTCATGAAACAGCATCCAGATTCACCAGATAGCCACCTCAAATAACAAGAAAAGGAAATTAGCATCCTGTGATTAGGTCATAAGCTAAGCATGAAAGATATCCGGAAATTTGCTGAGATTGTGTGCCGTGGCAATGTCTGATGGCAATGTGTTCCACACGGTTATTGTGCGTGGCAAAAAAGAATGAGCATAATGTGAAGACTGGCAGTTTATAAGTTTGACTTTATAGGTATGCTCACGACGGGGAAAGATAGCTAGTGGTTACTAAAAGAATTCATCGTGGAGAGAATGATGATAATAAAGTTTATAGAACAGTGTTAACCAAAAAATTTTTCACGATACTGTAATGGGAATAATGAGAAAAAAAATGAATCGCACAGCACGGTTCTGCAGGGATTCTTTGTTATTGATGAACGTGATCGCATTGAAGAGCTTGTTCCGTAGGAATTTCGGTGTCGGTGTCGGTGTCGTCGCTTGCGAGCGAAAAATCGGCGTTGTTCATGAGCGACACTTCGAGATGTATGCACATAAATAAATAGTGAAAATGTAGGATTCGGGTGCAAACCAAAACCAGGTGTTCTGCGTGACAAGGAGTTGCTCTAAACGTAAACTGTTGCGTAAAGAAACGCTATGTGTATCATGCGTGGGAGAATCGTGAATTCGTGCCAGGCGTCAAAGCATGTTGAATTGCGAAACAAGTGGGTTAATCTTTTAAAGTTGTCCATCATTGCAAGGTATGCAGATGCGCAGGTGCGCGTAACATCTTACGCCTAGTGGATACATTGCAAACTTGCAAAAGGAAGTGTTATGTCAGTTTCGAATTCATACATCCGGTAGACATTCTATAGGGTTGTTTCAAACCACCAGTCTTACCCGTACAAACTATCTTTTCCTTGCGGCGCGGTAAAGGGACCCTGAAACAGTTTTTTGGTTTTGTGCGAACACATTGGACCGGTAGACAAAGTCCCAGAGGAAATTTGCAGACTGATTTAAGCTCTCCGAGTAAACTGTGTGAATAATTACAACGCTTCACAGGTGCGAATCGTTGCAGATCTCTGAGGGTCAGCCAAACGCGTTTTCAACCACCCATTTACAGTACGACATCCACTGAAAGCGTGACGTCATCCTGGCTGCTGATCTGAATGGGTGTGGAAAGCACGTTAGATTGGCTGATAGAGTGGCGGCACAGTCGGAACAGATTCAACCACTCCGCCATCTTCGTCTCTGTTGCCAGACGGCATGTGGGCTGCCGGGCGCACTGGGCTATGGTCTCCGAGATTGCACGCAAGTCGGCGTACAATCTCGGAGGTCATGACTGGGTGAGGCTAAAGTTGTCGAATGCGATCATGAGAGCTCTGCGATCGCCAGCGATGCCAGCGTGTCTAATGAGGTGAGGAGGCAAGACAAGGGTGAGAAAAAGGGTAATATTTGATTGCTCGTAGCGGCCTTGGTACACGGCGTCACTAAGTTTGAGGGACGAATGGTTGCCGCTGAAATTGTGAAGGGTGTCGCTAAGTTTGTGATGCTATAGCCTTAACGCCGGCACACTCCAGATACTGTTGAAGGCGAAGCTCAAGCATCCTTCAATTTTTTTTTACTTACCTACCAACCCAACGTCAGAAATAATGAAAGAATGGTTTTGATTTGAGCAAGCTCGCTCAAGCTGGTTCTACGCAGGACAGACTGTGGTTATACTCATCAGGCCTGTGTACACGTAAGCATCTACAGGGAAAAAAACATCACGCACTTGCTGATTATGACTTAGTGTTTCTAGATAAACATTGTACGATAACAGTGTTCTTGCAGATGCTTAAGACCATAAGCGTGTGCAGGGTTCTTCGATATGATGGGGGGGAGTAGGGGAGAAGGGGCAAAGATTGTTGCCTTTCCCTGCCCCACTTCACCGGCCTGTTTGTAGAGTCCGAAATTAGACAAGCTTGGCTATCGATCCAATCGAGACGCTGACGTGGCCCACACAGCGGACTGTCTTTTAAAATCGACTTTCATGTGCAAAAGATGGCAAGTAAAGAGTTCTTGTAACGCACCATTCGGGGTGCCTGGTCACATTAAAATATTGCTTCACAAGTAGGACCAAGTGCAGGTATAAAACAGACTAGGGGGCCACTCTTAGATGAGAAAGTAATATAGTGCCATCTTGTCCCTTCACTGCTACTCCCCTCCACTCACCCACCGCCCGTGCGCATGTATGCTTCAATTTGAACCGATATGAGCGACGAATATGTCTAATCAGACCTATGGTAGAGTTAAGATAAAATATCGCATGGAAACACTTGTACAACGTTTTACGATCAGGCTGGTTGGTGGACACTACTTTTAAGTGCTCCTCTCCCATAAGATGTATTTTTCAAACGGTAATACTTGAATTTTTTTGCATAAAAAATAGCTCACGCTCTGTAAAACCAACTAATAGGAAATTCGAAACCCTTCCATTGGAGAGGATCGAAGCACAAAAATGAAAGCTGCTTGTCTCATGAAGTACTGTACAGCATGAGCTTTTCGGAATGCTTAGGGTTGGTTCTGAAGTGCCGCAAATGTTTATTACGCCGTTGTTTGAAATACAAAACAAAGAATCCCCGATGATCTGCCTTTATTCATGTTGACGATTCGCTGTAAATATTGCGCAATGAAGTAAAAATGCAACGGCACGAATATGATTGTGTTGTTTTAACAAAATTTAACAACTGCTTTACGAGAAGGGCAATTCACAGGAGGCCCTATCTCATAGGTTTGCAGGATCGATGATGTGCATTGAAGAAATGAAAGCTGTAGCGTTATGTGTTATTCTCCAGAGAAAATGCTAGTATAGGTCTTTCACGTTTCATCCCGAATGACATGGCTGCGTGGAAGGAGGAAAATAACAGAAAAGGGAGGTAAGACAGGAACGTTGACCAGTCTAGACGACCTATAGTACGCTACCCTGCATTGGGAAAAGTGATGGGGGACATTTAAATATAGGGAAAGAAAGAAAGATAAAGAGTGGCAAAAATGAGCTAGTAACTCATGTTTTTTTTAATTTCTTATGTGACTATGATTCTATTTTCATATAATAAAACTAAAACATTCCTATAAAAAATTGGCTGCCATCACGCGACGTGTGCCTCTCTCTCGTTATTTTCCTGGAATTACGCCACTGGTGAAATCCACTGCATGTGTTTTTCTCTGTTCAGTCACGCTTGTTGCACAGCCTTTCACCTGGGGGACCCCACAGTACGTGTGTCAGCGATAATGAGTATTCCGATTGGGAACCGTTCATTGATCCATTGATTTGCGCTATATAAGGACACAGTAAGAGATCATCTACCTGCCCCACTCCCCACTATTTTTCAGTACGAAACGTTATCACAATATTGCTAACAAGGAGCCGATCTGGCTTGCACGCTGCACGATAGAGAAAACAACCGCGCCACTGCAGCGAGCAGACGGCAGCACCGGTGGCTACGTGATAGCGCGAGACCGGAGATGGCGTCGTCCTCCTCTTCACTTTCAACGCTCTCCGCATGGGGGCTGGTTCTGCGTTGTCCCCACTTCCTCCATGCCAAGCACGCACGTGCAGCAGCGGCCATCTTGTCTCTCTCTCTCAAACCTCCTCTCTGAACCGGCGTCGAGGTATAAAAACGTCGCACGGGGGACAGCAGCTGGAGAGAGGCGTGTACGTAGCGTCGGTTGTAGGAGCAAAGTCTTCATATCGCCTCTCTGCTGAAAGCGTGTGTTGTTTTTTCTGCACGTCAAACTCGTACAACGCCGAATTTTCGTATCTTCTTTCGACCGCGTTCCAATCTTCGTCTTCTTCCGTTTCCCGGTGTTTTTTTGGAACCGAGCTACCGACGCAATGGAACGCGACAAGGCATCCGATCAGCTCAAGGAATACAAGGAGACTCACAAGGTAAACATGATTGTTACTGCGATGCGCCCGCTTTTTCCTCTTGGAATACTCGAAATACCTGGCGCATGCCTTACCGGCAGCCGTGCTATGACCAGTGCGATTATAGGTATCGTGCTATGACCAGTCTCACAGTTCCTGCGATATGACAATCCGGTGCCATGAACAGTCCATGACAGGAGCTAGGCTACGGCCTTAAGTATGACCTGTCCATCCAACGAAACTAGCTATACGTAATGTGCACACCTATTTTGTTTTCCTGATCGCTGCTTGATACCAGGCACTAACATTGTAACATTGTTTGTGCAGCTTCGCTTGTCTGACAGCTTCTCGCGCCATCAGTTGACTGCAGTCAACCACCGCTATGGTCGACTGATTATGGTTTTCCTCATCTAACACGGAAGTCGTGGGTTCAAGCCCCTGAACCTTTCACTACGACGTCTCTCAAAATCAGATCCTGTCTTTCGGGCGTAAAACCCCATTATTGTTCGCTAATAGGTGCTTAGTACAAAGCTTTCATCGCGTTCGGTTTCGCTTTGCCTGTAGCCTGTTGAGACGTCAGCTGACCGCGGTCGCGAACCTGTTTACAAGTTAGCTGACGCTTCGCTAACTTTTCCCCGTGCGCATGCGCAGGAACCAGGCCCTTGCTTGACTCGAGGAAAGTTGACAAGCTTTAGCGCGCACTTTTTCAAGGCCGCTTCCATCCACTTCGTTTTACGTAGCGTTCGTGCTGTGTTAAAAGCTACAACGCATCCGAGCTTGCTTTAGTACATTCACAGTTGTCAGTTGTGCATGATTGGAAAAATTATGACTTTAATATTCCGCTTTCTGTTTTGGCGATATCCAACACTGTGACACTAAGCCCCTGGTTCGTGGTAATGTTTGCGTAATCTGTGTAATTCCACGTAATTTTCTTGTTTTTATGTTTTAAGATAAATATGTTGCATGCAAACATCAAGTTATTTGCATGCGCCACAGGAAATGCCCTGTGGCGATGTAGGTAAACTGCAAATAAAAATAAACCTGCGTTCCAGTCATAAGCAGAACTGGCAAGAGCTGGCACAAATTTTCGTATTTCTTTTTCAATGTGTTAATTCAAGTTGACATGAACGGGCTTCGAATGCGCACTGTCAATTTCACGCTCGACGGCTGTGCCAGAATATATTTTTTAAAGAATTATTTCTCTTACATTTTTGGTCGCTGAACATTACTCCAAACTGTACCTCCATATTCTAATTGTGCATTCACGTTGGACGACCTTGTTGTTTGTTCACAATAAGGTTTACGTCAGCGAAAAAAAAAAACGTGGCATACTTCATACTCTTCTTGCAACACTGACACAATTGTTAATATTAAGAGGCCGTCATAAAAACACCATGATTACTTCACGGACCCGTAATAATTTCCGAGTGGGGACCGTAAGACAGGCTAACTTATTTATTTATTTATTTCTCTGTTTGTTTATTTGTCAAATAATGTGAGCCTTTCACAAGCCATTACAAGGTGACAAATTTTGAGAAACTTGTTAATAATCAATCTTCGTAATAATCTTATTTACTGTATCAGCGTAGTATTTTAAAACTTAATTTTTCTTAATCTTCCATCTTATAGCGTAACGCATCGTTCAAAGAGCCTGTATCAAACTTGTTTCTTCTATTGCATTTGTACAAGTTGTCTTCTGTGTATTACGTTCACCCTTCTTGGATTTGTTGTGCGCGGTACTTTTTAAAAACATGGATCGTACAATATTATCATACCTGTAACAAAGCGTTACAATCATTATTAGTCGACGCATAACATCCTGTTCGACAGGAAATTCAACGAAACTTTCGGATTTAGGCGTTTGATCCCTGTGCCGGTAAAGTTAACTATGTTGTTTTGTTATTTTTTTCCTTGAAAAATTGCGTAGCTGCACGCTGCGTGGAGAAAAATGTTTGCTTGTAATCTCTGTAATCTCTGTGTTTTTTTTTTTCCTGCTTACGGCGTTGCATATCCTCCTGTACACCAGCTCTTGCGCTGGGTGTTTCTGAAGAACTGTCTGACGGCTGTAATTTTCTGAGCGTGCCCATCATTTTGACGAAATATTCCGAAACGAGGCATAACAGAGTATTCGAATCTATCATGCGCACTCTCACGTAGTCTGTTATTAACTCTTGGCACACGCATATCCGTACTGTGCCCAGTTGGGAATACCGCTTTTGCGTCGCGCAGATTTATCCTCGACTTTTACCGTTCCACGTACGTCTTCCTATACGCCGCTGGCGGTTTGGCGTAAGAAAGAAAATAAAAAAAAGCCCGCGAAATTGTATAAAACCGCAATCGCAGTTCGAAATAAAGACTACCATATGGGTATTGAGGAGAGAGATAACCACATTGATTTTTAGTTAGCTCGTAACATTGTCACGTTGGTCAGTTTCCAGTGTACAAACGTTAGCATCAGGAACAATGACCCTGCACGGGCGTCTTTCGTTAGCACGTCAGCTCTCGAGGTCGCATGGCCTGAGCGGAAACTTCGCACGTGACGTCACTGGGTAAATGGTACGTCGCTATTATTACTAAAACTCGCAACTAAGAAAGGAGAAAACCAGGGCAACAACGCACGGATGATCGAATTGCAATATGGCGTCCCCATTCACCTGGTGATCACCGTTTGTGCCTGTATACATTGTGAGGCATGTTCATGGGGTAATCACCTGCTCACGTCAACAAACTTCGGGAAAGAAAGTCAAAGCAGCCATTGTGAAAAGCGCATCATTCATTCACTTTAAATTTCTTTTTTTTTTCATATATTGCTGAGCATGTATTTTGGACTCGAGGAATGGTTTCTGGAAAAAAAGGGGGAGGGGTCTGGGATGAAACTTTGCTCCCAGCGGATGGGAACCTCGCGCACGTTAATGAAAAAAAATTAATTACCGACTGGACGTATCGGGGTGTGTCGCTGCTAGAGGCACGAGGGATTTCAAGGCGTTTTAATGTGTATCGTTCGACCTTGCCTCGTCTCGCGCTGTTACGTACGAGGATCCACACTAAACCAAATGGAAGGTCCAGGAAACCCAGCGCCTCTACCGACAAGACGTTTGCCGCCCTGACAACGTTGAAGGATACAACACAAACAAAAAGGCGCAGATGGCCACTTCCTGTTCTCACAAAACACTTGCGCTTGCTTCTCTTTTGAACGTGTGGCCTTGCGCGACAGTCTACGGGACTGGGTGCTTGCTTCAAGGCTAAAGAAAAAGACCAACGCCGTCAACGTTTATACTATACAATGGATCCGCGACTGTCTAGTCGAAGGAGATAGGTATAAAGAAGCGGGCGGACATCATCCAGTAGTGCCGCGGCTGTGTCTCTTGACTGCTGCAACCCGACAGGCACGTGTCATCTATCTGTTCGCTTAATTGGAAGACATGGGCTCACAGCAAAACCGGGATATACATAGCTAAGGACCACCGGACCGCAACCAGGTTGACAGTGGTTTAAGCACGTTATACTCGTCGCGTGACAATTGATATGATGACTCAGATGAAAACCGCCCCGGACTTCCGGTTTATCACTTGATGGGTATCGCGAATAATTCCGGTAGATACCTCTTGGATATTATGAAACCATTCTTACATATGCAAGCAACTTCTTTGGCTAACCCGCCATGGTGGTCTATAGTGCTTTTACTGCTGATTCGAAGGTCACGGGATCAAATTCATACAGTTGGTGGCCTGAATGTTCAATGCAGGCGGAAATGCTCAAGGTCCATGTAGTCAGATTCAGCCGCGCGTTGAAGGAACCCGTTTCCGGGTGCAAGGAACTTTCGAAGTCTTCCACTACACAATTTCTCATAATCATATCGTGGTTTTCCGGGAAGTAAAATCCTAAGTGTATTTAGTATAGCTTCTTTAGTTAGGTCATCGACAATATAGTACTATCCACACACCCTTGACAAAAAGCAGCGCTATGACTTTGTACTGGAGATTGAAATAACGCTTGGACTCTGCTCTGGCTTGCGTGTGCATCCAATTAAGAAATAAGCTCGGGTGTATTTTGTGAAAAAAAGTATAACTCGCAACTATAGGCATGTATATCGCTTTCTGTTTCTTGCCCCTACTTCCCCGCCCCCAGCGCTGGGTAGCAAACCAGATGCCAATATCTGGTTAACCTACCGGCCTTTCCTTTCTCTCTCTCTCCCTCTCTCTCTCTCTCTTCTGTTTCACGTAATGGCGTAAAAATAGCGTCTCTCATCATATATTTGTGATATTCGAAGGTAAGTTGGCGTGCCTGCGTCTGCTCTTTTTTTAATAATGCACACATTGTGCGTATTCTGCTGTCAACTTTGACTAACAATAAATATGCTGGTATGTTGAGCTTTTCTCTTCTAACAAGCTTCTGTAGAACGCTTCCACGCGATGCTAACCCCCACACTCTTCGTGACTTCGCCGCCTCCTTGAACGTGTATATAATCTGAGTGTCCCCGCTTATCCCGGTATGCCACCCCAGAGGACAGTTTTCGCTCCAGCGCCTTATCCGACATTTCCGACATTCCCATAGGCCACTCGACCACTCTTATCGCACGAGGTACGAAGTCTGCCCCCAGAGAAGTGTTTTGTTTGCTATTTCGGCGCGGTGCAACGTTGTCTATTTTATGACCGGCCCTGATAGCGAAAGACAGTTTCACCGCATGTCGCTCAAGAAAACAGCTGTTTGGTTTTGACGACGTGTCGATGCTGTTGTCTTTAGGCTTTCTTGCTTGATGACCACGTGCGTAGCGTTTTTGTCGTTGTGTGGTGAGGCCTTTTACCTGTTCGTAACGTACGGTAAGAATTCAGAGATAAAGTATAAGCGGATTATAAATGTGCAAGAACTTTCGAGCTAAATTTCCTCCCTAGTCTACGTAGCCTCAAGGACGCGCTGCATTTGCTCGTTGCATTTTCTTAACCTGCGTGAGATATATTTTGTTTCTGCAGACCACGGTATAACGGAAAGCTTTTTACCGGCATAAATTGCATCATTTGCTGACTATTTGCAAATTATGGGTCGAAGGCAATGCCTATTTTAAATGTCGAAACAATTTGTTTGATCAATGAAGGCTAGTACCAAGTGCTCTACACTTTGATCTTAGCCACACACTTCTATCTGCGAACAAAATTTTCTATTTTTTTGCAGAGCATGGTGTAAGAAGAATGCTTTCTACGGAAAGAACTTGCGTTATATACTGACTCTTTGCGAAATGTGTGTAACTGAGAAAACAAACTACCCTCTATTTAAACTGTTAAACAGTCTACCTTTGCTGAGGGTCACTTTTGCCATTTACGTGGGTAACCATATAATAAACGATGATACAACGTATACAGTATGAATTGGCATGGGCCAGCAGTGTACGGCGTCGGGGGTTACCTTGCAGCGTGCGTGTCATGAATCTTGATTTGATTGATTGATTGATTGATTTATATGTGGGGTTTAACGCCCCAAAACCACCATATGATTATGAGAGACGCCGTAGTGGAGGGCCCCGGAAATTTCGACCACCTGAGGTTCTTAGCGTGCACCCAAACCTGAGCACACGGGCCTACAACATTTCCGCCTCCATCGAAAATGCAGCCGCCGCAGCCGGGATTCGAACCCGTGACCTGCGGGTCAGCAGCCGAGTATCTTAGCCACTAGACCACTGCGGCGGGGCCGTATCATGAAGCGTGGCTCTGCAGTCAATTCTTTCGCGGTCCCTGCCAAGTCATCGGCACTTGTAGCACTAGCCGAAAATGAATAAAACAATCACCTGCAGGTGTTGGCGCTTGGATGCTTGCGCAATGAGATGCACTAACCTATCGAATAATCAGTCGCGCTTTCGTTGGGGCATTGCTTTTCTCGCGTGAATCTAGGCGGAGTGGCAATAATATATTTCAGCAAAGTTGCATTTTTTTTCTTACACGTTAATGCATGTCACTAGCACTGCAGCTGGCAGTGCTACTGAATGTTAAGTTTTAGAGAGAGTAAAACGAAGCGAATAGAGTGCATGTGTTATGTTGAATTTTATGGATTAAGAATGGTAGCTATTCACAAATTAAATAAAGCCTGTTGTGTGAAACAGTAAAATACATGTACAGGAGGAGGTCCGATAGCGCATTAACAGGGGAATCCCCTGTGAAGAATTGACCATACAACGTGGGTCAGTAATAACATCAACGTTACAGATGTAACTTGTGTTGTAATCGAACAAGAGAAAAACAGTTCGAGCTGGTGTGTAATCATAACATAATTCAGATTGTAGTTAGTGCCTTGGCATACGTGGTGTTTAGCTCTAAACGCAGAGTACATAATAGGCCTCCATCCGTCGTCATTAGCGAACTTTTTACTCCGCTTAAAGTAACACTGAATTCATTTTTCTCTCGTATGTTGGCGCAATCTATCCAAATGTACACATTTTTTTTTTTTCATTCGACTCCTTTGGACTTCGAAAAAAAAAAACTGCGGGCAATTAATACTTCCGGCCTTCAGCGTGACCCGCTTTTTCCCGTTGAACGTCGATCCACAAAATTGGTTTCTCTCTTGACCTGTCATATTAGACGAGCGAGCTAGTGTCTGCATTATATGCGAACGCCTATTCCATCTGGTGCCGCGTATTGTCTCCATTCGCAAAAGCGACATCACTTGAGGTGTTTAAAACCGCTGATTCCGAACTTGCAATCAGGAGTGATAATACACGTATATTTTTGCAAACGTTTATGTGTGTATATGTGTCATACACACATGAAGCAGCTAGGCTATGTTTGCGAATCACGCTATGAAGCAGAGGCACATTCTAATGGCGAGAGAAAAAGTGCCAAAATGCCTATTACGCCATAATGCCTGAGCCTTTGTGTCAAATTTGAAATTCGTTCGAAAGTTTTGTTTTGTTTCACACTGAAGCGCGTTACATTTCCAAGATTTCAAACGGAGAAGTTGAAATCACATGATTGGCAAAAACAATACGTATACATGGTCGATATAAGTATGTTCGAATATTCGCTACAAAATAAGCTCTTCTTCCTGTTGAGGCGGTAATTACCTGTTCAATATCTTCTTTAGGAATATGTGAATTTACTGCTTGGTATACTTCAACGACTTATTCATTACTGCTCGAAGTACACAGTCTCATTGTATATCCTCTAATAAAGGTATTTTTGGTTAAGTAGTTA
The DNA here is from genome assembly GCA_013436015.1 of Rhipicephalus annulatus. Lineage (NCBI taxonomy): Eukaryota > Metazoa > Arthropoda > Arachnida > Ixodida > Ixodidae > Rhipicephalus > Rhipicephalus annulatus. The sequence continues at coordinate 599,880 of WOVY01016115.1, forward strand.
GTCAATGTGGCTTGTTAACTTCCAGTGCCTACAGCTATTTTTGTGTACCTACAGACAGCCATATGCAACAACTTCGTGCAGGAAGGTGTGAGGAATATAGGGAACTAAATGGATTCAGTCTACCCTTCCCCTCTATCATTCCAATTTTTTTGTTCTTGGTGAAGGTTTACCCGCCGGCATATTGCTCTAGGGATAAGGGAATGCACATCGATAATTTGGTGCCTGTGACCACAGATATTGTAAAAGAACTGCATGAGGACACAGAACTCAAGGTCAACTCACAAGTTGCGGTGGAATGGCAAATGCTACTATAGCTATAGTGAAGCTCTGTTCACTTTGTTTAATGTGAACAAGTTCACAGGAACTCCCACTGGTAGAACAGGTCTGCCATGGAATTCTCCTCCTCAATAAAATTTAAAAAAACTTTAAGATGACCAAAATCATTCTTAAAAGTGGTACCCTTTGGTATTTTTTCCTATATCGAAAACGTATATACCGTTATGTTTCGTGACGTATTACGTAACGATTCGGCTTATATATAGCGTCTGCATTTTTCTTCATTCGCGCATACTCTGAAAAAAAAACATAAATGCTGCCCGCACCGCATCGTGTGACAGTTCCCTTCGCATAAAGAAAACAAAATGCGCTCCTAACAGCATGAACGTTCGCCGAGTGCAAGCCTTTTCTTTCGAAACCGACCGCGTCTTTCTAGTGCCGCAGCCACATACTTCTCGGAACAAATGTCTCGCTAGCCTCAATAGGCAACCCACTTGTCATATCGAACTGACAGTCGGGCCTATAGAAGAAAAGGAACCGCGTTCATCTTTCATGAACAACATGAATCTATGCACTTTTTTCTCCTTATTTTTTCTGAACTCCTGTGGATGTGGTTCATCGCAGCCGGGTGCAGTTGCAAAATGCTCGTGTCGCACTTGCCAAGTCACAGAGTGTGTTTATAGCTGTCATTCAAACTGGTTCGAGTACATTTGCCTTTGGAACAAAAGTAGGTGTGCTGCCCGGTGTCTGGGTTGCGATGTCTCAATAAAATAGCATGAAAGGAAGTTTAATTTCTCTTAGTTCAGCCTTGAATCACGTGACACGCCACTATGCCTGCATTAAACACGCCAGGCGGCGCTATAGAAGCCGCTCCGCGGGTGTAGCGGCAAAGTTTACTGCGAGAATGACATGCACTGGATAGGTGTGTTAATTAGCGAGTCGCATATTTATCTGCGTATTGGTACTTGCCAAGGTGGTGGCGGTATACTTAACTGCTAAACTAATGGGCACGGGATTGCATTCCGGCCGCATTTTAATGGCTAAGAATATGCATGAGGGTCATGTACTTAGATTTTGGAGTACGTTAAAGAACCGCAGTTGTCAAAATTTTTGGCGCCCCCTACTTTGGTGTCTCTTATAGTCATGACGTGGGGTTGGAACGCTAAACCTCGACAGTTATTCTACTAAACTGCGTAGGAGAGAAGTACCATGATGTGCTCGGTAATATAATTTTGTGTAAAAAAAAGAAAACTTCAATTAGTCGCGTTTTACGGGTCCAAACTGAAGATTGTTTCATAGAATGCCGAGTTAATATCTTACATTTTAATAGTAAATGCTCGTTTCTCCATCATTATCAATCGCCAAAGAAAATGAAGCACAATAATTGTTACTTCCTTGCGCTTAATTGACATCACATCAGCAACGATTAGTGATTTAAACTTTCGTAATACTTATGTGATATTACGTAGCTCCTAGTATTCGCAGGATATTCTGGTTGTCAAAATTATATCAAAGCTCTCATGAAGGCGTCATTTTTAACACTCGGCTCGGACTAGGCACAATTCTTCAGCTTTATTTTTTTCGGCCCCCTTTTCGAAGAACAAATCACTGCATATCTTACATATTTAGTCACTAATAAGCATGATATCGCTGGTAATTGAGGTGTAAACAAATAGGACAAAATTGTTATTCAGTCCTATAATGTGCGCATGCATGCGGATTGGAACATTTCGTCTGAGGCTGGAAAAATTAAGAACGTATACCCTATATACTCTCGAGGCTGTGCAATGCACCGACAAGTACAGTATAACCTGCCTTGTTCAACGCCCCGTTTGAAACTGACTCACTAAACACGATAATAGTCTCCCTCAGCTGCGTTATAAACCCACCTGGTCTTCTATATCGCCGTTTCAAGCGACACAAGTGCGAAAATTACAAATAAAGCATCAAAAAAAAACATCACGCCAGCTTTTAACACCTTAATTCTCGTCGCGGCAGTGTTGGCCGGTTCGCATGTATGCGAGCCGAGTAGAGTGGTTTATTCTGAATATTTTAACGGCCGAGCTGCCTACAGCCCCAGTAAGTCCCTGGGGATCCCTGTTCCGCACTTTCTAGCCCATCTGCGAGATGGAAGCCCGACGAGAGGTAGAGGACGTGGTGAAAAGTACTGAAGAAGGGCTTATTCTCGCCGAGTTTACGCCGCCTGTGTCAGTCGACAGTGATCATTTGTATCGTATTAGCCTGATATATCATGTTTATTGTATATTTTACGAGTTGACACGTTGATGCCACTCTTTGACGCCACCACGCACGTGTGGAAGTTTTCTTTAATTGCAGGCTTTGCCGGCAATAAACCGTCGGTAGTTTGGCGCTTCCCTGTCTCTTTCTTCGGTCCTTCTTCACGTATTTAGCTTTGCGCCAGAAGTAACACGTTTAGTATGCTGAAAGCTCAGTGGACTAGAGAAAAACCCCAGTGTAGTGAGTTGAGCCTGGTAGAGAGATGCCAGCTACGTCGAGAGTGTGAAGCTATGGACATAGAGGGGGAGAGCAAAGGCGATACTATGGCGGTAGAAACGGAGGTGGTGTGGAGAAGATGACCGGCTTACAGTCATCCTGGATAACCTGCATGGTATCGCATCGCATTTTTTTTAGGAATGCTTGCCTAGAGTGTGTTCTGAAATGTTCTGGAACTGTCAAGTGTTAAGCTGCAGAGTCATGTCACAAGCTCCGTTCAACTAGCCTTAGTGACGTTAAATCAGCGAACGCTACACATAATTAGAGGGGGTGGGTAAATCATAGCCTGCCAGTAAAGAGTAGTATATATATATATATATATATATATATATATATATATATATATATATATATATATATATATATATATATATATATATATATATATATATATATATATATACAGCTTAGGTGTGTCGAGATCTTCGTAGGGGGGGGGGGGTGTTGTTTAATTTTGGAAGGCCGACGAAGGGGCCACAGGGCTTTCTTTCACAATGACCGCGTTGTCCTTCGGGTATATCTGATACGAAGTCGTGTGGTCCTTCTCGAAACCACTTCAAGTTGCACAGAACACATAGAACTAGTAACATACGCATCCCACTTCAAGTTGCACAGAACACGTGCAGGAACTAGTAACATACGCATACTTGATCGTGTCCTCCTCGTACGAGGTCAGACTTCTTACAAATATTACTAACACAATGATAAAAATATGGCGGTTTTCTGTTCGCTCCATTGTCCCGCACCTTCGTGTATTCTTGCAGTGGACGGGAACAATGCTTCAGCCCTCGGGACGCGTCTTGCGATTGCGTGCGCACTCGGTGGTGCAATTGTAAAGCGTGCAGTGTGCAAGCTCTTGTGCTGTGAAATTCAATGCGAGTGCTATCTGAGCCTGAAGTACAATGCGGAATTCACTGTTGCTAGGCATCGGTTTGGACACTACATCTTTACACTGATTGATAACCTGAGAATTTAGCAGAGGCTCTACAAGCATCGAAATCTGCCGCAATGAAGCTGTACACTTTATACGATGGAACTGTACCAGTGATTTCAATTCATTTCATTTATTTACCCTAAAGACCTCAGAGGGGCATTATATAAGGGGTGGGTATATATAAAAAAATTTGAAAATTTGTCCGCGAATAAATCTTGTTTCTTAATGAGGGCATTTGAGGTAGTGATGGAAGCGATGTGGCGCGAAAGGTCGTTCGAGTCTTTAGCTGTGCGGTGGGAAAATGAAGACGAGCAAGTGACAGCACGTGCACATAGGCGAGCAACGTTAAATGGATGGTCTGAGTGCTTGAAATGCGCATAGGAGGAGGTAGAATGTAAGGTGCTTGACGAATTCAACTGTTATAAAATTATTACCTGATACCGCCTGATTGAGGCTTGCGTGTCTTGAAGGGGCACTAATTCAAACAATAAATCGGTGTATAGTGATGAGAAATCTAACGCGTTTATTAATAGAAAAGAAAGCCATGGTCAGTACTTTTAAATTTCGCGCAGAAATATCCCCGCGTGACGTCATCGACACATTACCAGCGGTACCGGATCTGGCAGTAGTGATGGTGGCCAAATATTGAGAAGAAAATAGCTAGGTTGCCGCACCACTATTTTTTTTTCTGACACAGGCCAGCCACTGGCAAACAAGGATCCATACATCTTCAGCTTCAGGCGAGATTTCGCCTTATGTCGGCGATATATGACGTCATTCGTGACGTTTCCGATCGGGCCACATGACTCCGTGCTATTAAGGTACAAGTAGGGTCGCCCTTTACGTAACGCCGGAACTATGTGCACGTATTTACTTAACTGCAGCCAACGTAAAACATGTCCCTGAAACCGCCACGTAGGCGCCTTTTCTCTCGAGTTGACCTTCCGATCGTCGCAGTCAGCTGCAAGGAGGCCAGACTGACCACCTCCTTACCTAAGCAGGCCTGTGCATACGGTCAGCGTTCAATGCAGGGCGGTTTCGCTCGGCCAGCGTTGCTCTTGTGAATGGTATAACCTCGAGACAGGCAGGTCAACGCTTTTTGCACGTATGTACACACGTGGCAGTGTTGCTCACGGTGGGGTGTATCCACTCGGTATGGGAAGGTCGACTTGTTGCGCCGCTCTCGACAGGTCTCGACTTGCCTCGTTTATTTGTGCCAGAGGGTGTCGACCTACTTTTGTTTTTGTTTTGTTTTCTTTTATTTTCCGAGCCGGTGAGTGGTTTGTTGCGTGCGTCGTGTTCTAGGACGCGTCCGGTTCTGCAGCGATTCTTCAAGATATTGTTTTCTGCAATGCTCAGGGGCTTTCTGCCGGCCGAGATAATATTGCAAGCTATATATATAGGCCGCATTATATATATATATATATATATATATATATATATATATATATATATATATATATATATATATATATATATATATATAACATTTGCGAAACAAGGAGTAACTTATTGAAAGATAAAGAATATAATGGCTTGATTTTCTTTGTTACACTCAATATTAATCAAAACTAACAGACATCAATTCCAAGGAAAGTAGGAGGGGCGTTATTAAAACTAATTTTAATTTAAATGCGAAGGCAGATAATTGGACGGAAAGATAACTTATACCACCGGCATGATCCAAACCTGCGACCTTCGTAATCTTTTCTTTCACAATTCTTTATTCACAAGAGGTCACAATTACTTCGAATAACATTCCGCCTACTTTTTTTATCGGCATGATTGTCTATTAGTTCTCATTATTTTGTGATAGTCCCCAAAAGGTGATATTTGCCGATAAGGTGCTCAGCCTGGGTCAACCACTAGATTAGGGGTTATGGTGCTTCATTGCACACCCGAAGGTCGTGGGAATGAATCCCGGTGCACTTAAATTTATGTTAACGTCAAAGAACTTCAGGTGTTAAGTATTTCCGGAGCCCTCCACTACGGCATGCCTTATATTCATATCAAGAACTGTGGCTCAATAAAGACCGGTATATATTATTAGCCGGAGTGCGTGAGTTAATTATTCAGCCGACGTATAAATTGTTACGTTTCTGTGCGCCGCTTAGGAGACGGACTCAGAAGACGGAGAACCACACGAACGCAAGCGCAAACTTGATTGATTGATTGATATGTGGGGTTTAACGTCCCAAAACCACTATATGATTATGAGAGACGCCGTAGTGGAGGGCTCCGGAAATTTAGACCACCTGGGGTTCTTTAACGTGCACCCAAATCTGAGCACACGGGCCTACACAAGCGCAAACTTGAATCTATTGAACAGGCACATGATGATTTACATAGTCTTCTAAGCGGTGAACAATAACGTAACAATGAATAAATAGCAATAGATATCGGGGGGGGGGGGGGTATACACTTTGCGTCATCCACGAGAATCACTAGCATCGGGGTCGCCATTGTGGAGGTCCGTGCGCAAATCGCACACGAAAACAAAACAAACAAAAAAAACCTTGCTATACGCGCTGTGTTCGAGATCCGTACCGAAACTTCGTTGTCTAGATAGAGGCTTCCGGACCACTTCTTGCACGCTGAAGCACGAACTGCAGGACGACGAGTATGAACGAACCTTCAATATGGCGGCAATGGTGCTGCCCCCTTGCGGATCAGGGCACTGTGCATGCAGCACGACGTATAAAATTTTCACCAAGAGCCCGTGCGCTAGCCGTCAGGCCAACCTTGGTTCGAGAATCCAAATAGCTGCGGTGCGCGAGTTCCTGCTTCGAAAGGCCGATCTTCCGACATTGCCAAGCCAGCGAAGGGAAGGTCAGGCATTGCCGCCAAGGGCGTGGCAGTGTTTAAAATATGTACAGGGCAGAGAACATACGGTGGGATCCGGTTTGTCGGCGAATCTCTGCAACGCTCCCGCGAGGCATGCAGCAGCGATTCCAACAGCCGATCAGTGGAGAGAAGGTGATTCTTAAGAAAGAAAGGAAGAGAAAAGTGAGCCCCGTAACTGTCTGCTTCAGTGAGCGACACCTCAACAGTAGCTCACAAGGGATGGGGGTGAAGAGGGATAAAAAGGGTAGGAGTAAAGGTGTAGAAAAGAGGAAGAGACGTGAGGTGGTAAGCCAGAAGGAGCGACAACAAACAGAGGGGATAGGAACGATAGGAAAGATGGAAACACGGTCACAGGAGTCCGAGCACGGGGCACCACTTGCGAGAGCTCTTGTCGGAGTCAGTAGATGGCGTAGATCAAGTCCAGTCGGTCAGAGCTACACTGCCGTCGAAGGTCGTCGGCGTCAGGAGGTGACGAGTGGAGGAAGCGCCATTGCAAAAGCAAGCTTAGGTGTTTTGCTTCGCCCTTGGCTTTTGTATAGCAGCTGGGAGCAAGTGCTGGGTTTGAAAAAAAGATGTTGCCCATCAGCAGCCGAGGCTACATTCGAATCAATCCGTGGGGGCCGTAGTGGGCAACAAGTTTTGGGTGCACACCCGTCAGCAAGAGTGCAAGGATCATTGCCATTCCGATACCTTTGCCGTTCGCGCCGTTCAATGGCGAGCTGTCTGATGTCAAGAGCACTTCTCTTATCCATCTCGTCATAGTAATGTTAGACTAGGGGTCGGTGATCTTTTGACGTGGAGGGCCGAGTTGCATGATGCCCACAAGGAAGTGGACCGCAAAGCAAAGCGGGGGACACTTCGCGGTGAAAGACAAGCTATTCGGCGAAATGACGAAAATGCGAAAACATGAAATACAAATGTACAAATAATACTGTAAGTATACATGTCAAGAACTTGTAGTTTACAAACATAAGTTACAAGCACAAAATTGGCAGCGTATCTGCGCGCTTCGCTGCAAATGCCATCGAAAGGCGATAATGTTCTGTTGGCCTTATTTCGTGCATAGCGCTGCAGCCTAAGAAACTCTATGTCGTCTTTTGGATGATGTATCTATGTATTTTCTAATAAAGGAACACGCAACCTATAATACTTTTGTTTTGATGTTGCACCTATATTATTTGCTTATTGATGGACCACGTTCACAAGTATGACTGCAACCACCAGTTCAAAATAGCTGGGCGATCAGTAAGTGCCTTAACTTTGGCGGGCCGCTGTATCGTTTCGTGTTAGAGACAGACAGACAAACTAAAATTTCTGCGTTCAAGTGTCTTACGACAGACTATTGTCTTTAAAGCCCCCGTCGAGGTCGAAACTACCACATCAGCTGTAGGATAAGAAGTGACAGGGGAGTAGGAGGGGGTTCTGACGCCATGACGGTGTCCGAATAATGCTGCACCACTGATTGTGAACCCTAGACAGCTATTCCGTGGAAGCAATACTGTCGACAGCAAACAGCTCGCGACTAGATGGCGCAGGCTGTGATTTCAGGTCGAGCTTCGCTGGTCCGTGTTGCTCACGGGTGTGCGTGGATCGCTATTTTTCCGGTCTCAAAACAAATTCGGCAAATAATTGTGTCTTCTGGATGCTTGCTCAGATTGCATCATGATTGTCATCAAGGGCCATACTATCAGACGGCAATATATGTGATAAAATCTGATCAGGTCGGTAAACTAGCGGTTGTTAGTGACAGTCAAAATAAAGAAGACATGGGCATGGACTAGGCAAGCAGCGAGAGGGTGAGATAATCGCTGGTCATTAAATAGTGTGATGGATTCCAGAAGGAAAGCACGCGACGGAAGAACGGAGTTGGGGGGGGGGGGGGCATTAGATTGAGAAGTTTGTGTGCGGGCATAACGTTTTTCGTAAAGCGGTCGCAGGACCAAGTTGAATGGCTAAACATGAGAGGGGCCTTTGTACTGCAGTGGTCGCATTAGGACTGATGATGATGATGATGATGACTCGACCGTATTTTTCACTATTTGTCGCCGAAACATTTAAAAGGGGATGTCCGTAGAAGTCTTGTTTTTATACTTAATCTAACCATCCCAACGTCTACGCTTCTCGCAACTAATTTCTTTTTTTTTTATCTTCCTGAAACAAAAGTGTTTTATGCTGGGGCCCACCAAGGCATCAATGACGTATTTCCGTCATGGAAGTGACGTCGAAAAAATACGCACGATCAGAAGACAAAGAAAAAGTGCTGTCATTGGGAGTCGAACAAGTGACCTCTAGGTACGCCGCTACAGATGCCGGGCCCGCTATCCACTGCGCCATGATCACATACTTCGAACGCTTAAAAATACGCCTTTTATATCTATCACAATCTTCTTAGCGTACTGGTGCAGTGCAGTAATTCATCATGACCATGCCATCCACGATTGCTTCAATCAACGCGTCGTTTCTGAGCGTCCAGCTCATTCGATCGGCACGTTTTGAATAGGAGCATGTGCAATTTCGTCAACGCCAAACACACCCTCAGGTGGCGATCTTGGCCAAACGTCTGCGTCACTCCTAGCATTCATCCATACCAAAAAAAAAAAAGCTCTGCAACGCACAGAGCAACGCGCCTGCTTCGTGTGGATCACAGTGTATTACGTAAGATACACCGTGGTCTGGATGTACTAACTCCGCGTTTGCCGCTTACGTTCACCCCTCGAAAAATTGTGGCTGCCCCAGAGACAAGACACAAAGTGCATTGCTTTTCCCTCTGGTCAGGCGGTGGCGTTTAATAACTGCAAGATGCCGTGACTAGGCGATCTGAGCCCAAGGCTGGCGTCCAATCAGTCGCGTTCTTCTTGCTGTCACGTCGCTTCCTCTGGTTCCGTATTCACCTATGTCCACTAGGGTTTGTTTAATAATTATCGATGAATGTTAGTCGTCGGGATGAAGATGTATGACTACACGATAACCTAGGCATTGCGTAAACTCTCTTATATGAATGTACAACAAACATTAAAGCAGATAATATGGTGGTTTTGGGAAGTTAAACCCCACTTATCAAACATTAAACCAGTTCTGTAAGGGTAAGTTTTACTTTCGCGTTTTACTGATTTCCATGACGGAGGGATCAAAGATGCTTTTGCCTTCTTCTAAGGCTTCACTAATCGCTGACGTTTTTCGTGGCTCTATAGCTAGACGATCGTATGCGAACATTCGATAACACCAGGTCGTGGGTCATCGATTATGGTTTTTCCCAAGGTCTCAAGTTGGAGCACGCAGCTTAGCCTTCATCGTTAGTAGACCTACTTGTTGTTTTACTTGTTGCACTTAACTTTATAGTCTCTTATCTATGACGGCGCGTTTGGAGCCCTGCGTGGCTGACATATTTTCGCCATGACGCCCACAGCACGTCGTCCAGCGAAACGATGACCGTTTATCGAATACTTCCATCGCGTCCTTGGCGCCTGCAACAGCTCACTAGACTTGTTCATATATTTAAAAAAAACAAAGTTCAAGCATCCGGAGTCGTTTTTTTTTTTTGTATACACACTGAAGCTACAGCTGCACGTAGAGAACCGTTCTGACAAGTGAGGCGCATGCTGCGGCTTCGGAAAAATGTGTTGCAACGAAGAAAACAAGTGCTTGGCTGCACTACCGATGAAACTCCTATATATATATATATATATATATATATATATATATATATATATATATATATATATATATATATATATATATATTGATCCTCCACCGCACCCTCCTCCGAGAGCTCTGTGTACCTTATAACGTGGTTTTGCATTGCCTCCGTGATCGACCAACTTTAACTTTAGTAACGTCAATTTACGTGTCATTGTAGCGACCGTGAAGACGTCGCAAATTTTGGTGATCTGGCGCAGAAATTTTTAGCTGCTCTCGTGTGATGCCAACAGTCACTTTTCGTCCTGTGGTGAGGCATCGAACCTTTGTAAAAATGTATTGGGTACGCAAGAGCGAGAGAGAGAAAATTAAGACAGAAGGCCAAAAGGCTAAGCAAGCTTGGCTAAGCTCCCTACAGGGGGGGGGGGGGGGAAGAGGAGCAACAGATAAGATGGAGAAGTCAAAATAAGAGGCAAAAAAGAAGTTTTTTTACATAGTTGGTTTGAGAACTCTATGTTAGAACAGTGGAAAGTACGGGGCGTTTTCGAAACTGCGCTGAGTTCTGTGTGTTTCACTGTGCCCCCTAGTTCGCGCTATTCTGTCACAATGCTCATAGTATCGGGTGTGGTGGTCCACGATGCTGCGAATTTCAAATAGGCATTCAAGCCGCTCTTATTGGTGTTGTATTCGATTGGACGCATTAATAACTGTTTGGAATAATTCCATGTTCACTTCTGTTCTGGCATGACAACAATTCGTCCCTACTTTCCGACTTCGACGTTCCAACTTATCATATCGTGATTCTGGCAAGTCATAACCCAGAAACTTCTAATGATTTTAAAAATTGTTATTAGGCATTCACCAGTCTTTGGCCCCAAAACGGCGCCGCGCTTGCGAACGGATTCGCTTCGGTTACTTTCGGCGCATTGGCGATGATTTGTGGGGTTTAACGTCCCAAAACCACCATATGATTATGAGAGACGCCGTAGTGGAGGGCTCCGGAAATTTTGACCACCTGGGGTTCTTTAACGTGCACCAAAATCTGAGCACACGGGCCTACAACATTTCCGCCTCTATCAAAAACGCAGCCGCCGCAGCCGGGATTCGAACCCGCGTCCTGTGGGTCAGTAGCCGAGTACCTTAGCCACTAGACCATCGCGGTGGGGCTCGGCGAATTGGCGTTGCACCTGTTCATCTCCACGATACTCGATGAAACATAGTACTTTTATGGACGTCTATTAGACGCCAAAGCTTTTGAAGTCACTAAATAACCCAAACAACAGAGCCGTAGCCTACAATGCTTGATGCAACATCGCTAGTTGCTTAGGCAGGATCAAAAGCTTTCCTGCGTCTGCCTTTCCACGCCCCACCCATATCTGGTATCGCTCGGTCACTATCCGCAATACATCTATCGACCGTCGCTTCAAGGCGCACCTGCTTCCTCCAACGTCGATATATCTATACCGTTTTGCCGCGCCATCATCAAGACAGGAACCCTGCAGCGTCAACGTGTCCGTAGGCGGTGTATCCAGGTCGTTGACATCAGCCCGTAAGCGTACACGGCTCGTCACCCAAGCGTAACGCTTCGGCAGCTGTTTCGTTCCTGTTGTTCGCTTTTTGCAAGGACGGTGCGTCTTTTATCACGTACCCGCAGTATTTTAGATGCTGGTGTGCACGCTGGCAACTTTAGATCGCCCAATGAGCCATATTTTTCGGTACGTCAACACTGACTTATTCGCTCATAACTGGCTTATTTGGCTGAGATTTAGTTCTGCTACAAAGTATCCGATGTCTAGGCAGCCTGGAGAAAACATCCAGCATGTTCAATGGAGTAATCAAACATGAAGAAAAACTAGTTAAAACCGCGAAAAGCTGCACAAAAAGGAATGAATGGCTTGCGCATACAAAAACTGACGTCAAACGGGGCTAGTACAGGTTCGTTAAGGTTATATTTTTTTAATTGTTCACTGCGCAGCAGGTATTGCACATTATCACCGTGCTGGCGTCACCACAACCCGACTCGCCACTCCCCGACTTCAACAGTATGCAGTCCATCGTGCATGAAATTTCGCGGAGTGTGGTGGTTCTCATTTTCTTCTTTTTCCGGTGTTGTACATCAAGAAACGGGCGGGTCATAAATTTTTATCTTCCCTAAATCTGTTGCCGCGAATCCCATAGTAATTGCTTGACTGTAAGAAAAATACAGCTCCTGCGAAATAGGTCAGTTCTAAAACAAACATCCAGTGGAATCTTGTGCTTGAAGATGGGCTGGCAGTGCCTTTTTTTTTTCTTTAGATCCTGTTTGACCACTTAACCTCACTGTCCCGCCCGAGAATGCACAGCGAACGGGGACACTTGTCTGTTATCGAGGTCAGCCGTCTACAGTAGTTGAGTGGACGGCCGCTGAGCTGGCTATTACGTCGCGTGGTCCAGATGGGGCGTAAGCAGGAAGTCTTCTTTGTCGACGCAACAGGGGGCGTACGAAGGGGTAGCTGGTCGTGCACATAATTAATGATAGGACGTCTTCTTTTCGGTGCATAAATGGGTGATACAATTGGGTCGCACTTCTCACAGATGATAGTAGTGCTTAAATAATCAACTCAGGAAACTAATGTACATATCGGACCCGCTGAATCAGCACTGAGCGTTTTCGGCAGCGTCTGACAGCCATAAACGAGCGTCTCGCATAACGTTCAGAATCTTCACCAATTCATGTATTCAAAATATAAGGTTAAGCCGCCAGAAAATTAAGTACACAAGATTGTTGGAGAAACTAAGTTGGCAATGTCTAGCTATATCAGTTCTTCAGTAATTTCTTCGGGCACTAAAAATGCATTGCTGTCCAGCACAGGTGTGATGTCGAATGGCCACCATGTTGAAGTTGAGTTTTTAAATTGTATTTCAGTGTTTTCTTGAAGTGAGAGAAATTAGTCATTATGTTAAGGCATGTGCACGCAGAACTGCTTGTGAAAGCATACTTTTAAAAAAATGTTATAGCACATCTTGTAGTAGCCCACTTCTAAACTGGTGCTGCTTATTACGACTAGTTCCACGTGGGTGTGTCTTTATAACTGGCTTCACAACAATCAAAGTAGGGTATTGGAACTGGTGCAATTTCAGTGTCTCGTTTTTTTTTATTGCTATGCATTTCGTGTCTAACCAAATGCGGCTCTTTTTTTTTAAAAGACAAACGAAGAAGGTTTATTTTAATATCAAACGAAGCATTTTCTTCAGGTAATGCAGTCGAAGGCACAAAATTGTGATATATGCTGCAGACGTCCACAATATTTTATAATTCTGTTCGACTAAAAAGAGCATTTGTTACACGAACAGTAAGGTACCTATAAATTAGCGTATTCGAAAGACTGCATCGCAAGTATTGCTCGCTTGCTTTTTTTATTTTTTGCGTTACGTGGTGTACTTTCCCTGTTTTTTTTTTTTCTCGACGGAAGCATCTAGTAATTTTTTATCTTGAGGTTGGTCCGTTTTCAGACGCTGCTCACGTTCCTGTACAGGTTTTTAGTCTGCAGTAGTGAAATAGGCATAATTAAACCGGGGAATATGTTCTGCAGACATTGTACCAGCAGTAAAAAATATAACAGCAGACAAATGACATTCGCCTGCGATTACTATTTAATTACTGTTATTTATCCAGCAAACGTCAACACTATATCATGTTTGCCAATATTGCGACCACACCTGACATTAGCAATAATTTGACCGGGTTGACCATTGTGTAGTCGGCATTACCATCCTTAAGAATCGTTCGCTGTTGGACCAGTTGCTTCCTGTCTCTCTTGGCTAAAACGTTTCCTCCTTTATTGAGGTTTGTTTCGCTCGAAGATTTCGCAGGGACACCATGTTTCAGCCAACGGTATAACCATAATTAGCCAGTGCTTTCCCTTGCCGGTAGCAAACGAGTAAATACAATGGCTCAGGACAGGGCTATTCACGAAATGTGGTAGCGAACGCGGAGATGCGCACACACATTAAGGATAACAGGGACTGAAAGGTACTTTTCATGATTCTTGGAAGGTGGATGGTGTCACGGTATTGTCACGATCCTCCATTGCTGCTGGTAGTTCAACGTCATTCTTCAAAAATGAATGGCTCGATGAATGTACGCATGCATGGATGGTAAAGCCCCGTGATACAAAGTGCCGTTAATTAAAATTTGTTGGACAAAAAATGTAGCACGGGCCACCCTGCTAAGTGGGCTTGCATTCGTCAGATAGTAGTGTTCGGCTAGTGAACGTGTTTTCGGGATGGCAGTTGAAGCAGGCAAGTCTACTTCCCGAAACGCTTGCTCCGCGATAATCCGTTTTCTCCAATGAGCTTTCATCACTTCAAGCCTGCACTGCTTCCTGAATATTTTTCTTCTTTATGGTGCCGCTAAGCCATTCCTGTAGGTCATGTTCCATTTTGCACACGCGTCGCCATCTTCTTTCCTCTTCCCTTGTTTCCACTGAGGAATATTATTTACAAACACGTGCATCGTGCATCTAGACTAGCCGAAGGTCCTAACTGCTCTCTGAGTTTCGTTTGTATCCATTGACGAGGTTTGGTATTTGTAAACGCGAAAGTCATCATCAAAAGCGAAAATTGACTCTCTGCGTCCTGCGTCGGCGTCGTCAGTTGGGATGCAAAAAGTCATCACCACGTGATGACGTAACTGTGACTTTACAAATAGCCAAAGTTTGTCGCTGTCATAGCATCTCTATGACGTCACATCACGTGAAGCTATCTGATGACGTCATCACATGATATTGTCGCCTGGTAAAAGGTGCGCCGATCACGGAGGCCATGCAAAAGGGAGCAAGATGCAGTAAGCTATGTGCCACCGGTCCCAGAAGCAGTGCTAAACCTTGTTAAGTGCAGAAGGGCGTCGGAGGGGTTGGGGTAGTATGAATACATCGACTGGGAAGAAAAGACTGCGTTTGCCTTCCCGGTGGTCTAGTGGCTTAGGTACTCGGCTGCTGACCCGCAGGTCACGGGATCGAATCCCGGCTGCATTTCCGATGCAGGCGGAAATGTTGTAGGCCCGTGTGCTCAGATTTGGGCGCACGTTAAAGAACCCCAGGTGGTCGAAATTTCCAGAGCACTCCTCTACGGCGTCTCTCATAATCATACGGTGGTTTTGTGACGTTAAACCCCACATACCAACCATACCAATCTACCAGCGTTTGCCTTCCAGCCACCTTAGGCAAACGCATAAGGAAACTTGCGAGTTCTTTTTAAATCTCTAACGATGCAGCATCCCTTGCTAAAACTTCTATCGTTCCTCCATTATACAATGTGGTGAAGTAGCGAACTTTTGACGGGGACGAAATGGAGAAGACCCTCGCTACTAACACTCCATGATAATGCATCAGAAGGTTCTATAGTTCGTCGTACCATTCGTGGCTATCTCAAAGCTCTCAACTCCAAACATATTTGTGAGAAGCAAACACACGCCCATTATCTATCTGCGTTGGATTCACGTCTACGCAAGCTCGTTGTAGCTTTGAGATATGCTACCTATCTGCGTGTACCAAATGTACGCGTGCATTGGCACATGGCCAGGGAATTCAGAGCAGGTTGCTCAACTCACACCGCAGTTAGGGGATCGTGTTTACCTCTCCGATAGGTAATGAGTGGTTGTGATACGTAGCCCAAATTGCAGCCGTATGTGTCCGCCTAGTTGTGTCCATTCTGTTGTCGCCTTCTGATTGCGAGCGGAAATCGGTGACGAAATAGAAACGTGCGTGCTCTTTGTCACGTGCGGATATGTATTTGTCCAGCGGTCATCTGGAAGGTAAACGAAGTCTCGCGTTGCTCTAATTCAAACATCAACAGGAACTAAATCTATATTACCCATCCACAGTTTCATATAGAACTAACAGTTCTTAATCATTAGGCAGCGCATAAATTGATAAAACACAAAAGATGGCAACACTACGACTATTAAGATCCAACTCGCCCGCCTTTCAGTCCTTCTAAAAGTTGATCGTCCGCCGTGGTAGTGGTTTAGCGCTCGAGTGCTGATCCGAAGGTCACGGGATCGAATCCCTGTCTCGGCGGTAGCATTTCGGTTGAGAATAAATGCTTGAGGCTCGTGTGCTTTGATTTAAGTGCACACTAAACAACTGACGGTCAAAATTTCCGGAGCCTTTCACTATATATACGGCGTCTCTCGTAATCGCATGGTGATTTTGGGGCATTTAACCTCAACTTTTATTAGTGGGTGAGCAACATAAATGTGACTGGTTTCAAGCAGTTTTTTTCCATAACATTTTCTTGAAAAAAAATACTGAATTTGCCTGTGGGAGGCAATGACTAAAGGCTAAACGCTGGACGAGGTCTCACCTCCCGAAGGCACCTCATGCCGTCACCACCAAAGTCCAGCCTGGGTGCACGTTAAAGAACCCCAGGTGGTCAAAATTTCCGGAGCCCTCCCCTACGGCGTCTCTCATAATCAAATGGTGGCTTTGGGACGTTAAACCCCACAAATCAAATCAACCAAAGTCCAGCCACCGTGAACAGCAAACTAATAATCAAAGTCGACGTCCATATTTTAGTCATTGCTGAAACCAGTATTCCTATTTTTTTTAACCAGATGCCACATCTCCTTCAGAAATGACCCGTATATCACATGTGAAAAAGGTGTCTTTCAAATGGCAACTGTAAGTGACTCTTTGCTGAAACTCCCCCGCTCCCACAATCTTCACTATCCTGGCCTTTGTGGAACTAAACTTAATGACGGTGGTTCACTAGCCGAGGTAAAACTGAGCTCAGATGAGGTGAGCATCGACGTTCTCGCGTAAAAGGGTGCCAAGAGCAAATTTTCCACTTGATACGTGTGACGTTCGCCTTGCTTAAGTGAGTAATTACAAACTCCACGGAATGGTGTGTGTAAGTGGGTGGACGAGGTGCCAACGTGTAAAAACAAACGAGACAGAAAGAAATGGTGAAAGCAGCGCCGACTCGGCGCCGGTCAGTCTCGTATCTTCATGAAGTGCGCATCTATGGACAGCTCAACAGAAAAAAAAGAAAATAAACACTCAGAAAAAAAGCACACGGTCATTCGTCGACCTCGGATGCCACCGAGGCTGCTGAAAATATATATTTTTCCTCCTACCCGGGCTTTCCTTCCTTCTTTCGCAACACCTGCGTATAACAATCGCTTGTCCGCAGTCCAACGTGAAGGTATTGTGAAACCCGCGTACTTTTTCTGAACTGAAGGGCTGTTGTTGACAGTGCCATAGAAGGCACCGTTTCAATCGTGCCCTGTGATATTTATTGACAAGTTTCGTTGCTATTCCGTTCATGTCGACGAGTTTCGAGTGTACCGAAGAACGTGACATAATTAATATTCCGAAGTGATCCGTGCGAGTGTCGTGATTTTCTTGGTGTGCGTGCGTCAAAAGCTTTCGCATGGTACTCAAGGCCACCGAATCGAACCTGCATCACATGACGATGCAGGAGAGTATTGGCCCGAGGACATACCCATGTGATGACGTCACTCATAGGATGCCGCTGGTTGTGTTGTCTGTTAGAACACCGCATTTCCAGCGCTTTTGCTGTGGACACTGTGCGTTCTTTCCTTTGTTTCGAAGCTGAGTGCTTAAAGAAGCGGTAAGACCTGACAATACGGGCACGCAAACTATGTATCGGGGCCCCCGGTAGAACTCTCGTGTCTAATTTGCATCGTAAAATCGCGACTAAGAACTGGTGCAGCTATGGAGGACAATGCAAGCAAGGCGAGCGCAGCGCTGGCCTCTCTATAGTGGAGGCCCTCGCGGCCAGCATAAGACTTCGAGTTTCGCCAAGGCATTTTTAGCAAAGTTAAGGAAACAAGACGCTGCATATAAGATATAATATTGCAGCGTCGCTGTGCCGCAACCTTCACAGATTCCTTTCACTGAAATATTTTTTCCGAAGCCATGAACTTCTTTTTTCTCTCTCTTTTGATGGATGTAGAAAGATAGCGCGCAAATAGGACACCGGATACTCCTTATTTATTTAGGTGTCTGACGTACATCATGTAGGGTCTAAATCTCTAAGCGTAACACTTAGTACATACAATATACAACTTTTGTACCTGCATTTAACCTAACACTTATCCGATTCACTGGTCCGCGATAGGCAGTGCTCTTTAAAAGTGCTCTCATACCGACTTACTCGAATGGACGTCATCGTTTTCGGGCTTAACGGTTGATGTATACAGGAGCGCACACATTATGTATACCTCCATTTTGGATACCGCTCCTTCGTGGCTAGCTGGTAGACAAATAGTGGCGACGCAGGCTCTGTTGTTGTTGCTGCGTATTTCAGGTCGTTTTCAAAGACGATACAATCTTTCTTGGGCACCTTCAACGCAAAAGTTTTGGTCTGTCTGTCTGTACGTTTGTGTTTGTCCGTCCTTAACGATACACTAAAAGGCACCATACAATACCAGAAACGGCCGACTCCACCCGCAGTGCCCACCAATATTGCTCAAGGTTCAGTGTTCATACTTGTGCGATTGTCAATTAAAAAAAAGGCAATTATTGCGCATATCTGAGGTACCATAACAACACGTCAATATTCTGTATGTGCGTCGTTCGCTAGGAAATGCATACATAAGTAATTCTAAGGACCGTAGCGTTTATCACACTGCGCTGACCATGCAACGCTTGCACGAAAAGGCAAGTGTTTCCAACGCTTTGCTAAGACGACACGGTGGTGGCACCTACCCGTCGCCTTGCTTTCGACACTTTATCACCTCCGAGACGGGCGCGCACGCCGCGCGCTTCGTTTTCCAAGATAACTGTCAGATAGCGCTCATGTCTCACGTGTGACGTGACTTGACACGCTCGTTCGTCTCCGCTGCATGCTCGAGGCACCCTAACGCAGCGCCTCCAGAATACCAGTCACCAATTTTCTTGCGCACAACATTAAATAAACGTTTTGTTTACTCTCTCCAGACGCAGGACTATCGTCTTTCGGTGACATTTGCAGTGTAACATGCAGATACGGGGCCACTTGTTTTTTTTTTTTTTGAGTCTTAAGGACGTAATCACAGATTTGTCTGTTTCATTCGCACAGACAGAACGCATCTATAAACGCGCTGTCCTTATTCAGGAACAATAAATCGCATCTACAAGGCAACTGGAGGCAGCAGAATGTGAAAAGGTGGCACAGTTTGTCAACTTGGTACTGCTGATATTTTTTTTTGATTGCTTGCGTTTCTTCACATCATGAGCTGCACTGAACAAGAACGACAACAAAGCCCCATTAGTGCTCATCAAAGATAGTCCCTTTTCGATGTCAGCGCTGGACTGGCATATCACCTATATTGGCGATAAAAAAATGACAGGCGTTAAAAAAAACTGACATCGAAAATTTCCATCAAGATAGATGTTGCAAAGTGAATGGTATAGACAAGAAAAATTATTGGTAGGCGATATTTGGGATTCTTGGTGCACGTCATTTTCGCGATAACTTTTACGAAGCGTGTGCATACTTTTTTTGCACTCATAAACTAAATTTCTAGGATTGATTGATTGATATGTGGGGTTTAATGTCCCAAAACCACTATATGATTATGAGAGACGCCGTAGTGGAGGGCTCCGGAAATTTCGACCACCTGGGGTTCTTTAACGTGCTCCCAAATCTGAGCACACGGGCCTACAACATTTCCGCCTCCATCGGAAATGCAGCCGCCGCAGCCGGTATTTGAACCCGCGACCTGCGGGTCAGCAGCCGAGTACCTTAGCCACTAGACCACCACGGCGGGGCCTAAATTTGTAGGAGGCCAGATTTGTTTGCATAGTGTGAAGTGGATTGGGACAAGCGAAAGTATACAACACAGTAAGGAAGTACTCATAGCAGATAGGATGATGGGTTACATTGGTTCGTACTTTTGGTGGATGGTATTGGCAGGTACATGTGGCGGGTGGTATTGGCAAGTACAGCCGCGACCACGTTTGTGCAGAGCACGCGAACAGCCTGTTTTTGCTCCGCGCGGCGAAACCTTGAGACATTACCGTGCCCTGACGTGGTCAGCCTGACAATTAGGCCGCATGCTCCCGATACACCGTTTCAGACCCCGAAACTGCCTCGAGGTTTAGGCCCGCAGAGCCAAAACCAGCTGCTCGCGCGTTCCACACACACGTGGCCACGGTTGCACACGTCGAGTCTGATACAGGCAGGTACATGTGGTGGGTCACATTGGCAGTTGCTTTCGGTGGGTGATCTTGGCACGTATGTACGTTGAAATCACAGCTATCCTACCGTGTGGTGCGAAGTTTCGCATTTCTTTATCACGCCAGTCGAACCTCATTCTTCCGTGATCATGCAGTATGTTCTCTGTAGCAACAGCCATTCCGGTGCATTCAGACATTCTGAAGACTCGCCATCACCGCTATCGGGCCTCCCCCGGGGGCTTTGCCACGAGGGCCGTGTGAAGACCCTCCATCTCCTTCCAGGTGCCCGGCTACTTCACGTTGCCGCTTGCAAAGCGCGCTTGCGCGCCGCTTCCAAATTGGCCCCGGTCAGTTTAGCCGATCCGGCTTGGCTGGTTTTCGGGCATGCCCCCCGCGGCCTGCACTGGGGCCCTCCCTTCCCCGGCGGAGATTCGGTCGCTGCCACCGGCGCGTCTCGTTGGTGCACGGTTGGCTTCCCGTCTGGCATGCACGCGGATCTCTGCTTCGTCTGTAACGAAGCCAGTCTCAAGGTGGCGCTCGCGTTCGCGGTCACTTAGTGCACATTTCTCGAGTGGAACGGTACTAATTGTACGAGGAAAAGGAGATATAATATTCTTCTCTGTAGTTAAAGCAAGACGAGCGCTTGGGTGTTCACGCTTCGTTCGCGATTAATCGTTCTGCGCGCCGCAAGCGCCCGATTCGACTGGATTCAGATAATATACTAGCACCGCACGCTTTTGTGAAAGTGTTTGTAATAGATGGTTGCAAGAGACGCGGGTAGCGTAGCTTGTGAATCCGCGTGCTTTAAGTGGCAGCGCCAGCGATGGAGGACCTGCGATCCCTGTAGATTCGTTTTTCTTATTTATGTTATCATACTAATATTGATACTGGGTGTTTTCTTTCTTTACTTTTCTAACTGCCATGACTTAAAAAAGAAAGTGTCTGAGGACAGCTAAACGCACGATTTCCGTTATTGCGCTGTCGGAATGAAATGAATTGCCACGCCACTAAGCTGTCATTATTTTCACTTTGGTAATTTTTTCTATCATGCTTTTATTTTTATGGCTCAAAACACGCAATATTCTTGCAGAATACATTTCCATTGTTCTTCAAGTTTTAGTTATTTCATTATCGTCGCAGCCATCCTTAGACACGCTCTCAAATAGGCGTACAGACGTCATTACGACACATTTTACTCTCTATTAATGAATGACAGCGTAAATTTAATGGTTTGTTTCCTTTGTTACATAATAAGGGAAACTAACAGTCAAGGATACCACGGAAAGTATAGGAGATGCTATTGGAAGTAAGTGCAAGGTAAATGTAAAAAAATAAAAGTGGACGAAACGAAAGGTACGTGACGCCAACCGAAACAAAACGTGCTCCACACTCGCCGCAGTGGATACTGGCAGCGCTCACACTGCCATGTTTAAAATAAGCATATTTGATCTACAAAACAGATGGAGGAATGAGTATACCGCCGTAGCTCAGCGGTAGAGAATCAGACGGGTCATTCGAAGGTCACAGGTTCGGGGTCTGCCGGTGGCAAGTTGTCTTTAGGCCCACTTTTCTTCGTTCACATTTAAAGCACAATTGCTTCTAATAACATAACCTGTACTTTCCTTGGCGTCATTGTCTGTAAGTACTCAATAATCTCACACTCTCGTTTTCTTTAATGCAAGAAGCACTAATTATACCCAGTGGAAGCATAGGAAAACTATGTTTTTTCGGTCCCATGTATTCAGACGTATAAACGCGCTTCTGGCATAAAGCCTTTTCTTAGCCAGGCTGGGAGTTTTGTAAATCCAGAAAAGATCCTGTATCAGCGGCCCGGCTTGCCTCAGCTCTAATGCAGTACACGTTCTGTGGAATTCGCTATCGTGACTTTTTTCCTCCTATGCGCCTACCGTGGCAGGTGTGTATTGCAACGCGTTCAAGGTACACTGCAAGCAATGTTGAGAGCTAGGCTGGCGCAGGTCTCTCCTGCACTGTGCACATGCAAAAACGCCGGTAAATGTGCTTGGCGTATAAGTGCCTGCTTTTCTAAACAGCGTACATGTGCGCTTTCAGCTGCGTACGCAGAATCCAGCGCGTTTTCTGTTTTTTTGTGCACATTAGCGACAACGGCATTCAGTCTGGCGCAGGCGCCTTTGCTCCGACCATATGCAGACTCTTACGTAAAATATTTTGCAGCTGGATTACAGTAAAACCCACACGCTTAACATTGCGTCGCTGCCATTTTGGTAAGTGATTACTCGTTTTTAGCAGGCATCCAGGGGTTAACTCCGTTTTGCTCCAGAACGTCAGCTGTAGGTGTCTGGTGTAGCAATAGGTTCGCGGATGTCGGTTTGGATGAAGTATAGTGGATTCGATTTCCGGAAACAGCATTTTGTCCGGAGCGGTATATGCAAGCACGCCCACAAAGACTTTAGCCGCAGCCTAAAATTTGTTAATATAATGACACGAAAGAAAAGATGCAAGCTTGCGATGAAAATATCTATACACAGTGGTTATGTGCTCGAACCGACCTTTGGGCAACTGGACCTGTCTTCTATAGTCTCGAGAAAGACAAGACCACTTGTCAAAATGCCGGCTTAAGCACACTATATACTGTTTGCTGTTTATTTTTCTTATCGTAAGTCGGGCCATGCTGTTTCTTATAACCCTCAGTGCGGCGTGCCTTATTATCATATCGTGGTTATGGGACGTAAAACTAGAAATCTTCGTTTTACTTGACGAGGCAGCAACAAATACGTTCTTGTTTGTCCCGAAGTACTGTAATCGTGTGTGCCTTGCAAAACCCACAATGAGTTTTTTTTTTTTACGCAAGCAGTACTTTCTACTTAGGTGGAATGTCGGCGCATTACTTGTCTTATGGTTGCTCACATGCGTCAGTCAATTACAATACTTGTAATTGTGACGTCACAGTGGGTGCATGTGCTATATTCGTCGGCCTTCTCAGGAGGAAACTATTCGCTTCGAAATGCGAAAGGAATATATGCAGTACGGTTCTGTGGTGTAGAATTCGTACTTTAGAGTATTCACTTGTCACTAAAATTCAAATATTCGTGCGCATGTTGGTGTACCGTTTTGCACGCGAAAAATATGCGTGGCGCCACCTGTTGTTGGGTCGCCCTGTCACCGTAAGTGGTCTAATCTGTTTCTTTTGTCGGTCGTTGAAATAAGCCTCCGTAGCCTGTAAGTGCTTCTACGTGTCGAATCATCGCTTGAGCGAGGCACTCCGCCCCGTTGCGACCTTGACTGCCCGCTTACGTGGCCCTGGAATATTTCCTTCTTTTTAACCACGCAGAAAAGCCTGCGGGCATTTCAATTACCCGGTGATGATAAGGCTCCTTTACACATCTAAGACTCGCCAAGCGTTTCTCCTCCGATCTGCCCAAGCCTAATTAATAACCAGGAGATCGACGATGCAATCTTGCTTCTTGCACCCTCGCGTGAACAAAAGTGAAACTGAGATTTAGCGAGTCTTTTTTCTTCACTTTGATTCCGTGAGCGATCGTTGGGTGGTACTTTGAGGAAAACTTAACAGGTTTAGAGACGTGTCGAAGAAAGAGAAGTTTAAACGTGTTCGCCTGCTTTATTTTTAGGCGCAAGACACAGAGATATTCGCCGAATGCATAAGGGGCTTTTCGAAAATTAGCACTTCAATTTGGATGCGCCTTGACTGTTATCGAGTTGATTCGGCTCGCATATGAAGTGGGTCTAAACGTTGACAGAATACACGACCGCCAACTTTACCAAGAGGTGTGGTCTTAGTACTTCTATGGTTTCTGCTCGATCGTCACAATAAGTGGAGCTCGCAGCACACACAAAACACGAATTTACGCGTGTTCGATCGTGAGTACGCTTGTAAAATGCACGAGTCTCTTTTTTATAAGTTTCTGCGCGATGTTTTACGGACTTGCATTTGCTGCGATTTTTTAGCGGCACGCAGTGCGTGCAGTGTACGAGAAATTCTTTCGAAAGGGGGGGGGGGGGGCATTCTTTTAATTTGAAGTTGAAGCCGGGCATGATTTTGTGCTCTGTAAGAGTCCTTATCCCAAAAAATTCAGGCTACGCCACTCGCACGCGATTTTTGTGCGATGTGCAGCGCAAGATATATCTAGCGTGCGTTCCTTGGACGTATCTCGGATAAAGGATAAAGATAAAAAGTCACAGCTTTGCCCCAGAGGTGAAGCAATGATCGCGATAGCAACAAATCACGCAAAGAATGGCAATCAGATTGAAACGTGCCCCACGTTTCTCACGCACAAATGACGCACGAAACGTAATCACAGATAAACGCGAATAACTTATGACAAACGGTGCAGAACCTGCAAAACGTGCATAGTCGCTAGATTGTATAAGGGAGTTTTTTCGGGGGCTATGTATACTCTTGCGCATGTTGTCAAGTACAGTTCACGACTGTGGCACGGATGATCGCGCAAACGAATTTTCACGGAAAAGGTCAAGCAATGAATGTGATAGCGACAAATTGCAATGTTATACGAAGCGAGGCTGGCCGTCAATTCATTCATATCTCACGTAACTCTAAAAACGCTGGTATAAGAGAATACGGCTGCTCCAGGCACACTCTTGGCACCGTTTTTTTTTCGTGTTGAGAGCGCAGCCTGTAGAAGCTCCCGCCCGCTGTGACAAGGCATGCGCTAATTGTTTCCGTGATAGCGCGGCAACCATAAGCGCCCCCCTCCCCCTTGTTCACTCATAAGACAAATGCGCGCGCAGACGACCATGGCTGGAAAGGCAATGTTCACTCCGCAGAAAGAGGAAACTTGCGCATCCTTCCCTGTATGTATATTTATTTATTTATTTATTTATTTTCAGATTTACTGCCAGCCTTTGAAAAAGGCCTTTGGCAGGAGCGGGCAGAACAAATAAAAGAATGCGAGAACATACGCAAATACGTCCACAAAACAACCGCAACAATGAGTGGGAACAAAATAAAAATATACAATTACGCAATCAACAAAGTGACAGCAGGCACTATACATACATACATATACGTGATTGACGGCGGCGACGACGACAAACCAGCCAAAACTCTCCGTATAATTGCAGCGCAATAGAAAAGTTGCAGCATCTCCTGCTCAAGGGGACCATGACGCGTTGCAAAGCTGCACAGGAGGTTCGTGCCGCGCACGCGAGAGGGGGCCAACTATGAACGGCCACCAACAACGCAAATGCGCTCTGTCTCAGGGAAACGTAAAACGCGTTTCCACAGGGAACGTGCGAGAGGAGAAAGAACGTCAGGGGGGTGCACATGCACAGTGGAGGCGTGGACGCGACACTGCTGAGGAGGCGTTGCATTGCCTTCGGGGGTGACTCGGAAAAGGCGCGGGAGCGTAGGAAAGGAGCGAGAGCGGGAGGGGCGCGCATGCGCTGTAAGAGTGGTCACGCCGCACGCCAGATTGGGCTCAACCCTAAGACGCTTCGCATCTAAAAAGATCTAGGGCGGTGTTCTATACCAAAGAATCCTTGCAACAGTAGCACTGCGTCGCAAGCTGCGTGGTTGTAAATTATTCGAACTTTTCAGAACCCATTCGCCACCTTGTGGTATTCTGTAGCAGTTATTTGCAATATACAGTTAGACACGATGGGAAAAACTGGTTTAGGACTGGCTTAGCAACATTAGATGCTAGTATATTTCTGATAAGAAAAAGAATATGGTTTTCACCGAAGAGTCGTTTTAGGTAAACTAGAACTCTCGTCAAAGTATGAAAGTACTCTTTTTAGTGGCCAAGTTAATTGACACTAATAATACTGGCAGTATCACTCTTCTAAAATGCTCAATTTCATTCTCTACACAGCCGGAGCCCCTGACCACTTCGTGGGGTGCCCCTGTCGGCGACAAGACCAATGTTCTCACCGCTGGACCACGAGGTCCTGTACTGCTTCAAGATGTCGTCTTCCTGGATGAAATGGCACACTTTGACAGGTACACCTTTTTTGTGTTATCAGTAATACGAAATCCTCATATGACTCGTCGAACAAGTAAGGTGACCGTCGGTATCAACACGACTGAGAACATCGCCCAATGACGTATACGTGACATAACATATCGTTACATCTTGAGACGGGATGACGTCACTGGGCCGTTACATAACGTCATGTCGCGTGATGACAAAAACAGATGATTTGAGGTCTCATTGCAGCTTCAGGGGAGGCTCGATTTGAATCCTCCTACCCATGGCCCTTTTGACATATATGCCTAAAATGCTAGGCAATGACCAAGTGAGTACCAGCAGTCCAAGTTCTTGCTGAATAGTTTGCAGGCTTTCCACACAGCTGTTGATGATAGTTTCACATTTTTGCTATGACAATTCGCAACTGACCCGTCTTGGTTTGCCTTTAAAAATATGCGAACATTTATTTGCGAAAAATGTGATGTGTTTATAAGGCACGGGTTGTAGCGGCAGGTTTTACAGAGTAATTAGGATCTTTGGGGGTTGTTTAAGTTGTTTTTTTGCATTCGCCTTCATCAAAATGAGGCGCTCAGGAATGGAGCACGCGTGCAGCTGCGCAACAGTTTGGTCGCTAAGCTACCGCGGTAGGTAATGTACCTTGCTTAATTTCACCGCTAATACAACCCGCTTGCAAGTGTTGACGATAAAGGAAAGTACAAATCAGATGGTAGCATCAAGCGCTTGTCAAAGTTAGCTTCCCTGTAGAAAGATGTTTGTTAGAAGAATCTTGCTTGGGCGGGGATCATTTTGTTGTACACACCATAACCCACGAAGAGAACACGTAGTGTCAATGTAACAACAAATGTTACCATAATATTATCAAGCATTGTGTCGAAACGAATGCACAGGTGTGAATCGAATCCAGTCCTTTCTTTTTTTGGAAAATGCCGTGCCACGGTGGTTTAGTGGCTAAGGTACTCGGCTGCTGACCCGCAGGTCGCCGGATCAAATCCTGGCTGTGGCGGCTGCATTTCCGATGGAGGCGGAAATGTTGTAGGCCCGTGTGCTTAGATTTGGGCGCTCGTTAAAGAACCCCAGGGGGTCGAAATTTCCGGAGCCCTCCACTACGGCGTCTCTCATAATCATATGGTGGTTTTGGGACGTTAAACCCCACAAATCAATCATTTTTGTTGGAAAACATCACTTACGTGACTTAATCATTAGAATATTGTAGCGGTTAATGGCCATGAAGAGGCACACATAACGTGCATGCCGAGTTGTACGCATTAACTTGCTTTATGGACAAATGAAGAATCGAGTGGTATTACTTCCTGTGCTGACGTGGCTAAGGTGTCTTACTGACACGAGCAATGAGTTTTAGTGACACGAACAATGAGTGACTCTTTTTTCTTTTCCAAACACTTTGGTCGAACACTTTTGGTTTTTGGAATATTCAGGAAGCTGCTTATCCAGTAAAGCTTGTTCAAAATTGATGGTTCTAGTTTAGGTTAGATATATTGGATGCATATCATATCATATTGTTTACTGAAGATAAGCATCTCTTAATTGTCAGAATGATTATTGAAAGCTAATCGAATGATTTGCTGCTCTGTCACGAGCAGCTACGATTGTTGCGTCACCAGGTCGATTAGATCTGTCAAGCACATTCTTTTATGAGGCCTTCAAGGTCTCCTTCGTCAATGCGACAAAACACAGTTAACCCAGGGAATACACCGGAGGACGTCAGTGCCAACATGCGAGTGTGAAGACTTTGCTGACCCCAAGGCCGAGAATTAGGGTCACCTTTACATAATGTTTACTTGAGTGCACAAATATTTGAAAATATATCTTGGCCAATCGAAGTCGTCGTAAAAGTTGGGGGTTCTTCGTTCGTGACAGTATTACTTAGAATTCTTGAGCGCAGTGCTGAATCTAAACAGTGACAGTTTTGCCCCAAGGGGAAGCAATGAATGCGATAGCGACAATTTGGAATGCAATGCTGAGAACGGCAAGCAGATCGAAACATGCAGCGCGCTGCTCACGCACAAATGAGGCACGAAAACATACACAAGATAAGAGCAAACTAACAGCGTTTACTGCTCAACACTTAACGCACTGTTTAAAAAATATGATCCACGAAAGGTAATCACAAGGATATATGAGTGCAAACTAATAAATGTTCCAGTTGTTATACTTCGCTGTGTATGAAAAGCGCACTTTATTCACAAACGAGGCCTGTAAAGGGAGTGAAGTGACATTTCTGGGCCCGGCAACTAACCCAATCGTTCCGGTGAAAGCCAAAGGCACACGATTCTTGATCCCCACCGAAGGATAAGCACACGCACGAATATCTTCCCCCCACATTCGCGGGGAAAAGTAGGCGTGAAAGACAAGTGCCCGTGGACTCATCGTGACGAGTAGGGTGCCGAACTTGGGGGGCTTTTTTTTTCTTGTGTTCTCATATATATAGATACGTGTACATATATGGTGAATGACGGCCGCGGTGGCGGCAACGGCAGAAAGCCAGCCGAGACTGTCCATATAAATGCTATCGCAATAATAGCACACCGTCGGTCAGCCGCTCGTAAGCCAGCAAATCGTTACATGAGTCCGCGAAACATACACAGTGCATCCACTCTTGGCGACCATGTTCCCATGGCAAAACTGAAACACTCCGAGCGCATCAACGCCCGCTCACTTTCATGCAGTGGTTAGGGTGTCGTGCTATTCGTTCGTCCACGTGCATGTCTACCGCATACTAATAACTTTTTATTTAACTAAGAAACTGCGTGTTTTGCATGATGGCCACAGTAGTAGCCTGTGTGTTTAGGTTACCTGTGTTTGAATCCTCTAGAAACTTTCATTTGTTTCTCTTTTTGTAACAGACATTCCTTATTTGGTCTTTTATCACATCCAGCTTACATACACTTTTGCCTTACTTTTCATTATTTTAAGGATTCGTTTAAGTCCTTGCAGGAGCTTAATAATTGGTGTTTTACCAAAGGCATAATACACTCATAAGGTGCGCCGTACAGGAGAACTCACTAAATATCAATTTGTCTTCTCTATTTTTTTCTTGTTATTCGGATCGCACAGCATATTGCCTCTTGCATATCGCCTCCATAGAAATGCAACCGCCGTAGCCGGTATTAAACCCTTGACTTTCACATCAGTATTTGTGTGCCATAACCTCTGGGCCACCAAGGCGGACAATAAAAATTTCACCTCGACCACTTATGTCCTAATGCAACTATGCTTTTATTACCACAGTTCACTGTCCCTTCTCATAGTGGCCGAGCGCGCCTTGTTCTTTGCGCAGTGTCACTTGTATGTAATTTTTTTCTAGATTCATTTTAGTGTTCGTTTTTTCCTCATTCTTATGGTTAATACAAAACACTCACAATACCTGCGTTGATGTTGGGTTCTCCGCTAGAAAGGAAACTTTCAGGAGAAGTTCACCTTGGCGATTATTTGGAAGGTGGTTCAGCGAGTGTAGTGAGTACACGTACAGCGGATCGCAATACGCCACCATGGCAATGATAGTTGCAGTGGTAAACAAAACCCACACTTTCCGGGCTTGAATTTGCTTTTTATAAATAATTGCTGCTCTGAGCTCATGGTTCCCACATGCCGGTTTGTGCAAACAGTTGTGAGGCTTGAGCTGCCTCCAAATGTGCGTGCCGCAACTTAAACATACCACAATGTGTGTGTTTGCCTTGTCAATTGCTACAGGGATCACGCACGGCATGGCAAGGAAAACAATTATCATCACTCGTAATTGACCCTTAAATGCACTACAAAAATTTGGAACACCAAAATAATAAGGCAGAAGGAGGTAGCAAAGCTTGGGGTGAGCGTGCATGATGTTTTCCTTTTTTTTTTGCATTGTGCAATGCCTCCTCTTCTTTTCCTCTCAGTAGGCATTGGACCACCATTCACGTGCTTAGCAGTGCAACACTTCAATTGCTTCAGGCAACAATGACGATAATGCATTAATAACCAGGCAACAGTGAAGTTTGGCAACGTGAAATGACAAGCCACCTCAATGACTTCAATGAAAAAAAAACATATTGCCATGTAAGAAATGGCTGATCGCAGACAAGCCCGCAATTGAAAGCACATCAATTACTTAAAACTGACGCATACAAATACTTGTAGGATTGGTGCTCATTCGAAGGCCTCATTTTTTCTTTTTTTTGTGCTCGTCGGTATCGGGTATTTTGCGGTCACATCTATGATGCTAACGAGAATTGTGAGGCAATAAAAGCTTCATATAAACGATCTTCAACAGACATCGTCAAAACAGGGCTTCAGTAGTGACTGGTTTGGCAACTTATATTGCCACAGTTTTTTTTCTCGCCATTTTCCTATTTAGAGTGACCAAATATCTTGTATATTACTCGCACTTTAGTCGTTGACTATAGTGACATATGTTTTCACCTTGGTGTTTAGGGAGCGCATTCCTGAGCGTGTCGTCCATGCCAAGGGAGCCGGAGCCTTCGGCTACTTCGAGGTGACCCACGACATCACCAAGTACACCAAGGCCTCCATCTTCAGCCAAATTGGCAAGAGGACTCCCATGGCTGTGCGCTTCTCCACCGTCGGTACGCAGTGTTTGAGGGCACAGCACTTTAGGGGCCTTGGCTATAGTCTTACGTTATAGCTTGGTGTCACGCAGGTGAAACACAAGCTTAGAGAAACAGATACATCACTACATAACCATGTGTAGTTTAGTATAGTATAGCAAGGTAAGTGAGTGTGAGGAGAAAGGTAATGAAGAAGGGGGGTGGGTGAATGCATTGCTTAGCATAGCTTTGCTTGCACAGTACCGCAAGTAGTAGAAGCGATTGAGGGGTGCATGAGGGTGAGGATGGTAAAAAGGGGAGGAAGTATAGCATAGCCATTTATAGCATAGCAAGATCGTAAACAGAAATTAAGACGAAGGGGAAAAAGGGCAGAGTGCCACTACAAGTGAATTTCTGCTATGCCCTTCCTGGCAGTTTTGTGTTAATTAGATTTGGGTTGATTTTTTATTTGTTGTTCATCACTAATATACCTAATAATGTGGCTTGCTTCATGTATACACTATAAACCTCAATTTTACTGAGTGTTGAGCAGCTCCACAAAGTAGAAGTGCATGCATCTATAATCATAAACCGCATGAAAAAACAAGAGACCAAAAAAGGGAAGGGTTAGAAAGCACAAGCACTGAACCATTTCGAGCCCGATTTTTGTGCAGGCTGTGACATAAGTTTAGTGCGTAATACAGCCACTGCTTCTGCAAACAACGGTGAATCCATATTTCTTGCCTATTCAGAAATGTTTGAAGAACCTGCACTCTGCTTTTCAAATGAATAGTCTAAAATTGCTCAAAAAAGAAAAATTTTCACTGACCGAGTAGTCTTTAAAATTTTAATGCTGTATATATACTGCATACACTATGACAGCAAACCTACTCTTTTTTCATGCAAAGACATATGTTTGATGGTAGTAATAAGCTGGGCTAGTTGAATTTAATTGCTGACTTATGTTCCACAAATAAATTCTTGACTGCTTCAGTGTTCATACAATGTTTCAGCTGATGCTTATTCATTATGACTCAAAGTAACATCATTGTAACTGTGAAATTGAATTTCACTGCAGAGTTTCAACTCGGCTGTTCATTAGGTGAAATCTGACCACCAAGGACTAGTGGCCTTGATATCAGAACTCAAAAAATGCAGCCAAGTATTCAGCTTGTCTTGGCCACTTGTTATTCCTTCTCTCTCTTCTAATACAGCCTTCCTGAGAAGTTTTGTTGGTCATGTCAGCAATAAATTAACAAATGCTGACTATACATAGGACACAATTCACAATTGCAGTTAGCCAATTATCCACTCATAAGTAATATAACTTGTGCGATTCAAAGTAGACATTCTACGTCTAGTGCTGCTTGTTAGTAGCATTGCAGTAGATAAGTATGGAACTACCTCAAAGCAAACTGCCCTAGTAAGGTTCATATTTTTACAGCTTTGCAAGATATAAACGGTCGTTTTATGTGAGTGTTATTTATAGGTCCGCTTATAAAATGAAACACAAATTTGAACTTTAAAACTGCCCTCATGTTTTTTTCAGGTGGAGAGAGTGGGTCAGCAGATACCGTCCGTGACCCTCGTGGCTTTGCTGTCAAGTTCTACACTGACGAAGGCAACTGGGATCTAGTGGGCAACAACACACCCATCTTCTTCATCCGGGACCCGTTCCTCTTCCCAAGCTTCATTCACACCCAAAAGCGGAACCCAGCCACCCATCTGAAGGTTTGCTAATCTTGTAAAGTCTAAGAATGTGCAATGTTCCAATGGATTCACGTATATCTACGTTGCAAGAGTTCGGTACACATCATTCTCTGTAGGTCTGCATTTTACGCACATCAGGCAGCCTTACTTGCGCGGAAAGACAATATGGTTATTTCTCACACTCATGACCAAATTATCCTGCACCTAAAGAAAGTTCATGTCCTTACAGGAACATTTTTTCTCGACACAATAATCATTCTCAGTCTTGCTCCTGCTTGATTCTTTGAAAATAGTTAGCTTGCTACTATTCTCTAGAAAAGAGTATTGTCATGGTACTTACATGCATCATTAATGAACTGAAAATGCTATCTAGCCTGCGTTAATAATAAATGAAAGGCATTATGCGATGTGGACTACTGTTCCTGCTTGGTGACTAGATAAACCTACCTGGTGTCAGTGGGTTTAGTGTGAACCACTTAGCTCAGTGTTAAACTGCTACGAATATGGGCAATATTTGCTCACCATTTCGATCTTTCACCCTGCTGGAAATTGAACCTATAGGTAATCTATGAGGCCACGTTTGAACATCTGGAGTACAACATAGGTTTCATGTGATATGCCTATCTGCTGCAATATATTGACCAGATTAAGTAGCAACATACATCTTTTTTTTACAATATAGTAACAAAACACTTCAAAGAAATTGCATCACTATATTCTGTTGAGCTTGTGAAATGCACAGCTCTTGCGTTATACTAAATTGGAGATTGTTGAAGTACTGCTACACACAATTTCATTGGTAGTGATTAGTGTTACACTTATTTAGTGGTGATTGTAAGAGATTAGGCACGTATTCAATTATAAAAAAACAACTTCTTAAGGTGATAAAATTCATGCTCTTACTACAGACTAATCGAGGATGTGTAATTCAAATTTTTATATAGTTATACTTTTGTTTATTTCCTCGATCACAGCTTTTTGCAAGACATATGGTTTTCTTTTGCATGGTAGTGTTTGGCTAAAAGTATGTGAAGTCTCTGAAATTTGATAACTCCAACCACTCTATGCACTCATATGATTACTTGAAAAGCTTTTACTTTTATTTTATTGTGATAGAAAATATATGGACTGTCTCGGCTAATTTTTGCTGTCACTGCCGCCATCATTCACACAAATGTATATATATGGGCAGGCTTGATGACGAAAGTGGCCATAGCGTTGCAAATAGTCAAGTAGATCCTTTGTGAGAACGGTAACAAGGAAACTTTTTATTTCAAGAGTTTTGGCCAGAGTATGGCTTTTGTTAGGCCTGAGTCTGGCCAGAACTGTCAAAATAAATGCTTTCATTGTTACTGTTCTCGTGTATTATCTACTTAACAATATATATATATATATATATATATATATATAAAGTATGTATATACACGAACAAGAATGCACTAGCCTCCTTTTTCTACGAAGCGAACACCGCTTTTCTGGCCAGGTTCGTCGGCATGCACGCTTATCTCGTGAGTGAACAAGAGGGGGGGGGCTCTTGTGGTTGCCATGCTATCGCAGTGCATGGCTTATGCCCCCACAGTAGGCAGGGGCTTCTACGGGCTGCGTTCTTAACATAAAAAAAATGGTGCCAAAAGTGTACTTGGAGTGGCCGTCCATATATAGATGCGCTCTACGCATAAGAAACTGCCACCAGCAGCGACACACGATGTATATCTTTTAGTAACAGCAAGCCCTGCCCACGGGAGGTGCTTCTCATCAATGCCGTCACTACGCACAAGCCTTGTTGTAGTCATCTACTGTGGCCGCGCTGCAGCAAACTTCATTAGTTAGCAAGCGCATGTTTACTAAACTAATAATATAAATGCTCCTAAAAATAATAGCCTTGCTTTGCAAAACACTCCAATATGTTTCTATGACATCCATGGCTTCACTCTTTAGCCAAAACTGTTAATTTTTTGTTATAGCTACAAGCTGCTCAAACTTTGTCAAAGCTACGAAAACATATGCCTCCCGAGATGTTAGAAAACATTGCCTTAAGCATGACGTTTCTCATGGTAAAGCAAATTACAATAAAATGTGAACACTGATTTGGCTTATCAAAATCTGTCATGCTTTCAACATTATTTTCGATAATTGAACAAATATTCAATACCTACTAGCCTCACAGCAAATGACGAGTGCAAGTCCACTAAAAATGCTCTCTGGTCATCACATCGGCTAGTGGTTCATTTCTTCTTCTATTGCAAACAAATATTCTTATACCGACTGTGTCCTATTTTCTTGTTCATGCCTATTGAGGTGTTTTCTTGTGTTGTACTTGATCGTTATGAGCACAGGGTGAGGTGTACTTGAATATCCTACCTTTGGGATGAGTGTAGATTCTCAAGTAGGCGTAGATTTTCAATATTAAACTGTAGTTTGAAGTAAGCGCCCCTCTAGTCTTCATGCTCCTTCCTATGTCCTCATCTATTGCACTGCCTGTTCAATACAAAATTCCTACAAACCCATGCAAGTTTTAATTCTTGTAAGTAAATACCTTCAAAGCTTGACACTGTTACATCTAAGATTGGTTATCCCTTTCAGCATCAGTGTTACATGTACATGCATTGCCTTTGTACTGCAGGATGCCGACATGTTCTGGGACTTCATCAGCCTTCGCCCAGAGACCACGCACCAAGTTATGTTTCTCTTCTCTGACCGTGGTATCCCCGACGGCTACAGGCACATGAATGGCTACGGCTCGCACACCTTCAAGCTGGTAAATGCCAAGGGCGAAGCGTTCTACTGCAAGTTCCACTACAAGGTCAGTAATGTACTTCGGCACTTAAGCATGTAATCTTTTATGCTTGCCAGTCAGTCAACATTTTCTCTTTTTGTGCAGCTTTGCTGAATATGCAAGAATCTCAGAGTGTTTTGTTTTGAAGTCTGAGGACTACATTCAAATGATATCTAGAAGTGTTGTTTTGGACTACGTTCATTTTAAGTGAAAAAAGTACTATTGGTATCTACATGCAACAGTACACTGTTGAGTAAAGTTGAAATTAGACACTTAGGACATTTATTATGCAGGTAGTTCAAATAATTTAACTTCAATGTATCGTCTTTTTCTTAATGTTCAGTCCGCAACCTTAGTCAAAATAACTTATTCACGCAAGTGCGTGCAATTATTCCAAAGGGTTAAATAGACACCAGTGTTTACTTGTCATCATTGTATCAGCTTTTGGCAGAACCTATTGTAGCTGCTTTAAATTGCAATCGCACAAGTGAGTGTGGAGCACTTGTGCACTTGGCAAGCATGCGTATCAATGCTTCTTGCATTACATGAACTGTGAAAAACCAAGTTTGATTCCTTTGTGGTAAGAAGTTGCTTCCAGTCATTCAATTGGTCAATCAAATCAAAACAGATATACTCTGCAGTTTTTGCACTCAAAGGCAGTTTTTTTTTATTTTAGCAAAAGGGTTTTCATAGATTACCTGCAAGCAGAGGAGTTGCCCAGTTTTTGGCGTGTTATCCAAAAGCGTACGCTCTTCACTTTGTGCTCACTTGCGGCAAAATGGCAATTCTTTCTTAGATGTGGTCTTCATTGAAAGCTTCAAATGTTAATCAATCCATGTTTGCCTTTAGTATTGTGAGTTGAACTTAGTGTTCAATAATATTGCCTTAAAGCACTAGTTACCCATTTTTGTGCATTGTTATGCACTATCGACAATTAAATGTGTAGGGATTTAGCCAGTTTCAGGACATTGTGAAAATCACCTAACAGTGAAGCTGTGAGCACGTAAGCTTCTGTAGCTTGCTAGTGAGAACACGTAGCGACAAATATGCCGTTGATATTCTCGAGCATAATCATCATTCCGAGAACAATCATGGCCACTTAGCATAATTTCAAGCCTGATAATTTTATATTGGAACAGTGCAGAGACAAATTACAAAGGAAGACTAAACAACATGAGTACTCCTTACGACTGGTCGCTTTATTCAAGTAAAAAAGAAAATCAAAGGAGAGAAAGAAGAACAAAAAATGTGCACACAATCTGTGCACTTGACAATACTACACATGTAGCATCAATAAATCTTCTCTAAATACGATAGTTTGCAATCAAGAAAATGCAATCGACATTGCGCTAACACACGCGTCCCCATTCTTACAGACAGAAAATGTTCAGCTACATTTCTCATGTGACATTCAGTGTCTGTTAATGGTGGTCATGCAGAAAAATTATGGTATGCAACCGCAGGTGGCCCAGTGGGCAGACATATAAGCTAGAAACAAATAAACTAGAAACAAATGGCATGTGGTGCTTGACTGTACGAGTCATCCAAGAAGACATAATCACACTCGACGATAACTTATCCATTCTGGCATTTTCAATTCTAGCTTATCAATTCAGGAGCTTATTTTTTACAGAAAATTGAACATCCGCGTTAAACTTGTTCGCAATCTTTTTTATACGGTAAGAAATACCATGAATATATGGAATCACCGCTAGCCTTTTACCCTTTGCTGATTTGGCATTACATGGTTCTGCTTGAACATTTTCGACTCCGTTCAAAACTTTTAACGCTGCGCAAACAATGGCATCATAGTGGAAGGCTGCATATTTCCGGTGCTGAACCTGGGATACAAGGCTTGAGCACATTTTATTTTTCCTTTGAGATTCGTCTTTGTGCCGTTCCAATATGAACACAAGCCAACTACCCCATCTCTCGCTTTTGCTCTTGATCGTTTTATTTTATTTATTGCTTTATTCAATGCCCTCTTTGTTCATGGACCTGCGTGATGCCTACTACTACTAGTATGACCACAATGGCATAAGGCAAACTAAACCAGCTTCGCCATAAAAATGCATGCGCTGAAGGATTTGTTGCTTGCGCAGTAGCTTTCACATTGTGCAGATTATATTCAGCCTAGAGTAACCAGACATCCTTGTTTTCCAGACTGACCAGAAAATCAAGAACCTGCCTGTGGAGAAGGCTGATGAGTACGCGTCCAAGGATCCTGACTATTCCATTCGGGACCTGTACAACGCCATTGCCAACAAGCAGTACCCTTCTTGGACCTTCTACGTCCAAATCATGACCTTCGAGCAGGCAAAGACGTGGAAGTACAACCCCTTCGACTTGACCAAGGTATGTAGCCGAAGGAGAGAGCATGGGCTGCTACAGTGTCACAGTGGTTACGGTGTTCTCATGATCCAGATGTCAAGGTTCATTATAGTTGCGGTGGTCAGATTTTGATGCAAGCGAAACGTTTTTGATTTATGTAGTTATGAATAAGTGTTCTAGTTGTGCGTGCCATTTAATTCAATTTTTTAGTAATTTAATGCCGTCAGCTGTCCGTATCTTTGTAGCACATTGTGTGATCGAAGTCGGAGAAAACGACCAGAAAAAATGGCAAATAAATTCCTGTGTCTATAGTGGAACTCAAAAGTGGGTGCGTGGAAACTTATTCGTCATTAGGTAGCGCACAAATCGAAAACTCCTTTTGTGTTTTTAATTGTACGCTACACTACGTTCAATCCTGTATCTCTAACGAATCATAGGAGCAGCACACAGCTTTCCACCACTCTCCTGTAGATGCCTTTAGGTGAAATTTTCAAGAGTAAGATTTCAATGGTCGTGGCATAGTTCATGAAACACCTGGTGCCTACTATGAAAGTGCAGTTGTAAATAAGGGAGGGCCTGAAAGCTGCCTCAGCCATATGCCCATTTTTATGTGCAGTTTTTTAATAATTGATGCTCTCTCAACTGCGGGCTCGCTATCTGCTGTTTCTGATATGGCAACCTGATGTTTTGTCAAGGTCGCTTGTCATTTCACATTGCCTCATTTCGATGTTGCCTTTCATTTTTGAATTTCACTCTTTTACGCATGTCCGTTGTGATTGCCTTTAGCAACATTGGTTTCTGTGGTGAGCACACAGCTGAAGATCCAATTTCCGGCATGAGGGAAAGAAAAAATTAGCTAAGAACATTGTGTTCCTTATTTTTTTATTAGGGAAAGGCCTCATGACTATTTATTTTATGAATCTTCCCTTACTACACGAAATTATGCAAAGCGTGTAACCACCTCGCCTAGCAGCTTGCTGCATTACACTGCTTGATCGGGCAGCTTCTGGTATTTTGCCTCCTCATCGACATTCTGTACTTTGTACACCTTGTTCTTATGTTTGTTGCTGTTGTCGCATTCTCTGACAGGTGTGGCCCCATGGAGAGTTCCCCCTGATCCCCGTCGGCAAAATGGTGCTGGACCGCAACCCCAAGAACTACTTCTCTGAAGTGGAGCAGATCGCCTTCTGTCCCGCCAACCTTGTGCCGGGGATTGAGCCAAGTCCAGATAAGATGCTTCAGGTAGGTATCTCCTGTTTGGGGTTTAGTTAAGTGTAATATCATGATAGTCACATCATCATAGCTCACTACCACACTTTTAGTGGTATGGGATGCCTTTCAATGTTAATAAAGTATTGAATATTGCAACAGTAAAGAAAGGGCACATTCATGGAACATTTTTGAAAATATACAGCTGAAGTAAAGCGTTATTCAAACTATTTCGGCTGCAGTGAAGGCTTTATTATGCACCTAATTGATAATTATTGACACATTGAAATTTGCTGGCAACATGAATATTTAAATGCATTGTTGCATACTAATTGTAAAAAATGTCTCTTCGCTATTCAAGTTTGGTTCGATTTGCTTCTGGCACTATCTAATTGTGCTAGATTCAGAACAAACACTGCTATTGGCACACCTCTACTTCAAGCTTGGGTAGAGTACCCAAGAGGATATATATGCTGTGCACTCGGATGTCATTTACATCCAAGTGCAGCACCCCTTGGATGCTACTGACATGCAAGTGCAGCATGTATATGCCCTTTGAAATATCATTCACATACCATCAAATGAATGTTTCAAAAACTATTTTAAAAAATTGCTGAGCATAAGACCTGGTTTTGTCTAAAAGATTTGGCGGCCCGAGACTATGACTGCACATGCACAGGTGCAAGCAAGGAGAAAGGCAGGAATTTTGTAGAAATGAATGAAAGTGATGCATCATGTAAACTTATTGGCCTAGAACACTTGTCGTTGTATCCTGCTGAAGAAACTTGGTTAGTTCTGTAGAGCTTTTTACTGTACCTCTTGTTTTCTGTGAATCATGTTATTATGTCTTGCATTGCTAGGCGTGTTGCGACGGTGTTAGCATTAGGGATCTGCCTGCATCATAAAGCTGATTACAACCCTCACAGAGTCATGTAACAGGTGGTTTATATTTCACTTTGTATTTTGGAAACATACATTTTTGCACTTAGACTTACTGCCACTCTACTTGCTGAAAATTTAAAACAGTAATATAATGGTTGTGATAACTTATTGTACTACTTTTCACTGATAATAGCTTGGTTTTCAATAATAAAAGTTGAATATCTGTAATTAAACTCACGGATGGTAAAGCTAGCTGCTGCCAGAACACCATTACTTTGCCATTTGTCAGCAGTTGTAGAAGGCAGCTATTACTGCATGTGTTGCAGAACAGTTGGATCAGTGGTACTGTGTATGTTTGTGTATGCATGTGTGTATATACATGAGTGTGTGCACACACACATACACACGTGCTTGTGCGTGCATCAACTTGACCATTGTTAGCTCAGCAATTGCTATGCTCAGCAATTTCTCAGCTTCGGGCTATGATATGAACTTCAGTATTTAATATAGTGCTTAATGTTTCCCAGGGACGTCTGTTCTCCTACAGCGACACACACAGGCACCGCCTTGGGCCCAACTTCATGCAAATTCCGGTGAACTGCCCCTACAAGGCACGCACAGCCAATTACGAGCGTGATGCATTCATGACTGTGAAGGAACAAGGTACAGTCTTTGGTCTTCAAGATGCTTTATTGCTTGTTTCATAAAGTAAAGCATTATAAAATCTTTCATTTGCTTTTATAAGCACTGTCAGCTCTTGATTATACTATCCGCTTATCTCATGTATAAAATTAACTTTAGAAGCAAAGCTTCTTAAGGCGTGGGCTGAGCGTTCTGTTGTAATCTTACGTAGCCACCTCGCAGGTACTTGTACATATAACAAAATAATTATACGCTGCAAAATGCAAATGGTACAACACTAGAGGACATTACTTGTATGAAAAATAATAAAAATCGCAGCATATTCATGGAGTGAATGATGATGACTGGGGCGAAGTGTCTGTCAGTTCGTTGGCATTTCCGTCCATACGTGTGTGTATTCGTGTATCTGCACACCCATTCATGCATCCGTCCATTCTTGCATCTGCCCCTGTGTCCATCTGTGCATCCATCTGTGCGTCAGTCTATCTGTCTGTCCGTCCATCCGTGCTTTCGTCCGTTTACCCGTGTGTCCATTTGTTCATTCGTGCATCCGTCCGTCCATTCTTGTATCCGTTCATGTGTCCGTCCGTCCCTGCATGCATTCGTCCATGCGTCCATCTGTCCGTGCATTCATCCATTAGTGTGTCAGGCAGACAGACAGACGATGGTCGGACACGGCCGGCGGATGATTCGCGGTTTGCCGATAAAACCTTCCAAAGCTTCACCCTGCTCATTGTCATTCACTATATGCTGTGATTTTTTAAAATCTGATGTGCATACATGAACACCTTCTTGGACTCGTAAACCTAATTTTCTGCCTTGACACACAACATTCAGCGTCTAAAAGACCGCCAAGTGGGTCTTTTTGAGAACAGAGAGGGGTTTAGCAGGAACCATGAGATAGGTCACTCAATTCCAATGAAAGCCGATGAAAATATTTATAAGAAGTTTTTAATAATTTACAGAAATTTCATGTCATTCTCATTTACACTAGGCTCTTCA
Source organism: Rhipicephalus annulatus (assembly GCA_013436015.1). Classification (NCBI taxonomy): domain Eukaryota; kingdom Metazoa; phylum Arthropoda; class Arachnida; order Ixodida; family Ixodidae; genus Rhipicephalus; species Rhipicephalus annulatus. Next base: position 641,291 of record WOVY01016115.1, read on the forward strand.
TTAAAAGAGTTTTGGTTGTTTCATAATGCAATAAATTCTTTTGCTATGCACATAAAGCTGCATCTTATCGATTATCCCTATAATGAATATTAATTCTCTATACTTCTGAAAAAATGTATTGTTAATATTTACTGTCACAAATGCAAACATAAGTGGTGATAAATTGCCCTTTTGCCTTTGATGACTGGACCTAATTATTGTCTTGTAGCTGAATGAATAGTGTCTGGACAGTAATTAGAAAACCATGAAATTTTGCCCTAAAGCTTGATGAAGTTTTTAATGATTTAAAATATTTCTGTGCAATCTGTAGTTCTAAAAGCATTCTTTTATTGGCAAAGATTTAGTTGGCTGTAGTAAATTTAATGATAGATAGGTCTCTGTACTGTATGTAACAATGGCACCTTTGTCTCACTGTATACATTTCTTGAAGCACTTAATTCTATGACGTGAAAGATACATCTTGACAAGCTTTTCTTGTTTATTGAATGATTGTTAAAAAGGCTTTTGTAGCCTTTCCAAATGATTGCTGCCCAAAATATGCATAGTGTTTTGCGGAAGTCGGCATGATGTTTGCATTACTACTGTACAACTCAAGGCTTACGTACTCGTGTACATATACATGCACAGTCTACACAATATTCATCAATGTTTCATGTTTTCTCTTGAGATGTATCTGATTGTGTTGCATTTTGACGACTCTCTCTAGTGAGTTTTTTACCAGCGATGACAGCTTAGTGGTAAAAAGTGTCTAGCTGTTAAGTTTTAAAAATCGAGTTTCGTTTTGGCCACAGCAACTATATTTTAATCATGCAAAATGTAGAAGCATTTATGTAACTAGATTTAGGTGTACATAATTGAACCCCAGGGGATCTATATCAATTCGTAGTCTTCCCCACTGTGGAATGCTTTAAATTACAGTGATTTGGAGACGTGACACCCGAGAAGCGAAATTTCTTTGTGTAATTCCTCAATCTACGTTGGGTGCTAAGAAGGCTTTCTGACTTGACACAAAACTTCTTACAACTCTTTGTATTCTTCATCACATTAAAAGCCGTGTCAGTCATATTCTGTCTGAGCAGGTTGACAGTGTAATGATTTAAAGGGTGTGCCAATAGTTCAAGCACAGTGTTCTCATTAAAAGTGTTTTGTTTGCTGTCTCTTGATGAAAGAAAATGTTTTTTTGTCAAATGTTGTGTGTCATTGTTGTGTCATGCTACGCAGATGGATGCCCGAACTACTTCCCAAACAGCTTCTCTGGTCCATTGGATAACCCCAAGATGAAGGAGCCGAAGTTTGAAATTCATGGAGATGTTGACCGCTGGAACAGTGCCGACGAGGACAACTTCTCTCAGCCAGGAAACTTCTGGAAGGTTTGTAGTCGCGAACTTTTTGCACATGTAACATGCTGACCCCACTGCTTTCCAACTGTAACCTAACAAGATATGTTGCCTGTATAATCAGTGTATTTTGGCAAACTTTCATTGTATCATGCCTCAATCAGTCCATGAAGTTTTCTTGTTCAAATCATGCAGGCCCTTAGCCAATGGTTTGGAACAGGGGCCCAGGCCCTCTCTTCCATCCTAAAGCTGGTGCTTCTTGAAAAGGCACTTTCCTAAAATAGTCAACGAGTGAATGCATCCCCCCTTTTCTCTCAAAAAAAAAAAAAATTCTGACTATAAGCTCAATAGCAATCAATGTTAGAACATTCATTTGGTGAGAATAATCCAAAATATTCTCATTTAATTTTCACAGCTTTATATCTAACAAATTTTTTTTCTTTCTTCTTGCTTCTGATGGCCACCCCTCATTTAATGTCCCTCGGTACCCTTGAGGTACCAATAAATAAATAAATAAATAAATAAATAAATAAATAAATAAATTAAATAAATTCTATTTCAAGCCTTGTAATACTTGAAAGCAATTGCTGCTGCTTATTGATAACTAATGCTTTTGCAACAAACCTTTTGGCACACTAAAATACAAGCATTGTACACTGAGTGTTTTATTGGTATACTCACATTCCCAAATCAATCGTTACTATTCACGCAAGATACTGCTGAGGCCTGAGAGAATAGTTGTTTTTCTCAATAATCGGCTATGTGTAAAATCGCGCAATGTCTGGCAAACTTTCATTGTGCCAGTACTAGTCACCAACTGATCATTCAATCGTGAGTGCTGCAGTCTTCAAATGCTGTCATTAGCTCCAAATTACATTGAAAACTGTGCTGAATAGTAACAGCAATTTTCATCTTTAGAATATTTATAACTTGTCCAGAGTGCGTTACTCTTACTCTAAGAGTGAACTAGTACTTCTCATGAAAAGGGCTCATTGTGTCCTGAACAAAAGAAGCTGTGGGAAAATTGTTGGTCAGTATATTCCTTCTCATCAAATCATTGCTTTATTTGACAGTTAAGGTAGAGCTATATATTCAACTAAGAGCGAAATGTGTCTATAATGATTAGCCAAGTATTCATAGTTTGAAAAGTTGGGTGTGACAAACAAGAACACAATTGTGGGAAACCGTAAGGACAGCACTGATTGTTTTAGTTCAGGAGGCTTTGTTCTTCTAGTTTTTGCTGCACGAATCAAAGTACAGCAGTGCTATATGTGAAGCTCTGTTCCCCACAGTGTTGTACAAGTTATAAGGGAACACTGTCGCTTAAATGCAAGGTATTCAGAAAAACTATCAATCCTCAAGCACACTCCACTTTAAAACTTCTTTGAAACTTCTTGACTCTGTTAATTAATTAAAATTTGCTGAGATTCTTTATTTGTGTGCTGATTTAAATATACAATGCTTTCTCTAATGTATTCTTAGAGTATCAAAGATTTTGTGTTTTTAGGAGAAAGATTTTTTTTCCTGAATTTGTAATCATAGTGTAAAATAGTATGTAAAAGTAATCTGCCAAGGATACAATATGAACATTCAAAAATTTTAAATTTCACCTTGAAATCAACTCACTTGTTAATATTGAAAATATAACTTTATTCGAATGTATTTACAGAATTTATTTTTCTCCTATTGGACTTAGTTTTTGCTCTTGATTATTCTGATATTCTAAATTATTTTGCAACCTTCCCAATCCAGGGGCCACTATTGCCTCCTTAAAATGTGCCTAAAATGTTTGATATTCTGAAAAGTGTAAAATGCATTAAAAATGATTGCATTGTTGAAATTGGTTCACCAGTATACATAAAGCGAATCAGTTTTATCGAAGCAGGTCGAGAATTGAAAATAAAACCTTATAAAGTGGTGACACTCCCCCCCCCCAATCTTGCTTCTCTGACTGGTAAACATCTCGTGCTTTTTACTGTCTCAACTCACAGATGCTGAGTGCCGAGGAGAGGGACCGCCTTACCTCTAACATTGCCAACCACCTGAAGGATGCTCAGGACTTCATCCGCCAGCGGGCCGTCACGAACTTCACCAAGGCACACCCCGATTGCGGTGGCCAGATCGCTAAGAAGCTTGAGAAGCTCGTGCAGGTGAGTCCACCTGTGCCACCTGCGTTTCGGCATTGCCCTTCACCATGCTTGTGGTTCAAAAGTGTCACATAAAGTTGATTATTATTATTGAACACACCCACATTTGGTCTGTTAAATTTTTACAGGATAAATGTCCCTGAATAACGTAAGTGACGCTAGTTTTCGTCTAACACGCACGTTTCTGGCTTCAACAGCAGTTTGAAGGTGCCACACTAGTCTTTTTGAATTTCCTCCGCAAAAAATATTTACGCTGGCCTTGTAGGACAGCTGTATACCTACACCTGTTTCTAGTCCACATTGCAACTGTTAGCTGTCCCACAAAGTTGATTATTATTATATGCGCCCAAGTTTATTCAGTTTCATTTTCAGAGCCGACGAAGCCCTTACTGACAGTAAGTAGAGCTAGTTTTTATGCAGCACACATATCAAAAGTGTTTCTGATAGGTGCTGCACTTGTTGAGATGAGAGTCATGACAGTCTTTGAGAATTGCCTTGACTAGAAATTTCGCCAGTAACCTTATGCAACAATATAACTTTAACAAAATCAGAGTACATGCAGGAACTTTTAGCTGGTGTAGAAACTGCAAGAATAGTATTCTTCAAGTCTCTAGATACAACAGTTGTGGTTTTATCCTCCAGAAAGTCACTAATGAAGGCCCATTCAAAGAATCAAATTTTCCGCAAGTCCTTCATGCTTCCTGGTCCTTGCTGGCAGCGCTGAAAACCAGTATTAAGTTATTCCAGTGCTTAAGTTGGTGTCAAGCCATAATATACAAGATGTGAAGCTAGTGTAATTGGCTTAATCAAGTTGACTAGGTGTGTTATACTAATTATGTGAGCCCTACTAAGCATATATGTGTTGTCAAAGGGCTTATCAAATAAACTTTTCGTGCACCAATGTACATGTTGGATAATGCTTGCATACATATCTGTATGTTCAAAAATATATATAGTGCCCATTGGCTGCCGTTTGCCTCAAATTCCACTTATGTGGTGAATTAGCACTTCACAATTCACATGCAGACCAGCTTTTTCTACTCGACAGCTTTCTTTAAGTAACCATATTACACTCCGCTTTCTATCTTCCTGGGAGAGATGTATTCCAAAAAAGCTTTCGTCTAAAACTATGAGTATACTGGCTTCTGCCATTAAAGATGTAAGTTATGTTGATCTTAAATTTGAGATGGCCAGCTCCATTGCTTGTAGATTTCATGAATAGCAGCTATATATTATTGTTACCAAGTACACAGACATACGAGTACGTAGTGTGTACAGAGTATACACTGCGCAATAAACCACTTGTTTTATTTCTAAAATACAACAGTCGTTGAATCTCTCTTCATCCTCGACTTCTTGTGTTGTTTCACGTTTATGTAACATAACTTGTCTTTCAGTCTTCGCCAGTGAAGAATGTGTTTCCAACTAAATTTTTCCCAAAGTAGTGACAACTTCCTACTCACGAAGCAGAGCCAGTAATTTGACCAAAACCCAGTTTTTGGTATGTAAAATATGTGCTAGAAATTTATAAATTCAGGGTGCAAGCTTGACGTGCATGGGAGAAAAGAGTTGAGGCATGCTTTCAAATACCCAGGTGATTTTTTCAGGAATGACTTTCTGATTTTGCATGTATGTGAGATGCACGGGGAGATAAACAGATATTTTCAAACCTAGTTCATGTCATTTCTCTGAACACAACTGGACTACCTGCATTCACTTTGCTGTTTTGTATTGTTCCTGATCTTTTGCACCAAACTTTTACTCAGGGCAGTGGGAAGACTTCTCATGAAGAGGTAGGCGTATAGTATTCTTAGAAACATTCAGCCATATGTCATCTTTACAGAACTGCACTTTTTTTCTTGGCAAAGCTGTGCAAATAGCAGTTGTGTATTATAGTACCAGAAGCAACTGAACTAGAGTATTTTTATTATCGGGTATTCATGGTCAAAAGGTTCTGTTTTCAAACATTTTGGACAAAAGTACTGATGTTCAGCAAACTGAAAACTGACATGAGTGTTATTTTAAAAAAGCATAGTTTCTAAAGGGCAAAGTGATATTTGTGCTCTATGTAATACATGAAGCCATGCTTTTATCTTCGGGATAATTTGTGACCAGGCATAAAACAAAGCCATTTGCAGAGACGAGGGCAAAAACGAAATAAGTTTTTGTTACAGTAGTTAGAGATGCATCAAGATTTGATCTTGCGGAGTGCATAATTAAAAACACTATCAAACAATATCAAATCATGCATGCAGCTTCTCTATGAAATTGAAATTTTATTGCACCTGATATGCCCTTGATATTACCTGATGACCTGAGTGACTTTGCCGACTTTAAGACAAAATGTTTAAGACAAGAGGGCAAGAGTTAAAATATGCTGCATACATGCTTCAGTTTTATGTTTGATTGTGCTTTGCTGATGACAATAATTATTCCGAAATTCTAAGAAAACCATTAGATTGTTAAGTAGTGAACATGAAATTGAAAGGCATAATTGAATTAGTTTTATTGGCCATTTGAGAACTTCAAATTTATTTTTTTCCATATTTCATATTTCCATATTTTCAAATATTCCATATTTTTTTAAACAGAAATTCATTTTCCTAAACTTTTGCAAAGTTTCTAGTCTTGCCAAGTTAGCTGTATGTGCAACGAAAATTGGCACTCCCCTCAATCAAAGTGCGCATGTGGATGGGCATCCATGTTCACGCATGTTCTGTCCACTCTTTTCCGTACCAGTTAAAACCATGGTTCACAAGGCCATTTTTGGGGATCACTCTAGGGAAAACCTAAAATGCATGGTTATCAGAACAGCAGTTTACATTTGGTGAGCCCCCCTATAAGCATTTTTCAGCATTTCTTGACCACATGCACTTTTCACTGCACCTCGCTAAAGTTCGTTGCACTATAAAAAAAAAAGAACAACCTGCTGTTCATGCCTCCAGCGAATACCCAGACAGGCTTGACACTGAAAGTGAAAACCCTGCTAAATCCTGTCAGAGTATTTTAAAGAACCAATACTTTTTCACATAGTATTTGTTTTGTACACCCCGATATTGAAACGTTTCGTATTCATTTTAACCTCTCGATATATTGTCTGTATGAGTGTTACGTTACAAAACTTATATGCGATCTTCACATACTCTAGTAAATATGCAGAACTCATACTGACTAACAGAATAGTGTATGGAAGAAGTCAATGGGGATGTTGTATATATAATGTATTAGCATTAACAGTGCAAAAAAAAAGTTGAAGAGTGGTGTTCTACTTTTGTTCTGTTCTCCTTTTATCACTGTTGCTTATGATGTTGTTACAATAGACTTCGCTCTGACATAGAGTCCCCTCAAATTTTTTTATACCTTTTATAGTGATTGTAAATCCTGTCAAAACAAGAGAGTGCCTAAAAAATGTCTTTAGATGCAAATTTTATGCATAATTCTTTTAAATAAGGGCAATATACAGTACCCTCTTTCAGAAACCTACTTAAATTGGCATCAGCTAAAACACTAGAAGTAATTTCTCTTAACATTTTCATTCCCGAGTTCACATGATAAGACCGAAAGTTCTTGTTCATTCTAATTAGGCAACTTCTTGGAACAAGAGTGTATGAATTACGTTTTACAATTTATTATGGCCACATATTCAACTGTCTCAAAAAAAAATTTGTTTTGGACATTATTTTACCAGTGCAGTATAGTTGCATAATTTTATTCTAAGTTTTCATAAAAGGAAGCTGGAGTAATGAATGGTCTACAGTGTCTGCACACAGTTTGCTTGCATGTTGCACGGCCGCTCACAAAGATTGAACGCTTCACAATGGTTTGTTATTTTGATCTCAGCCTGTTCCACTGATGCCAGCTCTTTACCACTGCAACAAACTCAGAATACACAATGAAAGTTTGCTGATCCACTCATGCTGTTTGTGCTTGATCTGCTTCGTTAGTCACTGCCGTTGAAAGTGCTTCAAGTGTTGTTTACATAACACTGCTCGCAGAGTGTGAGCTCTACAGTATTTTTATAGCTGGGTTTCTCAGATATAGGGTAGTGTACATAGTTAAAAGCAAAATGGAAAATTTATACAATGTCAAGATAGTGTGCCGATTGTGCCACACTGATAACTAAACTCCGCAAGGTGTGGCTAACCAACGTGATGCTGCTCAAAGAAGAGAAAGTTTGAGTATTCTTTGTTTTATTTTATTCAAATGAGTGACATCAGTTACATCTAATAAACTATTTCAGGCATTTTTAAGAATGAATATTTTTCTGATACTGCTTAATCATGCTTTTAGCGTAGCCAACACTTTCACTTTATTTTTGAATATTTGTATGTACAAAGCTTTTAGCTAAGCTTGGAAAAGCTTTTAAATTTAAGGCCACTAAAATTTTTCCTGAGATAAAATGTGCATGTGCTGCTTATAAGCCCTATTTCACAGCAATGCATGTGTTGCAAAAGATAAGCCGTTAACACCTTTACTAACCTAATCACACACTCACAAGGTGTCACTAACCTAATGATGTATATACAGCAAAACACTATCAGGCTGAGTGCTCCTCTATTAACGATCAGGCGTAGATAAATATACCAGAAATATTCTTAAATATTCACTAAAAGTTTATGCCAGTAAATGACGGTAAAAACTGCATAACAGCCCTTTTATTGTTGTAAAATAATTATCTCTTGCATTACGTTTTAGCAATACATTTGCTTCAAGCTTTTCACTTGACAAAATCTCAAGTTGTCTCATTTGTAACACAAGCATGGCTGGTGCAAGGTTTGAAAACATGCTTATTTCTTAACTCGGCTGCTTCTTGTTTGGTGGTTCCTGCTCTGACATTTGCATTGCTAATGTTTTTCATGCATGAAATTAAGATGCCAATAATGTTTTCTTGTGTTAAAGCGCTCCTCCAGCAACCTGGCTGTAAGTGAAAATTCTTTTTGTTGCTTCATCTACATCACTAATAAAACTTCACTTTTATTCTTTTCATCAATTTCTTCATTAGCATCCTAGTCTCACTCTACTTCCTGATGGAGCAGAAACGAGGTAGAACTGATCACATTCCCGAATGAATCAGCCAATACGTCTCGTGATACCTTCAACTTTTTAGATAAACTATATTTAAAAAATAAAAGACACGCTCAAAGCTTGGGTACTGTAGTGGTGAATCGGCACCTTGTGCTCCACCAAATACACATGACTGAGGAATCGTTAATTTTAAATGGAGTATATAAGATGGCAAGATAAAGAGCTCGAATAGGAACAAAGCTTTGAGGTTCCACACATTTCACTGTTTGTAGAATATGATTTGAAAGATTTTTTCTTCTTTGAATAATTCCAAAGAAATTGATTTTTATGTGAACTTAAAGGAACACTTTAGCTTTATTGCACTGAATTTGTAAATTTATTTCTTATTGGAGTTTTAATTGGTTGCCATAAAATTAATGTGGCTCCAATTGATTTGGTATAAAAGAAAGGCACTTCTTTCCATATTGTGGTGCTTTTGCTGTGCTCTCGCTACGTAAAAGCATCAACAGCATTGCTTTGCATGTGCTTTCATAAATACTATAACAATTGGTTGGTATATGTTACTTCCTCTTCAACATAAAGAAAACATTTGAGCTTGCTCAGTTTCTGTACCTAGAACAAAAATACCAGCTGCAAAGATTGAAAGCTGTCCCTCATACTTGCCTCTAGCACACTTCGGCAACATTGCTTAGAAAAGTTCAGGAACACAATACTGGCATTGTCAAGTTTGTGGGTAATTGGTTTGTGTTTATTTCCCAGTAGGGCAGCTCCATATTCATAGAATTTCAGCGATCCAAGAGAGCCACGGCATACAGCATAACAAATGTCATTTCATATCGAAATCGTCCTTTGGCACATGCTTTCTGTATTCTCATCTTTAGTTTCCCTGCCCTATATATTGAGCCGTTAACAGCACGACATGTCTGTTGAAGTTAATGTTCTATAGCTTCTGCAGTCTTTCTTTGCTATTGCAGATTGATTTCAGCCCTTGTCATTAAGGTTAGCACTGAACATAAAATCCTGAATTGCCAACTGGGCCAAGCATGCAGATTGTTATGTATTACTCTATAAAGGTTACAACCATACATATGTATGCACCTTAAGTGCTGAACTCTGTTTACAATCTTTATAATAACATTTGTATTTCATTTTTCTCACCTAGCAGTTCCCATCCTCAAGCTCATGGGGGTATAAAACTTCAGAAAACTTTACTGTTATTTTTAAAGCTACATCACACAGTGTGCCCAGATGTTTTTGTGCACCCTCGTCTGATTCAAACATTTTGCTTCTTTACAGAGTGCAAAACTCTGAAGACCCGATCATCTACTACACGAGCCCTTCACTGGGCAACTTCATTCTGGGAGACGGTACATATAGGCCTTAATCTGCTACCAATAACTGTTGCTGCTACACCGGTGCTGCGTCACGCTACTCACAAGCACCGCCGTTGTGGTGTCCTTTACTTAACTTGTTTGTTACAGTTCTCTCTTTCTTGTTGCTGGTCAATAAACATTTGTGTTGTTTATACCTTTCATTTGCCTACAGCGGTGTTTCTTTGCTCAGCCGTTCCAACTGGTCAGTTAAATTGAAAAACTGCATTAGGAATGTAAAGGTTTCGTGTGCTAAGTTTCATAAGCTGCTGTTGTATACTTTTCTCTTGAAATATACTTGTAAACTGCTAAACACGATATCACTAAAGACACTCCACCCCACCCTTTTATTCTATTTGCTGAGTAGACTGTAGTTATTGTAGTTTAATTCTCCTTTTCAGACCAGACTCTCGAGCACGTAGCCTGCTGGCCTTTGTCTAGAGGCCGGGCCAGCGCATGAATGCACAACAGTCTTCATCTGTTATATATATATACATATATATGTATATGTATATATGTATATGTATATATGTATATGTATATATGTATATATATATATATATGTATGGGCATATTTCATAAAAGAAATTTGCCCATGAGTGACAGGCATCACAGCCTTTAGCGTTTTTTTTCGCAAAAGCACTCTAACGCAGTCACCGTGCTCTGAACATAACCATGAAACAAAAGGCTTGTTCACTTCGTTAATTTGGAAAATACGTTAATTCAGTCATGTTTCCTTGTCCCGTGGCCAGTCGATGCACTGTTTGAAGACACCAAACTTATTATTGCTAATGCAGTCACATTTGGTGGCAACCTGGCCAATGTGGACAGTCTTTGTAGCAGCGCGTTGAGCACGCGATGGCACATTCCACATCGCTTTCTTTATCAGCAAGTGACCACGGTTTTGAAATAACCCGGCACTCTGCAGGTTCATTTTAACTTGAATCAAAATTGGGATGCAATGTCATCAAACCTGAACATAGCGGAAACTGTTGAACACAAAGCTTTCAGCTACGGTCGGTACGGTGGCACACCGTTTTCTAAACCGTGATGAACGAACCATCAGTTGCTGGCCATTTTCGTGACAATCGTCAAGTGCATGGTGTGGTGGTGATTGTACATATAATGAGGGAGGAGATGAACACATGTTTTGGCTTACTTAAATTTAAAGTCGGCTGCCGTGTTCTCATTGCATATGAAATCACAGGATGACAAAAAATGTGATGTTTTAACTGTGCTTAATGCAAAACATAGAATTTACGTATTCCTCAACAAAATCAAATACTGACCATTAGTGTAACGCTTGTTTGTTCTCTTGATACTCAAATATGGCTTTTAGCTTGACATTCGGCTAATCAGTGCCCCGCTGCGGTGGTCTAGTGGCTAAGGTACTCGGCTGCTGACCCGCAGGTCACGGGATCGAATCCCGGCTGCGGCGGCTGCATTTCCGATGGAGGCGGAAATGTTGTAGGCACGTGTGCTCAGATTTGGGCACACGTTAAAGAACCACAGGTGGTCGAAATTTCCGGAGCTCTCTACTACGGCGTCTCTCATAATCATATGGTGGTTTTGGGACGTTAAACCCCACATATCATCATCATCATTTCGGCTAATCAGAAATTTTTGGGGAGTGCCATGAAGTTAGAATAGACGACCTTTTACTGTACTTTGTAATCAGCATCCATAATTCAGCCATTCTGGATATCAGCATCGTTACGTTCTCCGAAGCCTTGCTTCGAATCCCCGTATCAATTATTAGCTCATGCATCGTATATGGGAAATTCCAGAACTTAGAAATGTCTACTCAGCCACTCAATTCTCCTGTAGTGAACATAAAGGCCAATAAAGGCTTTGCTTTACTGCCTATAATGCGCAGTGGGCAGCAAAACTGGACAAAGCTTGTAATAGACGTGCCCGGCTTTTCTTCAATCTTTCTGTGAGTCGGAAACAGAAATAAAACCTAGAATTTGTTTCATTTTCCGTTTGCACATTTGTGTTAAGTAACTGCCACTAATTGGCCATGGGGATATCTAAATAGGTACTGACTTTCAATGTGTACTGTGCCTGAATGGATTCAACGAATGCCTTGGCATTGTCCAGAAAATACAAATGAATGGTCTCCCGAAGAAAATTGGTTTACGATGGAGTGAATGTCAATCTTTCGTAGGCTGTGTGCTAATCTAGGAGAACGCACCAGCCAACGTTTCATTCAATCTCCCAACAGTGTGGGACTACAATTCAGCAGGGCTGTCTGCTTGAATACTACCACCACTAAAGCCACTACTACTACTACTAATACTACTACTACTGCTACTGTAAGGAATTTTCGCTAACTACCGGTACATCTGATTGCACTACCGTGTGTGTCTTGGTTTACTCAAAATACACCCGGTCCTGAACCAATCTCTCACAAATGTCACTTCTGTTGCATTACCACTGGGTCAGCTGACATACTACAATGCAGTTTACTGACTGCTGTTGTGTTGTTGCTACTTTTTACTGCAGATTACAACTACTACTGCCACCACCACAGTCCCTTTTGCCAAATATACTACTACTACTCAACTACAACGTCATGCGTAGACTTTCTACTCCACTACATTCGTTGCTTCATCCTTGTCTCATTCATGATTTTGCACCACGGACGTCTCGCGTCTGGCCGGCTCCATGTCATATATGCGTTAAAAGGGCCCAGGTGCACCTGTTTCCCGTTGCAATAGACCGTGCATTGCCAGAGCCTGTCTGTGCCCTCGTCACATAACATGTGTACGGGACAGAAAAGAAAAAGAGGGAAAAGCCTCGCGACGGAATAAGATATATACGCATACCATATGCTCCCCAGGGTGGCTGGGCTCGCGAATTGCAGACTACAGTACTGTGCCTGACAACCAAACTGTGCGCGTATCGGAAGTCAGGTGTTTCGTCGGTTGGTTCGCGATTGCGGAGAAGTCTCTCTCGGGGTTAATTGAAATGCTGGTGCGCAGCGTGCGCGGAACCACCGCGAACGCTGGGTTTAACTTAACAAGAGGACTACACTGCGTCCCTTGGCCTGTCCAGGATAGAAGTTCTGCCTAGGTCATCCGGCGTCTTTCGATTGCATCGTCGAAGGGTAAGCCTCCGTGTTAATTTGGTTCACTGGTGGATTTATCTCGCAGTTATGCTTGGGTAAGTCTTCAACAGCTTACCCGCCCATCAAACCACGTGTGCAGTCGGCCTTGAACGGCCGAAACTTGAATTCTGCAGCGCAGCTCGATGGGGATCATTCTCGACAAGCTGGTCTCATTTTCAGGCAGGTAAACAGCTGGACAGACGGAAGCAAATGCTCACAGACAGTGAATTACTAGAGACATTCGTGAAATAACAGAGTAAAGATCGTGTATGGGATAGATAGATAGATAGATGGATAGATAGATAGATAGATAGATAGATAGATAGATAGATAGATAGATAGATAGATAGATAGATAGCGGTGTCAAAGGCTGCTATTTCAAATGATGCACCTGAGATATCTCCCTACGAGCGTTTTGAGCATGGAGGAAGGGGAAAAAATGAAGGGACTCGCTGATCCAAGAGCCGCCGAGTGGTGCCGAGTCGTACCGAGCGATGTGCCAGGCTGTGACGTTGGCTGCTGGCCCATGAGCGTCTGCACCCTAACTGTACTTGGCAGTGTTCTCGCTGAGGCGAGGAACGTTTGTTGATCTGCCACACCAAAGCTGTGGCGAGCAGCATCCCAGCATGGCGTAGACAGTGCTGCGCTGGGTGGAACCCGCACGTGGAATCCTGGGCGGTGCTCGAGACGTTCTTGAGGTTGGGCTGGTCCAGGCATCTCCGAGGCATCGCTACCACTGCCCTAAAGCCGTGGGCCTCAAATCACGGGACTACCACCCGATCTCGAGGTCGCGAAGGTCCAAGCACCATCTAGACGCCACTGCTGCTTATCGAAAGCCGTAAGCCTCACATCTGGGGACTACCATCCACTCTATTACTCGCGTCCTGTCGCGGACGCCAAAAAAATTGTGATGGTTAGGGTGGTTTGGCACTTCTAATATTGCGCAGTGGTGCAGGAAATAGATGGGGAGGTGTTTTTCAACCTTTGTGTAACAAACTAAAAAAAAATGAAAAGATGACGGTGCTGTGGTCGCCGTCAGAACGTCCACCACAGCACGCGAGAAGAAAGAATGGGTGGTAGTCTCCCGATGTGAGGCTTACGGCTTCTGATCAGCAGTAGTGGCGTCAAGATGATGCTTGGACCCTCGCGACTTCCGAGATCAGGTGGTAGCCCCGTGATCTGAGGCCCACGGCTTTGGAGCAGTGGTAGCGACGCGTCGGAGATGCCTGGACCAACCCGACCTCGATAACGTGCCGAGCACCACCCAGGATTCCACGTGCGGGTTCCACCCAGCACTGCACTGTCTACGCCATTTTGGGATGCTGCTTGCCACAGCTTTGGTGCAGAAGCTCAACAGACGTTCCTCGCCTCAGCAAGGACACTGCCGGGCACAGCTAGAGTGCAGACGCTCATGGGCCAGCAGCCCACGTCACAGCCTGACACATCGCTCGGTACGGCTCGGCGGCCCTTATATCAGCGAGTCACCCGAAGGCTGACACCGAGAACTTGGGCACATCAGCCACGCTGGACCTCCCCCAGCTCCGTGGTTCTCCGTACTCGCCCTCGTCTCGCTGGGCAGAACGTCTCACTCGTCTTGGAGCCCGGAACTGCCCAGCGCCTGGCCCGAACCCTGAAAGCGCACCTCGTGCAACCGCGCCACCACGCTCTTCTTTTAGGGGCGAAGCTCCTTAGGGCGTGGGCTGTGCGTCCCCTGTAGCCTGTATGTAGCCACCTCTAGTTTAGTTCTTGCAGTGTTCACTAGATGGCGGTACCGTCCCCTGTATGTTGAACGGACGTTGAAGCGGATTAGGGCTGGAACGGCCACTGGTCTGGACGGCATGCCAGCGCGCGTACTAAAGTGCTTGGGAGAAGACTCGAGGGAACAGCTCGCAGAGATCCTCACGGCCATCATCGAAGGCGAGCCCATCCCTAAAGAATGGCATGAAGGGAAGGTGATTCTTATCCCCAAAAGGGGCGGAGATGCGAGGAACATAGAGGACTACAGACCAATAACGGTCACCAGTGTTATGTATCGCTTGTTCGCGGGGGTCATCAAGACATGGATGAGTGGCTGGGCGGAAACCAAGGGACTACTGACCGAGCTTCAGAATGGCTTCAGGCCAGGCAGACGTCTGGATGACAATCTGTTCGTCGTCACACAGTGTGCAGAAATAGCTCGCAGGGAAGGGAGAACGCTGTTGTGCTGCTTCCTCGATGTTGAAAAAGCGTACGATAGCGTGCCGCACGGTCCTCTCTTTGCATGCCTGTCTGACCTTGGGCTGCCCCGGCTGCTAATCTCCACTATACAACGGTTGTACAGTGACAATGTAGTGAGTGTGCAGTTGGGTGCCATAACTACTGGCCCAATTCATGTAAATAAGGGTCTGAGGCAGGGATGCCCACTGTCACCATTGCTGTACATTATATACGCATCCAGAATAGAGCGGGCCTTGTTGAACTCCAACCTCGGATTCAGCATGCGTTTCAGCACAACTAGTGCTGAAGAGAACTTCCACCTGCCTGGTTTGGCATTTGCAGATGATCTGGTGGTTATGGCAGAGAGTAACCAGGAGTTGCAATCCCTCCTCGACATCTGCCAGACGGAAATCGCGAGTCTTGGACTTCGATTCAACACTAAGAAATCGGCGGTTGTCCGTCTAACTGGAGGGAGTACTGATGCAGCAGCATTGACTTTAGGAGGAGAACTGCTGGCCACACGCAACGAATACAAATACCTGGGTGTCACCCTGTGTGTGGATGCAGCAAAATATAGTCTACACGAGACTGTGATTCGACAGACTGCGTTGCAGGCTCAACGAATCCTTCGTCGCCGATGCCTATGGGGTTGCAACCGATTTCAGATGATCCGGGACCTGTGGAAGATGGTTCACGTGCCGGGCCTGACGTTTGGAAACGCGGTAGTGTGCATATCGCCAACGACACGGGAGTGGTTGGAGCGTCAGCAGAGAGAGGTCGGCCGTGCAGCGCTCGGTTGCCATTATCGAGTGGCCAACGAGGCGATTCAGGGAGACGTCGGATGGTCCAGCTTTGAAGCTCGGGAAGCCGCCAGCAAGATTGCCTATCGGGGTCGTCTCACGCTCATGCGACGCACTCGATGGGCGCGCCGCGTGTTCGAGTACCTTTCGGCAACATGCATGAGGACTGACTGGACACGACGACTCTACCAGCTGGAGAAGAAGTATGGCTTCTTTGCAGAAGCCAGTCCTATTGAAACAGCAGCCAAGTGGACGGTCGAGGTCCGCATGCGAGTCAGAGAAGCAGAAGAAACCCGATGGCGAGAAGCTATGGAGGCGAAAGTCCACTCTCGAGTGCTACAGGAAACACCAGGACAGCATCTGTGGGTCGCGCCTCTATGACAATAGCATTGGCAGCAGCCTCCTGTTCGAGGCGAGAGCTGGGGCTCTTCGCACTCTGGAGTACCGCAGAAAGTTTGATGCCACTGTGGTCAGCAACCTGTGCAGAGTTTGCGGCGTAGCGAGTGAGACACAGGAGCATCTCGTCCTTCACTGCAGGAGTCTCCCAACTTCTCAGGTGGAGGGTGCAACCCTCCCACAGGCGCTCGGGTTTCAAATGCTTGATGAAGATGGAAGCAGCGACAATGGGGGGGGACGGTACGCGGTCGCAGCCACGAAAAGGCGGCTTACTGAGTGGTGGGCAACTATACGGCGGACTTAGGACCTAGACCACTGTGTGTGCGCGTCTCTTGCCTGTGTCGTTCAAGAGTGTGGATCCTTTTCTTTGTCCTTTCTTTTTTTCTCGGTGCTTTTTGTTTTTCTTTCCCACTTTTCTTTTTGAGGCCAGGACACTGAGTGTGTTCCCCCGTTGCAAAGGGGCCGGCCGCCATCACATCATCATCATCATCATCATGTAACCACCTCTAGTTTAGTTCTTGCAGTGTTCACTAGATGGCGGTACCGTCTCCTGTATGTAGCCACCTCTCGTTTAGTTCTTGTAGTGTTTACTAGATGGTGGTACTTGTAGCTGATGATGAAAAGATGCAAGATGTTATAAACTAGAAAGCGGTACTTGTAGTTGATGAAAGACGCGAGATCTTATAAAATAGGAATGATGTCACATATGGCGCGTGTCATTGGTTGAAGGCAATCGTTCGATTTAGTGCGGCGACGTACGCTAGGGGGAGCGATGTAATAAAATCGAGTGGGCAAAATGTACAGAGGATTCATGGTTTACCAGGTTTACCTCCGGAGCTTCGCCCACTCATCATCATTCACTTCGTGGATATGGCGGAATTTTTTCGGTCACTTCGTGCTCGGTGGTCGGCGACGACGTTTTCGCGGCATTTACATAGGTATTTACACGTGACAGAATCTTTTTTGACGCGGCGCCAGACCCTCTCCCTATGAAGAGAGAGCGGGAGTGTGACTGCACGAAACTGCGCGCCTTCTCTCTCTGTACGGAGAGGACATGGTGCCGCATCAAGATGTCACGCGGCAACGTGCTGCAACGTGTGCGCGTGGTCAGGCCTTAGCAGCGCTCGCGCTTTGCCTGCGTAGCGTCGCTGTGCCCAGTGTGTCTAATCATGCAAGACGGGAGACGCGCGAAACGCATTCCATTCTGACCGACCCGGTGCCATTGGGTACAGTTGTTTGCCGAACACACTGAAATTTACAAAGTGACGAACAGATGGGCATCCGGATGGATGGACGCGCGTATGCTCGGTCGACAGATGGACGGACACAGTAAGGCCTATCTCTTAAACCATACGCGCTATATACGCTCTGTGTACGCTATATGCAACGAGTTTGTTTCGGTCCGACGGCAAGCTACGACGACTTTGTCAGCAGACATCGTGTGAGGCCATAGAGCTTAGCTCCTAAAAAGTACACCTTGAAGTTTGGAAACTGAAGCTATATTCCTGCAGGCCACTGATACCGTGCAGACAAGTTTGGTTCATATGATGCCTAGTTCTTGTCGCATGACGACAGTGACGTGGTTGACTTAATTTATATTAAGGTCCGCTACTGAGTGAAGGCTCGTAGTTCACTTAGTATATAACCACTGTGATTTCAGTCTCACAGAATGCGCAGTTTCTTTAGATATCCTAAAAAGAACTAGAGAGCCTTTACGGCCCTGCTATTGGCTAAATATAGAGTACCACAATTGCAGAAAGTTATGCTGCCCAGACTCGAACTTTTTGTAGCTGTGCTTGCAACTAGGTCGAGGATGTTTCTGAATAATACCTTCAATGCATTTGAACCAAGTATGTATGCAACGTTTTGGACCAATACCACTGCCGCACCACATTGCATTCGAGGAGCGCCAACCCAACGGCAAGTTTGTTGTCAGAAATTCAACGCACTTTTGATACAGGTGCGTTGAACTGCTGTCTACGGGAGGGATTCATTGACAAGATTTCTAAAGAGAAGGTTGTTGAGAACGTGCCATGTGCCCATCAGTAATTAGGACACGTATGATGATGATGATGATTCTCTTTTTTATTATACTCATCCAAAAAAGAGGCAGACCAAGAACACGCGGCAAGATGTTTATAAGGCATGAACGTATGACGTGAACGGAAACTGGAAGTTTAGATTGGAAATTAAGAACTTCTAAACGAAAACACCTAATGAGCAAGCAGTCAGGCTGTCAAATGGAATTTATGTCAGATAATAACCATAAAGTTAAAAAAAACATCTGGACATACTGTTTCATAATGAACCTGTTTAGAAGATACATTTGAAGATCGGAAAGCTTTTATTGTCAAAGACAACCTTCCCTTGACTCTTCCACCTACTCTACGCAACTGGGAAAGATGATACCAATATTGGTATATCTGATCAAATTCAAGCACCACGGTCGCTCGCGCACTACCACCTTAATGGTTCATGACATCGTGACAATAATTCCATAAAGGAATATAAGAATCATATATAGTGACTGAGCAACAACAAAAGCTCCTTCATAATAATACATTCAAAGAGGGAGCAGAACTGTATCAGTGGTGTGGCTAAATGGTGGCACTACAGGACTAGTCCTCCCCTCCCGGCCGAAATTTCTTTTCCCCATAATGTACAGGGCACAGAGTGACGCTTCACTGCTCATGCCTGCTAGGGTCCCACTTGAGACCAAAATTATGCCACCGCCTCCCCTGAAAAAAATTTCTGCCTACGCCCTAAACTGTACACGTTGAGAGGAGTGGTCCCAATTTTACGCCAAGTGAAGTTTATGCAATCGAGTAGCTTGTTAGCGTTGCAGTGACATATCTGTAATGCAACGCATTGATGTAATCAAGGGAGAGAATTAAAAGAAGGAACTAATGGGAAATGTTGCTAAAGTTTCGTAATGGTACGCACCTGTCGTGCTACGCTAGATACTTATTGGAGTTATGTGGAGGCAGAGTGGCACGTGTATATTACTAAAACACACTGCTGGAAGACGTGACAGCCTGCACTGCACAACTATTCGCCTGCACTGGCCAAGTGTAGCCGGTACTTGGCAGGCTTTATACAAAAGGTACTTTTTTGAAAGGCAGTGGATGTTTAGTGCATATTTCACATTGAATACAGATATACATATGATAGTTTTTGGGTCACTGTACGCCACATTTTACATCACCAGAGGTTTGTCTTTCACAATTGAAGACCGGGAGTTTTCTCTATGTTCACGGAAGACGGCTTTTTAAATTCGAATTTCTTTCCACCAGAATGTTTCCTGTGAAAAGACACACTATTGGTTTTTCAGAAATAAAAATTACTGTAGATACAGAAATTCAGTACGCGTAATTGGTTCGTATGCAACTTTTACAAGTGGCCCGCGGTTTCATACGAGAGAAAGTTTTGTGACTCTTCTAAATGCGGCACTCACAGTATTTTATTGCGTATTAGATTGGAAACATTTTGTTCAAGGAAGCTACAAAGACGGGACTGGTCTCGAGGGGTACGCCATGCGGTCACTATGAGTTGAAACTTCACCGCGAAACGAAAAGTCAGAATTTCAGAATCGGGCATTTTAGCCAATGTGGAAATCGGTGTCGATATGTTTTTCGAAACCTGGTGTCCAATTATAATTTCTTTCAGATGTTATCCACATATGGTATAAAAGAGTGGTGTTCCTTCAAATGCAATTTTGTTGAAACCACCCCAATCACTAGGTAAAGTCACTAAAGACAAGTCCCTAATGACGTTTTACTCCCGATACACCATCTCTGTGCCAACCTGTGGAGGTGTCCTCGTAAGGAAAGACAGCTACGAATCGGCTCTTATCACTTCTTTTCCTAATCACTGCCACTTGTGTCTGTGTACCGTGACTGGTGTGCGCTGGCTGACGAGAGTTTGAGACCCCTGCTTAAAAGTGCCGCCAGGCGAACTGTCCTGTTCCTCTCCGAACCGCAACCAATCACGACTGTCAGCTCAACCAATCATGACTGCCGGCTCTGATCTCTTCCCCATTGGCTCGAGAGAAGCGTGACAGTCCACCTGATGGTCCGCTGGAGCCAATCACGGCTGTCATGTGATGACGTATGACACCATCACATGACATCGCCTCCTAGTCAAAGGTTAGCGGGTTTGAGAGGCACCACAAAAAAAAAACACGTGCTTTGCATAGACCTCATGATACCTCCGCTTTGGAGGCTGTACAAAACAATGGTTAGACAGAAAGCTCTAGTAATGGGCATAGGCGTGCGCAAAGAGCAGGGGCTGGGGGGGGGGCAAGGGGGGGAGCGCCGAGTCAGGCTTTATACATTAACGTAATATAGAGGGAAAGGGTGGCGCTAAGTCAGCCCCACACATTGGGGGCTTTTAGCTTGTACATATACTTTGTTACGCCAACGTGTTATCGGATACCGGTTTTACGTTTACCATTTTACTGAAACGCACGTTTTTCAACGTTTTGGCTCCCCCTACGTCAACGTTTACGTACGTACGCAAACGTATACCTTTACGATTTCGCGAACCATAAATGATGATGCTAACTGCATATTATATTTAAGTAAGATAGGCTTGAATCACCGCTGCGGCAAAATCACGAGACGTTTTTATTTATCGTGTACAGTATCCTCGTATGCGTATTAAAATGAAGAAATACAAGGTTACCGAGAATATGGTGTTGACATGCTGTGACACTTCGTGCAACCACAGTCATTAACATGTTGGCTTACGCCTAATGTTTTTGAGGTGAAAATAATTACAAAGGTGACTCATTCGGGACCACACCACTGCGGGGTTTTTACACCAGACATGTAATGCATGATGTTTCTGCAATAACAATTTTGAGATCGTCCTGTTCATTTTGGTGCCGCTAGAGACGCCACCTATCTAGTCTGCTCAGGGGGGGGGGGGGGGGGTGCATGTTTACGGCTTTGATGCTCTGGGTCATTCTAGCTTTGGTAATCTGGCTGAAAACAATGTAATCGCTTTTGGCGCTCGCACATCAGCTTACTTTAACTTAATGGCTGGAGTCATCGCAATCCGGATATAGCGAGTTTCTTCGAACGAAGAATTTGCGAGATAGGGCCGCAAACGAAACGCCTATCCGGCGGGTAGTTTACGTAAAAGTTTACATTCACGTAAAGTACACGTACAAGATAACAGCCCCTATCGATGTAATAGGAAAGGCAGATGCTACGCCAAACCTTCGCCCCTCTTAAAGGGGTGTTATGACCGGCGTCAGCAGGCGCCATGCTGTCGCTGAGAAGCGTAGCCGGGCCGCGTTCCCACGCCTGGAACCCAGGTTTTCTCGGAACCAGCGTCCAGAGATGACGGGGGAGCGGCGCTCTTTTAATCCTCAAACAAGTAGCCGACTCGCCGAATGTCTATGCTCGCCAGCTATTGTCCCTGCTAGCCGGCAGATGAGACGTCCTGTCGCCACGAAGCTGTAAGCCGTTCCGGAGGGGACAACAAAGAGCGTATTCCTTTGAAGAAACGGCGACCGCCGCCACAAAGTGCCCGGCTAATTGAGCGGACCGTTTGGCGGACCGTTTGATGTCTGCTGTCCGAAGCTTGGGACCCCTCGACCAGCGACATACACGACGAGCAAGAGCCTCTCTGGCGCCACCTTTAAGTGCAGTGATCTTGACTCGAAATTGGATGTTCACGTGCGCCGTGCCTGCTCGTACCTTTCACCTGTTGTGTGTGTGTGATTGGTGTTCCCCGCAAGAAGGAGGAGCCCGACAGGGCTTATAAGGACGCCGCCGAGTGCGGGACGTCGCTCTGGACCAAGTAAAGGTGCAACCACCACGTTCGTAGTTTGTGATGGCTCTGAACTGTGTAGCGGTTCAACCACCACGTTCGTGGTTTGCGAACTCTTAACCTCATGCTGTAAATATTTGTAAATAGTGCCGTAAACCCTCTTCTGTTTTTCGCATCCTCCAACGTCCTGCTTCTTCCTTCGTCAACCGGAGCTGAGATTAGCAACAACTGGTTGGCAACGGTCGGATTCGAAGCTACAAGTGACAACAACAGTCGGCCCAAGAGAAGCAGTTGGCTCGAGACATGGATCACGTATGGGTGAGTGCTTGGCTTTTCCTTTGAGTGAACCAGGTTCTAAAAGAGGGTTAAATTTTAGAACTGGTAGTTAACTTTGCCGAAAGACTCAGTTTCGCCGTTTCGGGAAGTTATTTTTTGGAAGTAGCGAGCACTCAGTACGATCATGGACTTACGGGAGCTGCAGAAGTCAGACTTGTTGCTGTTGTGTGAGGAATTGGGGATCGATACAAAGGGTTTGGCACGAAAACCCATAATCATTCAAGCGATTAATGATTTGGGGGCTGATGATGAGGAACTAAGCGAAGAATGGGACCTCATCATCGAAAGAAAACTAAGAGCAGCTAAGATGGAAGGAAAGAGTGAAGACGAAAGAGAAGGCCTCAAGCTAAAGTTTTTCAAACAAGACTATGAATTGAGTAAGAGGCTGGGACTCCAGCAAGGAGTACTTCTCGAAAATGAGGCTGAGTTCGAGATGTCTAGGTACATGCAGCCATATGAGGTATCATGGGATATGGGCCTGTATCTTAGACTCTTTGAACGAAAGTGTAGTGAACTGAAGTGTGAGCGAGACACCTGGTCTCAGAAGCTACGCACGATTCTGCCCTGCGAGGCAGCGGACGTTGTTGCGCGACTCAGTGAGCAGCACGCGAACAACTATGATGTTATTAAAGCAGAGCTAATCAGAAGATTTGGAACTTCTATTAGCAAAAAGAAAGACTCGCACCGGAGTCTGAAAGCGAGGCGCGTCGCAAAGCGCCGGATGTTGAGGCGCCGGATAAAGCGCTTGAAACAGAGATCGCGCCAGAGAAAGGCCCGCGTATTCTCGAATGCATCCATGTAAATGATGTAGAGAACGAGGCCTTGGCCGGTCTGGGGGTAAGGACGATGCCAAAAGACGCTCCTTGCGTGGATGAGGAAGGTGCCAGCAGCCCTAATGGGCCCAGTAAGATGCTGGAAACCTCCTTTGTGCCTCAAGGGGACCTTTCGACATTGTCAAATGTAGGCATGGTTAGCGCAGTGGCCGATGAGAGCAAGAACGCCACGCTTCAGCAGTGCAGCGATAATACCGAGCTGGTTTGCAAACATCGCAAAAAAAGGAAGAAGCGGAGGCATTCGTCACTGCGCAAGCCTAGGACAGGCCCCACTCAGTCCCGCGAAAGACGAAAGGGTAGGCCACTAATCCGTTTAAGAAAACGTCAATGGGGCTGTTCCTGGAGGCACAAGCGGCGAGCCAGGTGTGGAGGGAGAAAGGGAGGTGCGTTACCCCAACGAAGCGCGCGGTTCAGCTCGACGACTTCGGGAAAGCGGCCTTGCCTGAAGGATCAAAGTCGAAAGCGCAGAGTGGCTAAAAACCGCGTCGGGGCGAGCACAAAGAGACAATGTCCCCTGTCTCCACCCTGTTTCTGGCGTCCTTTTCACATTCCTGAGGGGAACAGGAAGAAGTGGAAAATGAGGCATGACGGCAGTGCACTGCTTAGAGTTTGTGCATTTTGTAGCTTCTGGCGTGCTCGAAAACCACCGGGACCGCGACCCCATCGTGTACGATTAAAGGAACCATGAGAAAAAGGGGAACGGTCAGTATGAGTAACTTTTGCACAGGCATGTTAAATATTGTTACTCAGTCTTGCATTCGAGATGCAAATTTCAGTCATTTTAATTTTGTAAGTTACATGATGTGGAGTAAATTTTTGAAAAGGAAAACCGCCGAACTAAAGGCTGAAAATTGAAGTCCATTAATCATTTGTACGAATATACCGAGAAGGTAAAAACTAAAAAAATTGTTCTGTTTTTTTTTAGTGTTTCAAAGGTTTAGTCTCATATTGCGTGCTTTCACTGTCATGTGGATGTGGCGGGAATAAGCAATTGAGGAAGAGTTGGAATAAACCGAACGATTTCGTAAATTGATTTAAGTTTGGCGCGACACAATGGAATTGTTGTTGTGCGCATTGAGAATTGAAGGTCATTGAGGCACGATTTTAGCCATAAAACCTGTGCATTATTGTGAGGTGTTATTGATGCGTATCGCACCTAGGATTATTTTTGTGTTGTACACAGAGAATTACAACATAACGTAAGGATGAGCAATTGGACAAATTGTGAAGGATTAAGCGTTTGGTTAATAGCGCCATGTATTTTGAAACGCTTAGAAGTGAGAGTAATTGAAGGCTCAGGAGAGCCCAGTGAGATTTACTCAGAGGCATTAGCAAAGGCAGTTTGCTTCAACCAAACGAACCTTCTAGAAAGAAGTGTTTGTTACTGTTTTGTTGGTTTTCTTTGAAGACAATTGATCAAGTGATCGTATGAGCGAAACAGTAAACTTTTTTCTCAGGTTGAGTGAACGAACAGTAATCTTGGCCACAGCGTAGGCCAAAGTTTAAAGCTAGATAGCTTACTGTATCAGTAGTAGACAATTATTGGCAGCCGTAAACCAAGACGGACGTTCAGACAAAATTAGCGCTCACTGAATCCGAGTTCCTGACTGATGCTCTCAGCGGGACAGAACCGATGAAAGTAGTCAGCGTGAAAAAGAGCCTGTTGTTTTATATCAGGACGACAATGGTATCAAGCAAAGCTGCACTTTGCTTGAGCCGGAATTTGGGCTCTCGTGAGATAACGTACTGCGCATCAGGAAAGGAGTGCGCTTACCATGTGTAGGCCATTTCTACGTTGCAGTGTTATCTCAGAGGTGCTAAATTTAAAGTAGGGACAGACCATTTTCCCCTTACTTGGCTGCAAACCGTGACATCAAAGAACAGTCGCCTTGTTAGGCAGAGCTTGATTCTAAAAAAGAAAAAAATGTCATTTTGGCATTAGGTACAAAAAGGGCAAATTGAATGGAAACGCTGACGTGCTCCGTCGCTATTTCTAATCTATCTGGGTGTGCTCTTGATGTGTCAAAATTGATATTTTAGTTTTTTTTTTGTCGTGCATCTTATTATGTAAATTTGTAAGGTAGCACGTCTGGTTTTTCAGCTCAAGTGAGTCCTGAGAGTTCTGAGAGTGAGCTTTTGTTAAAGCTAGTAATTAAAATTGGTTTGTCATCCCTCTTTTGGCTTGGTTTGTTCGAAGGGGGCCGAGTGCTTGCTTGTGCATGTGGTCCAGTTTCAGAAACGGTGTCGAAGATTCGGCCTTTACCCGGACCATGCCACAAGCGAAGGCCAGTTCCTGGCATTCAACCACTGACCCTTTCGTCGTCCCTGCGAGCAGCAGTGTTGACCGCTGCCCTCCGTGACTCATCTGGCGAGGGGGAAGCTGTTATGACCGGCGTCAGCAGGCGCCATGCTGTCGCTGAGAAGCGTAGCCGGGCCGCGTTCCCACGCCTGGAACCCAGGTTTTCTCGGAACCAGCGTCCAGAGATGACGGGGGAGCGGCGCTCTTTTAATCCTCAAACAAGTAGCCGACTCGCCGAATGTCTATGCTCGCCAGCTATTGTCCCTGCTAGCCGGCAGATGAGACGTCCTGTCGCCACGAAGCTGTAAGCCGTTCCGGAGGGGACAACAAAGAGCGTATTCCTTTGAAGAAACGGCGACCGCCGCCACAAAGTGCCCGGCTAATTGAGCGGACCGTTTGGCGGACCGTTTGATGTCTGCTGTCCGAAGCTTGGGACCCCTCGACCAGCGACATACACGACGAGCAAGAGCCTCTCTGGCGCCACCTTTAAGTGCAGTGATCTTGACTCGAAATTGGATGTTCACGTGCGCCGTGCCTGCTCGTACCTTTCACCTGTTGTGTGTGTGTGATTGGTGTTCCCCGCAAGAAGGAGGAGCCCGACAGGGCTTATAAGAACGCCGCCGAGTGCGGGACGTCGCTCTGGACCAAGTAAAGGTGCAACCACCACGTTCGTAGTTTGTGATGGCTCTGAACTGTGTAGTGGTTCAACCACCACGTTCGTGGTTTGCGAACTCTTAACCTCATGCTGTAAATATTTGTAAATAGTGCCATAAACCTGTTTGTTTTTCGTATCCCCATCTCGTAAGCGTTCGTTTCCTCAACCCGAAGCTACACCACGCTACCACAGCACCCCGAGCCACAACAACTGGTTGGCAGCGGTGAGATACGACACACCAACCCCGGGATCACAACTGGTGATCAGCGGAGGGATTCCCAACAGGGGAACCCTGAATGCGCTTACGTTGAGAGGTTATCATACAATGAACTGTGAAAAAAATTAATGTCAAAAAGACTTTGATTCGAGTTGCCTCAGGGCAACTCAAAAGAGGCCCTGTGACGTTTTGTCTTCAGCGCCATCACTGCTCCGTTCAAGATTGCTCTGCGTTTTATGTGGGTCACGAAGAACGTCACCAACTCTAGCAGTGCATTGACCTTGACTAGCTCTTCTGGACAATGGTTGCGTTAGAAAATGCTTCGTGCTTTGACTGCTGCGTTAGTGTTGTCTCCCTTGACTGTTGAAGAAAAAAAATAAAGAAAAAACACAGCCACATCGTCGGTCGATGGCGGAAAGAGGGAGAGAGTGATGGATGCAAGCGATCTTTAGCGTTAACAACGAGACGGCCCCGATAGTCGCCCGAAAAGCTAATATATGTCTCGTTCAACAGCTGTGTTTAACGACGTGGTGAACGACGTTAATTCGCAGACTGCTCGCATCCCGACGTGCCCTTGGGCGGAACACATGATTCGCCATAAGCCTGTAGCCCTCGCTTCAGTGTAGTTAGGTTTCGTCACCGAAGGTCATGGCTTCTAGCGCCTGCTATGGCATACAATTTCGAACTATACTCATTACGTTGGGCTTTGTTAACGAATAAGGGTGTGCGAATTCGGACGTGGTGCACTGAATCGAACACAAATTGACAATAAAAATATCTGGGGTTTTACGTTCCAAGACCACGAAATGATTATGAGAGACGCTTTTGTGAAGGGCTCCGGGAATTTCGTCCATGTGGTGTTTTTTAACGTGCACCCACATCGCACAGTGTATGGGCCTCTGCCATTTTGCCTTCATCAAAATGCGACCACAGCGGTCGGGATAGAAGCCGCGACCTTTGGTTCAGCAGCCGAGCACCTTGATCGCTACATCACCACTGCGGACCAACACGAATCATGGTATTGCAAGAAACAAACCAAATCGAATAGTTTTTAAAACAAACAGTCGTTTTTACAACAGATAAGAAACGACGTCCACTTACTAATGTTCGCGATTTCAAACCTGAAAGCACAAACACGTAGGGTGAACACAGGGGCAGCACCCGGGGAGTGTACAAGGGGTGACCACACGCTAGTGGGAAAGGCCGGTTTCGTCTCTCCCCTTCCGTTTAATATCCTGGAGCCAGCCATGGGTACACCATGCAAGAACCAAACCCTTCGAATGCCCGCATACGCTCTACGTATATATGCGCTACGTAAGGGAAGTCGAAGTACAACGAGCACTTTCCTGATTTCAGGGGATAATTGAACAAACTGCGAGCAGGTGCAAGCCACGTCGTGATAAACAAGCCCGCATGGAGGAGTCAGAACGTTAGCAATAAATGCTGCACATCAAATCAGCCTATTTTATACAATGTTTTAATACACTCTCCTGCTGACATTGCCAGGAGAAAAACAATGAAGCAGGAGCCAAGCAATGCGTCTCGAATACATGGGTAAGCCATGTTCGCAACAACAACGACATCACAGGTGGCCGATAAGAAGCATGACGGCAAATTATGGGCCTGTACTACTGTGTACCTGGGAAGCAGAACATAGCCTGGAACCAGCGCGCAGCTCCATCGACCTTGTGCGGAATACTGTGTATGTTGAAATGACGAATTCGGCTCGTTGGTCTTGTGGGCATCTATATGAGACATTTTATACATGCCTATTTATAGGCACTTATACATAGTTATGGCGAACCACAGCGCAACGTGGAAACACTGCGGAGATGAAGAGACGACTTGACACGTCCTGTGCGACTGCCCGCAATATGGTATACAAAGGCAATCTTTTTCTAATACAAACAACAAGTTCGATGTCCAGCCTCTGTCAGAAAAAGGAATTATACACCATCGACTCCACTCAATGTCGCAGAAGAAGGCTGTGCAAGCGCTTCTTGCGAAGTACTACCTTTATGAAAATGCCATATATGGCACTTATTTGGATTATATGTTGCCATATATGGACATATATGTCTGCATGTGTGGCTACCATTTGCCATATATGGAGTCAAATATTGCCATATACAGCATAGATTTCCCATATAAGGGTGTATATCTGGCTTCATAATGGCCTGTCTCAGTAGATCGTTTTAGTGTGTGCGTGTGTGTATCTGTGTTTTTCTCTTATTTATTTTCCCTCGCCTTTCAACCCCCCTATTTCCCAAACTGAGTGCAGGGTAGCATGTCGGATCCTACCATCTGTTGGCCTGCCTGTCTTTTTTCTCTTTCTGAGCTGCATCTGTCAGCAGCATCATTATGATTGGCGCAAGAAAATCATCACCTGACGACGTCTACACATGAAATAACCTATCGGCCAAACTTGTGACGTTCATATGGCGTCACATGATGACGTCATCATACGACGTCGTAGCTTGGTGAAAGGTGGACGAATCACGAAGGCAGTGTAAAAACACGTTGATTGATATGTGGAGTTTAACGTCCCAAAACCACCATATGATTATGAGAGACGCCGTAGTGGAGGGCTCCGGAAATTTCGACCACCTGGGGTTCTTTAACGTGCACCCAAATCTGAGCACACAGGCCTACAACATTTCCGCCTCCATCGGAAATGCAGCCGCCGCAGCCATGTGAAAACACGTTAGGCGCAGATTGATTTGTGAGTGTGGCGGGGCAAAATTGATACATCGACTGGGAAGAAAAAGGAGATGGCTTTCGCCAAAGTTATACAATCATACCAGTTGAGAAACGGTATTCCAAAACCAGCACACGTCGTCAGCCCGATTTTGTGGGAGTTGGCAGACCATTGAGTCATGTGAGAGCGGTGACGCAAAACAAAATAATGCACTTAATAGCTGGTGTGCTGATCAGCAGCTGGCGCGACAATCTGCACGCTCCCGCTATATGGGTTAATTGCGTGCCCAGATTTTGATACATGGAGTCCATGGGGAGTTTTGCAACTCGTATTATTCAATAACTCTGGGCTTTCGCGTCCCAGATACCTAGAGTGAGTGGTAAGAGGCATAGGCTTTCCTAAAATTAACTAAAGGGGACTCTGTCTCTGCGATCATTTAGCCATGATGGGAATGATAGATAGTACAGAAATTTGTCGAGTCTTCGTGTCTCCATGCTTCGAACGCACTTGTGACTTTGTCTATTGTTGTGTTTTGGTTTTCTTTCTGATAAAAGGTGCCAACTTCGTAAAGCGATTTGAATTGGTGAGCCGAAAAGGTCAAGGTGCTCAAGTGCAACGTCTGAACGTTCGCTGATTGTTGTATAGGTGTTAAAGACTTCTAACGCCGCGGATAAATGACACTGCAGTACTTCGCAAAAATCTGGTGAAAAGGAGCGTCGGGTCTATTCCTTTTATGAGCTCCCTTTTCAAATGGGCCCGCCATGGTCGAAATTCAGGTCAATGCTTTGACACTCTTGTACTGCGTAACTGGGTCAACAACTGAATCATGACCCATATTTCCACAGAAGTGTACTGTCTTCGTCTTATCATCGCGTGCTGAGCGCTTATGTTACGAGTACAAATGTAAATACTATTTGGTGGATGAGTTTGAGGGCCGCCATATCGTAGTGCTAACCTTTGAGTTTTGTATCGTAACAACAAAGCGAACAGCTATAGGGTAGACGCATACGTGTGGATGTTTCATGGCCTTATTAGTTCACGTCACGATATCCCAAAATAGGAAAACATTGGCAGTCGAAGATGGCGGCACCCAGATGTCTTACGGGAAGTAGTGTATACACTCTGGTTGGTCATTCTGTTCTATCAACTGCTGACTCATTCGCCTTTACTGAACTGTAAGACAAAAGGCCTCCGAAAGAGCTTCACTACAGCGCCAGTTGCTTTAGGATAGGTGATGCAGCGTGTAAGCAAAATTTGCAACTCAATAGGTTCAAATAAGTACTTTTACAGCTTAAACACAGACACACCACAAAGGAAAAAGACAACACACGCAAGCGCTGACTATCTACTGGCATTATTTCACGAAGTTTCAATGCATATGCACCTCCAAAGCATCCATACCGCGCATGTCTTGGAGGTATATATGCTGTGACGTTTCCCGATATAAAGTGAACTGATAGTCAGTGCTTATGCGGGTTATTTTTTTTTCTTTTTGGTGTGTCTGTGCTTATGCTGCAAAAGTACCTCCATGATGATGAACCAACTAGGCCAAAAAGAGGTTTTACTGAAGTTCAATGAATTCAGTCCGCGCAACTGAACTACCGATAAAATCATTGGATCGTTGTCAAGCAGACAGTCTTGCGATAACAGTGAACAGCCTACATGAATAGGTGCCTAAATCTCTTCAAAGGTGAAAAAGTGGTTGGTTGATTGATTGATTGATATGTGGGGTTTAACGTCCCAAAACCACTATATGATTATGAGAGACGCCGTAGTGGAAGGCTCCGGAAATTTAGACCACCTGGGGTTCTTTAACGTGCACCCAAGTCTGAGCACACGGGCCTACAACATTTCCACCTCCATCGGAAATGCAGCCGCCGCAGCCGGGATTCGAACCCGCGCCCTGCGGGTCAGCAGCCGAGTACCTTAGCCACTAGACCACCGCGACGGGGCAGGCGAAAAAGTGGTTTCTTCCTCGCTTTCACTACCATTCGTAAATGAGATATCTTCGCCTAGCACCTTATTTATTCATAAAACGCGTGGGAAACTTCAGCACTAAGTGCTGCCTCTATCAGGATTTCACGCTTTCCTTCTGTCTACAGTCTATAACGTAAAAACCAAAGGTAAAACAGTTTATTGTGGACGACCGTCACACAATACATGACCAAGAGCTGCATGCCAAAGAAGAAAATCTCCAGCTCATTGCCCACGTACGCGAACCGATCCAGAACTCATTTTCTCATGACGTCACACGAACAGACTTGCTGGTGTGATGAAGTGCGCCTTAAAAGACTGGAAACACCGGGACAGAATGACGCTTTTCTTTTCTTTGAATATTCAGAAGTGGTTTAGGAGCCAATTGACAAAGAGTAAGTCAGTATTACAAACTGTACGGCCCACATTAGCCAGCCCCAGCCAGCAGTACAACATCAGAGTTCTAGTATGTGAATCAGTGCATTAGTTAAAGTTGGTAAGAATAAATTAGGCAGATCCCACATACATTCAGAATCGACAGTATGCGAAGAATGCGGTGGAAAGGTGACATCTGTAGTAACTTTTTATAAGTGACACACTATGAAATCAAACTTATTATACGCACGTATGTACAAAAGTGGCATGCACAGACATATGTTTAACAGTTTCGGATGTTTACAAAACGGGTTGTTTGCATTTGCGCAACGCAAGGAACATCAGCATTAGCAACACCAGAAGTGATAAGTTGAGGTGGAACACCTGTGCTTGCGAGGATGGTAGCCCTGGACACTGCCAAATAAACGAACTTCAGTGGATGGCACCTACCTACAACTGATGGTAGCCCGCGCCCCGCCGCGGTGGTCTAGTGGCTAAGGTACTCGGCTGCTGACCCGCAGGTCGCGGGTTCGAATCCCGGCTGCGGCGGCTGCATTTCCGATGGAGGCGGAAATGTTGTAGGCCCGCGTGCTCAGATTTGGGTGCACATTAAAGAACCCCAGGTGGTCGAAATTTCCGGAGCCCTCCACTACGGCGTCTCTCATAATCATATGGCGGTTTTGGGACGTTAAACCCCACAAATCAATCGATGGTAGCCCGACGTGCCAGCTATATCCACGAATATTATGGTTTATTAGAAAGGTATACTTCCGAGACCTGGCGTAACTCTGTGGCGGAATACTTGACTGCCACGCAGAATGAACTGAAACAAACTGAATACTGGGTTCCATTTCTGCTGGGACCCTTACATTTATTACTTGCGTTCGTCGGGTCAACGCTGCCAATGTGAGGTTTTTCGTGACGCTTGCGCGTTAAAATTACTCATGTGTTCTCACTGTCACTGGGTAGGTATTAAGTGTGAATTACCTGTGGCACATTCTCGCATTTCAGTGGCACGTACCAACCCGTGGTTATGTGGCACCTTCTGACGGAAAGTGTTTGACAACGTACGCGACAGGATTGTGATATTAATGCTGTCTTCACTAGTGCGTCTTATTCATCAAACTATCTTACCCTCTCTACCCGCCATTGTTTTCTAGTGGCTAAGTGGCTGACCCGCAAATTGTGGAATCGAATCCCAGCCATGGTCGCCGCATTTTCGATGGAAGCGAAAATGTTTGAGGCTCGTGGGCTTAGATCCAGGTGCATGTTCAATCACCCCAGGAGGTCGAAATTTCCGAAGCCCTCCACTATAGCATCTCTCGCAATCATGCAGTGGTTTTTGGGACGTTAAACACCAACATTGATTATTATCTTACCCTGCCACACTAACTGGTTCACGCTAAGTTAAGGGAGTGCTCATGAAAGCACCTAGATGTAAGCGGAGAGGTAGAAAGATACGTAAATAAACGTGAAAGGTGCTTGCAGTGCGCAAAGAAATGCTTCTAATTTATCATCAAATTTCATTGACCTTGTAACATATGCTTTCCGTTGGTGGAAATATATGAAACGAGGTCAAAAAGTTGCTGTCTTCAAGCTTGTCGATATCATCAAGTTGTCATCGGCAATGTCATTTATTTTCACACGCGCATACTAGTACACGTACATTGATTCTAACAGTAGTTCGATGCCCTTTGAAGCATCAATTTTTTTTCTGTTCCCACACAATTCCATTGTTTGCTGTTGATCCTCACCACCGTAGCTGTATCAAGCATGCAGTAGCAGCACTTTCAGTTAGAATATTAAAGCAGTACTAGAGACATGATATTTCTGAATTGTCTTTTTTTATTGTTAGGACATAGGCTTGCCTCTCGTTGTGGCGGTGGTATAGAACCGTTGCTATCGTCGCAGCATGTGTAACCCCGCAGCATGTGTAATATATATGGTGGCTGGGAAAGCTGACTCAGCTCGTTATATCGTCTAATGACGTCAGCAGACGTTTCTTCTGGTGCCCGAAGCTGAGTTTGCGTAACGACTGAAAAGATTTTGGCGTTACGGCATGCGTAGCATGATACAGCTGCCAGTCGCAGCTCTGACACGTCGTGTGTTGGGTATTAAAAACAAGGAAGGGTTTTTAAGTGAACTTTACAATCCTACCTGTTGCAGAACTGTCAGTAAGACTTCGAAACGGCGTTTATATAAAGTTGAGAAAGAGCTGAAGCACTCCGTTAAATAAACACACACAGAAAGCTAGAAACAAAGCAAAACAAAAAAAAACTTGGGCCATATCTCCGCAGGGAACCCCGATGAGATGCGAAGCAGCAGCATTGTGCACGGGTTGCGTCACGGGTTGAACGGCGCTAACGCGGGTGCTGCTGTGAGCGTTGGGAGATTGGTTTGAAGCGATGGCTGGCGTAGGTCTTGTAGGTGGCATGCACTGATATGTTTTAACACGTACGTTAGGCGCGCGTCAGTTTTATTGCCCATCGACCAACGAGTCGGTGGTGTAGCGAGTGGCGGTCATGGCAGGTGTTACGGGCGAACAGACGAGGTGGCAGCTGTGGGAAACGCGGTGAGCGCGGGGCAGGCAAGGGAGATAATTACGTCAGCGAGCACTGCTAGGGGAGCAGACGTCAACGCGCAGCAGCGGCCTGACCTACT
Source organism: Rhipicephalus annulatus (assembly GCA_013436015.1). Taxonomy (NCBI): domain Eukaryota; kingdom Metazoa; phylum Arthropoda; class Arachnida; order Ixodida; family Ixodidae; genus Rhipicephalus; species Rhipicephalus annulatus. The sequence goes on from WOVY01016115.1 coordinate 675,497, forward strand.
AGGCACCGCGCCAACACCTTCAGCGTTCGGCGCGTTCGCACAGAGGGGCAGCGTTACACAGGCTGGCGAAAGAGCTGCTTCGCATTTAAAAGAAGAGAGAGAGATAGAGATAAAGATGCAAGGAAAGGCAGGGAGGTTAACCAGACGCACATCCGGTTTGCTACCCTGCACTGGGGAAGGGATAAAGGGAAGAAAAGAGGTTGCAAGAAACAAGCAAACTCGTGGCGACGCCACCGTGAATTGCTCACACGAATAACCGAGATGTCATTGACTTTTGTGGCACCTACACTGACCTATGTAGCTCATAATCGGTAAAAAGATGAGGACAATGGGTTTTCAAAGTGACCAGAAACTGGATGTACCAAGTTTGCAAAACTTTTGTTCTGGCTGTGTGGCAAAAGTACGAAATAAACTCTCTAGAATCAGTCAGGTCACTTTTCGAGACTTGGACGAGAAGTATTAACGCAGCTTTGACGTAAATTTTTCATTCTTTAATTAAACCTGTGTTGGTGAAATTAACGACAGCCTAGCTTATCCTTGTGACTTGATTCATTGTTTCATTTTAATGTCCTTTTAAACAAAGTTTCAGCGCGTTCTGGCTCGGCCTCAGTCCCTTCAAAATGTCTCGTACACTTTGCGCATCGGAACGAACAAACGGCATTAATCGTTCAGCGTCTTGAGGTGCACTGCCCTTCGCGTCATGCCAAGCACATGCGTTCAATGAGATTCGAATGTAGTAAAAGTAGGATCGAATGTAGTGAGAGTAGAATGTAGTAGGATCAGTGGCTACGAGGTTCGGCTGCTGGCACTAAGGTCACGTGTTTGATCCCAGCCGTGGCGGTCACATTGTGATGGAAGCGAAATGGTAAAGGGCCGTGTACTGTGCTCGTTCAAGAACACCATATGACCAAAGTTTCTGTAGCGGTGCACTGCGGTGTCTCTTAAAATATATCGTGGTTTCGGGATGTAAAACTCTACATTTCACTATTGTTAATAATCAAAGTGAATTGTTATCACAACTCACTTTATTATACGACTTGAGGAGAGACGGAAGTGCCCATTACGCTCTCCGGACATGTCAAACAACCTGCACTAAGTGCTACCATGGCTCACAAATAATCAAAACATTTCAAAGACATGTCACTGTGATCTCAGCAATTCGATTGTCGTATGTTCGGAAGATTCCTGCTGATTCACAGTGCACATCGGCAGCAATAAACCCTGAATCCCTGACTGTCAACTTCGTAAGAATAACAGCACGAACACGACACGTGAAGGCCGGGAAGATCACGTGACAGAGTGATGACTTCAACGAACAGTTTATATGAGTTCGACATTCATATACGTATGTGGGAAACCCGTCGCTATCAAGAAATTGTCACCAAGACCAACCGAAAAATGAACAAAAAAATTTCCACAAGCATTGAATTGAAGCCACCACGTCCAAGTCGAATATCCATTCCTCTCTTGAGATGAAAAGTAGTAACCAGTACTTTCTCCCTTGTTCTTCCTGCTCTTTGTGCATCGTGATCGTGCTGTTATCCTTGCGAAGTTATGCATCTCGAACTCGCCTGCCAGCAATCTTCACTGATGTCCTACTGACAAGTTGTGAGAAGGAGACAGATCAATGATCATAGTGCCTCAGTCGCTGGTAAATGATTCCCGTGTTTGCAGACAAGCTGAGATCTTTGCAAGCCCAGCCTGTACATCATTAGAAACTGAGTTTTAAAGATGTCCTGGCACGATGAGTCGGCTATCTACTGGAACGTGATACGTTAGAGAACCTGTGTCCAATAATATGGCACGAAGCAGTATTAAACCCAATTTCTTTAGCATGCTTAGTCGTGTTTATCTGCATCTATTCATCCCCTGATCCCCTTCCCCAGCGTAGGATAGCAAACTGAAACGTGATACGTAAGAGAACCTGTGTCCAATAATATGGCACGAAGCAGTATTAAACCCAATTTCTTTCGCATGCTTAGTCGTGTTTATCTGCATCTATTCATCCCCTGATCCCCTTCCTCAGCGTAGGATAGCAAACCGGACGTGTTCCTTGTTGACTTTCTAGAACTTTTCCTTGCTCCGACCCTTACTATAGACATAACCAGCGCCACGCAAAAGCTAGCATAAAGAAGCGCAACTAGAGTAAGCATGAGAACATGAGTTCAGCAGGTGACGCAGGATCCTAAAGTTGAGTGGTTCTTGTGGATTCAGCCATGAGGCATGGTCAGTGAAAACCTTCATTTTCCACATACTCCACAACTCCAGTGTAAGTAGCATACCGGAGCACCTTGCTAACCTCCCTGCCTTCCCTTTTTTTTCCTTTCTCTCTATCTCTTTTAATGACCGTGTTTCCTTCTCAAACATTTCTATCGATCCTTGATAGGCACGCTAGCATAAATACACTTGCCGCACTCACAGATAGTGAGCCCATATTTATGCAGGTGATGATGACGACTCTCATCACTTACCAGCCTGCTTCATGACTCGAGTTAGACGACGACCTCTTTCAGCGTTCTCCACCTGCCCTTATCTTGCGGAAACTGATTCCTTTTTAACTACTTCATTTCGTATTTCCAGCGCACTTTCTGCAATCCTCGGCTGCGTTTGCCACTCCGTGATATCGATCTGTTTGATTTATTATGATTTGTCTGTGCTGTGAATAACGCGGTCGGCCCAGGTCGACTTCTTTCGTTGAATGTAAACAACTCGGATACCACAAACTCCCGTAAAATACTCCTGTTTGTGGGCCGGCACATTCTGCTGCCTTTATTGCTCGTGGTGTTACGCCCATGTCTTGCACAACTTTGCGACCCGCCATGTACGAAGCTTTCAGCGGAAGCGCTTTTTGAACCTGTATGTAGTATATAGCAGTTTCAACATGATTATTTATTCGCACTGAAAAATTATCTTATTCCATTTTAATAATTGCGCATGTTTCCATAAGATTCTTACGAAAGCCTAAGAACATATGCATGGAGGTTAAATGCAATGCATGTATGAATTCGGTAAATGATCGGATAAAATTATTGCAATTACACGGGGAACTTTTGAGCACGCGAGGCGATTTCGCTTTATACCGACAATTACGAATGATTTTTTATTAGTTATTATCTTTCTTGACGTCACTGGGCTGTGCGGCGCCGCTGTACGCGTTCAGAATAGACATTTCGAGAAACAGTAAGGCTGACTTTTCACCGACGTCGTCCGAAAGCGCGACATTTGATCGCTGGAAATGGCGGCAAGGTCTGCGTCAACTTGAGCATTTTCTGGTTCTCATACAACGTGCGCATATAGCCACGTACAGGACCCGTTTTGCGGTGGCCTGCCTTTTTGTGTCCCAGCCGGACCTCATTGATTGATTGATATGTGGGGTTTAACGTCCCAAAACCACCATACGATTATGAGAGACGCCATAGTGGAGGGCTCCGGAAATTTTGACCACCTGGGATTCTTTAACGTGCACTAAATCGGAGCACACAGGCCAACAACATTTCCGCCTCCATCGGAAATGCAGCCGCCGCAGCCGGGATTCGATCCCACGACCTGCGGGTCATCAGCCGAGTACCTTAGCCACTAGACCACCGTGGCGGGGCAACCAGCCGGACTTCAGCAGTGAACACAGCCGTAATGCTTTGGACGCTGTTATTCTTGCTTTTATTACAATAGCGATCGTGCGAACGCTTTCGGTGGGCTTTTGGCGTCGACGTCGCCGTCATGCTCCGTATAAATTTTAAAACAAGAACATTGCCCCGCGCATCGTACATTCTAGGCTCGAGCAAAGTCGTGCAGGCGCCGAACGCGGCGGAAGCAGAGGTGAAACGAACCTGCCGTACGCACCCTCAGTATGCACTCTATCGTATGCACCCTCCGTCGCACGAAGGGTGCATACGATAACACCGACTCACTCGCGAAGGCTGCAGGTAATAAAGGTTTCTAGTCTGTCTAGCATACCGGTAACACAAAGGCGTATGGCGTAATGCCGAATTGCGTGTCCCGTTGCTGCCGCCACGTCAAGAGGCGCCACCTACGGAGGATGAAAGACAACTAACAAACACGTGGTCGATTTTCTCCGAGATTCCAAGAGCACCACTCGCTAAGGTCCTAAGCCTACAGCATCGATTATATTAGCAAATCTCTCGAAAACAGTACGGAGTCGATGCAAATACTTCGCTATTAAAATTCAAATACATAGACCGATAGATGCTCACACTTTACTTACAGTCACGAAAGGCGTGAGTAGCGCGCAGTTTTAAAAACACGAGTCTCAAGCAAATATAAGAGCCAGTTTGGAGCTAGCGAGCTAGAGAGCGCACGAGGACGGCCGTTCGATACATTTGGAGTGAAGGCAACCGCTTTCGGCGGTGCAGCCATTTTGAACGTGCGCGTAGATGCACAGCTCACGCCCTGATATTCTGGTATATGGAAACTACTTTCCGCATGGTGGTGTGCCTGACCGAATAAAAACATCTAACGGCCCCTCACACGCAAGGAAAAACCCCAGATATTGCACGTATTGCCCGGTCCACTGCTTCACATACGCCGACAACGTAGAACTTTTCATCGGGGTTCTCACGTACCTGGCAATGGGAAGAGTGTATACAGATTAAGTTCTTTTTTTTTCAAAAAAAGGGACAATTCAAAACTTTTCGGGCGCTCCCTTGAAAGAGAGATAGTCTTCAGACAATGCTGTTCACGTGTGTGCTATGTGGGAGAATAGTAAACCGTTATAACCTGCATGGCGTATATGTGTTGATACAGATTTGTGATAAAAAAAAACCAAGGCTGGCGATTTAGATTTCAACAAGATTAGAAACGGAATTGAAAACGAACCTAATATTTCACTTAAGTGCCTCATAATGGCACTTGCTTCTCGGTGCTCATCGTGCCTAGTGCCTTTCATGGGTTAATTCTTCGTGCTTCTTGGCCTTTGCCTAGCTTGTATGCTCCATCATATAAGGTGATTACCTCAGCTGCTCACAAAAAAACCATCTCCTCTTTCAATGAACTCACAGAATTATTCTTCAATAATCATCCTGACAGTTAATAAGCCCTTATTTAAAGCAGGCTTATGATCGAATATTATGTGCCCATTATAACTCCTAACTTGAACCAAAATAATCGATTTGGTTTTTTATGCTACGTACGTTTTTAAAGAGTTCTGAAAGTGAACACTTTGTTGACTCAGGCCACTCTCTCGTTGACGCTTTCATGTCAACCCCTTCAGTTCCCATTTTTATAGTCTAAGAGACGTTTTTTGACTCTCAAAAAAATCCGGTAGTGCTCGATTGGTAGTGCTTGAAAAAAAGACAAAAGTACCACCCTTCACTCACACCACTAAAGACATAAATGTTTCTACGTGCTCAACTACTGGAGAGCAGGAAAATGTTTTATACTTGACGAGTGGTCGTCTCAGAGTACGTAACGTGTTCGGGATGTGTTTAGAAAAAGTGTTTAACGATTTTGAGTAATTCGTACTGAACTATGGGAAAGCAGTCAGCCATCCCGATTAGGTTACGACCATAACGCCGAGAGAACAAAAACGGCATTCACCTGACAGCTAAATCATGAAAAGTAGAACTTAGTACTATTGCAGTAAACCTCTGTCATTCAAGCAGCCGCCATTACTCAGTTACCTCTGCAAAATTTCTCACACTCTACTTTTTAACTGCATACATTTTTAGAGCTAAGCGTATTTGCGACTGATTTTTATAGCAATCGAATGTCTATAATATATACATGAATGAAGACAAGACGAATGAGACTAAAACGAAATTGTCTCTCCATTTCTCATGACTTTTTAAATGTGGGTAAGGGTCCATGAGATCTTAAAAACAAATTCTGTAACAGAAGCTCTCACAGCTTATTGTCAGCAAGCTTGTCCTGTTTGACGTCGTTTTTGCCCACGACCTAAATATAATCTTTCCTGGTGACCTATACCCGGTCCACTGATTCATATACGCCGACAACGTCGCACTTTGGAACCGCGATTACCACCAGGAACGTGCATGTACTTGTCTTCTGCGAGCACTGAACCCAGTGGTCGGTCACGTCACCTCTCTCAGTCTTCTTATCTTTCCGGCTCAAAAATCAGGACATTTCTTGTGGACACCAGGGCAAAAAGTGCATCTGGGTGGCCCAGCTCACTGTAGATGGCACTGCGATATTACCGTGGGTGACTATTTTTATCTGCCTAGCAATTTATATCGACCACTTGCTGTTCTGGTATCAGAGGTCACGGAGGCCACGTGGTGGCTGGTGAGTCTCTTGAGGGTAGTGAAGGGCATCATCAGCGTCCACGTTTACATCCTGGGTCCCTCGTCTTCACCCAGAAGCAGCAACCTCGAAGCTGCCGCACGTGCTCTTTGTGGTCCGGCCAGCGTCTAGAATTGGTGATTGGCTATGGTTATGTCGAGACAAAGTAGGAGAAGTGCCACCCGTCATCCCGAAGTACGGTTTTTTGTCTCCACGATAAAGAAACTACTGGCTGCAATCACTCACATGGCAACACATTCCAAGTGTCGATCACCTATATAGGCACCCACTAGCAGGTGACTGCCTATACAATAGACGAAGAACTAGCTGGTAGGCTTATTGTTTACGTGGATAGCTTGGTCCTTCCACACACATGCTCAAACACAGCCACCTGCATTATGCCAGGGCTTATTAGGACGGCCTCCTGCCGTCTTCTCCCCGCTGCCTTGCTCTACCCGCAGCAGGGATGACTGTTCGTCAACTGGTGGTACATCTCCTGGTGACAGACTACCCAAGATGATATGTGGCTGTCGCATGCGAATCAAGATACCACGCTTCTGGCCGTGCAGAACCCGGAATGGACAGACTTCGGAACCCACCGGCTCACCACAGCTTGTACTTCTTACATACTTGCGTCGATACCTCCTGGTAAGTTTCATCATAGAGGACATTCTCCGAAAATAACAGGTGGATGCACTGGCGAAAGAACCTCGATACAATACCGTAGCACCTTGCCGTGCTTAAGTAAAGGTCCTCGAATTTTTTATGGACAAAAAAGGTAACCCAGTCATAATGGTTAAAAATCGCAAGGCACCACACCCATTTGCCTTAAGTGACTCGAAGGTGAAATGTACCCAACATGGTACATTTGCACCCAACATAATTTGTACCCAACATATTTGTACTCTACAGAAGTACTCAACATGATTTAACCGTCCCTCCTTTATAAGAGCATCGACGTTATGCAAAGACGCTATGATGAGCTTGCAAATTTCGACGACCTGTGTCATGAAGACGTGATACGAAGATGTAATCATATGTTGACATTTTTGCATCCCTCGCGTTGACGCCGAAGAACACTTCCCGTTTTATGAGGCATCAGTTTTATGAGCACAACTAGACAAATTTTTTTTATCTGTAGTTCACTTGCGAAGCGGATTCCGAGCAAACCACGACGGACATGCACTTCGGCCTACATTCGGCGAGATCACCACACAGTTGGTTCGCGCGGAGGAAGAATGAACTGTGCACTCTGTAGAAAGGATCAACAAGGTCGCGCTTCTGTGTAAAGGTGCCTACGTGTGGGCTTGACGAGAACGTATGAAAACAGAGTGGAGGAGGAGGGGGAGGCGAGACGGATAACAAATGGTCATTTGCCCGGATGCTCTGCTCGCCGCACGAGACAGACAGAAAAAAGAAAGAGCCTCTGCTGCCTACGACGACGCGACGCGCCGCTGGCCTCAACACCGGCTCCCGACTGGCTGCTCGGCCAGCTGTGATCCTATACAGTTTGCGTGTTCACCATTGTTGCCGCACAACCGCCGCTGAAGGAAGAAGAAACGACGCATCTGTAACGGGCTCCCACGAGGCCTATTCCATCTCTCTCTCCCTTTCCACACCATGCGTCAGCTGTTGCGTGCAGCGTGAGGTAGACGCGTGTAAGCCGGATAGTCCCGCCGTCCAATCAGGTGACAAGCCGAGACGACGTGCTACTCTACCTTCATCTCGTGAGGAAATGCCGTGTTCGATATAGATCAAGCCAAGACACGACGATGAAGGAGTAAGCCGCAAGACGGGAACACCTGAAGAGTTCATTTGGCGTTTCACACCCAACAGAGTCTTTTAGCAACTTACTGAAGCAAGGAACGGAAATATGATACGGTTGTGCCATATCACACACTCCTTGTTGCTCGTTAGGCTTAAGCCGCTCCTGATTCGCGTGCAGACGTCCAAAACCACGAACAATGAAAAAATGTTTGTATGGTTTTGTCACGCCTCTTCGTTGTCACTCAGTCTACGCATTGCTAACAATAAAACTCATTCGTGGGTCATGCTGTCGCTGAAACTGAGAGCTGCTCAAGCATACCCAGCAAAAAAAAAAAAGGAGTAGGACCGTAATACCATGCCGAAACTCCGTACCGCATTTCAGTATCTTGGTAATAGAATCTAATCGGTAGTGGAGACACGTGTAAGAAAACGCCCCGTAAAATAACGCTCGTGCAAAACCGTGCCTTCGTTTCCTAGGCTTTGTCCTCCTCAAACGTGTTGTGCCAGAATATACTATCTTCTACTAACGTCACCGACAGGCAACCACTCCTGTTCGACTGCACTTCGGCGTGCAGAAATACGCGTGCACACACGTCTATGTCCACGTGGAGTGCCACAGCTGTCGGAAACAGAAAAGTTCGCGGACTACTTTGCGGCTCGGAAGAACTTCGCAGGGTAGTGCTATACGGCGCTGTCGTCTGCTACTTCCACTCGATGCGTGTTCATCCGCACCGATTCAAGGTTCCGCGAAAAAACATGAAAGAAGCACTGCTACATTTTCGTTAACGTTAGTCTACGTACCAATCCTATGGACTCGTAGGCTTAGCAGCCGACCAGTCCGGGCAGTGGTGGTTGTCGGGCCGAACTGCACGCAACTAGGGGCTTACAGACACGTCGGAGCTTGACGCTGCTTTGTTTGTGGATGAAAATATAAATATAAACGTAGCGCCGTGGCGCCGACTGAACGAATAGTTCGCCGGGAGCGAAACACACGCGTGAACTATGGGAGAAACAAGTGGGAGAGTGAAGGTAATGAAACAAAAAAAAAAAAGAGCTGCAAAGCCGACAGCAAGAGCGAATGGCGAGATTGCTCCCTCAGTCGCTCGCGGTCGGCACGAACGTGAGGTCGACCTCGGATTACTACGGTGCAGTGCTGTGCGCCATCTGGACTTCTCTCCTGAAGCTGCTGCGGATGGCTCTGTCGTCTCCGGGTCCAGGCTGGCGCTAACCTGGTCGCCCGCATCACACCGCCGCAGCACCGTGCCATCCGAGTGCGGGGAAACAAACACAAAGAAAAGAAAGCAGAGAAAGAAAAGCGAGACGTACAAAGAAGGATTGCGAGGTGTCGTTAAAAAGCAACAAACGGGTGAGCAGTATTGCACTTCTGCCACGTCTATACTGATGCTAAAACAACACATTCCCCCCCCCCCTCCTTGTTTCTCCGTTTTTTTTAAAACTAGTTCGAGCAAGTTGACTGGTTCATTAGGTGAGCGAGAATAACTACACTTATAGCTGTATCAACAATACAATCATTGGGCTTTCTTGCCCTAAAACCACGAAATGACAGAGAGGGGTGTTGTAGAGTAGAGCTTCGGAAAATCCATCTACCTGGAGTTCTCTAAGGTTCACATCTATAAGTACACGGCCTTTCGTACGTAAATGTGGCCGCTTAGGACGGGATTCTGCGGCGTGACCTTCGAGTCAGCTGTGGAGCACTAGAACAACGATATCACCACAGCGGGTAATAGATGCATCAAAGAAATTTCCGTGGAACGCTGTTTGTGTTTGAATGTAGAAATGAGAACTTATAATTCCAAACTACGAATAAAAGAAGGCGTAACTCTGGTATGCTTACGTGATTCTCTCTTTTTTTTTAAAGAAAGTATCAAAAAAACGATTTATATTCTTGCAGTGATACCACAGCTAAGTAAATGTTATAGGCCACTTCAAGTCGCCCCTGGTCAGGTGTCTAAATACTGAAAGACAAAATTAAAAATATTACCTGCAATTTAGTTACGTAGATTGCTGTGCAGCAAAACCTGCCGCGATGTGCCGCTTGTTGTGAAACCTCTCGGAAAATATATATCCTGCAGCCACGCTGCAATTTTCTGCGTTGGTTTTCTCTGACAGTGAGTGGTAATGAATACGTGGATAATTTACGTGGCACTTTCACGACGTCAGGAAATATATATATTTTTTTCATTTGTCATGTCAATTTCCTCTCGTGCTATTTCGTTCAGCTGGCTTCAGTATTAAGAAAAAAATTTTGGATCCTCTCATCTTCCTTGATAGTTTTTTTTGTGAGAGTTTTATTCAGAAGTATAAAATATATTTTTCAAGTTTCTAAGTGCATACACAAATGAACAAGATGAAAATTTACGGGAATGGGGAGGTTTGGTACGCTAAAACGTTAGTGAATAGAGCATGTCTCTAAAGCACACGTTTGTAAAAGATGGCTTGTCTTATTCAGGTTAGTGATGAAATATCATTGAACAGGAAATATCAGTTAAGTCCAAGTTTCAACGATGCAAGTCGTCTTGACCAGCGCAGTGGTCAAAAATCATTAAACAGAAAATGTCACTGAAGCCCGCCCCTCGACAAGAAGAACTGTCTTCGTCAGAGCGATGACGTAAATTCGTAAGCTTTAAGCCTCCATGAAGCTCACGTTCGCCCAAAATGGCTTGTCTTCGTCAGGGTCTCGACGCAAAATATTTGAACAGGAAAGATCAGGGTGGAGATCTCATTGTCAGGGTAGCAATCCTTTTTTGTCAAGGTAGCAAGAAACATTTCTGTAAAGCGAATGCCATCAGAATGCTCTTTGGACACAGCACTTGCCTTCGTCAATGCAGCGTTGCAAAGTTGTTCAACATAACATACCTCTATGGCCTATGTCAGGACAAGACAAGTTCTCTTCTTCAGGAGAGCAGTGAAAAATCTTTGAACAAAAAATGGTGCTGGAGTTCCATTTCGACAAGAGGACTAGTTGTCGTCAAGGCAGCGATGAAAAGTGTTTCGACAGGAAATCTCAATGGTGACCAAGTTTGTACAAACAGACCCGTCTTCTTCAGGATTCAGCAGCGATGAGAGAACTTCTGACTGAAAATGCTGATGGGGATATTTATTGGCAAAAGTACCTATCTTCGTCAAGGCAGTAGTGAAAATCTTTAAACATGAAATGCCTGTGAAACCACAGTTTCGAAAAGAGGAACCCCCCTTGTCAGTGAAGAGATATCTTTCAACATGAAAAGTCGATGGGGCCCTAGCTTCAATATGTGGACCTGGGTTCGTCACAGCAGCGAGCGATGGAAAGTCTTCCAACAGAAAATACTGATGTTACCCAAGTTTCAACAAGTGTACACGCTTCTTCTTCAGGACAACGATGAGAAATGCTTGAAACGGAAATGCCGATGGGGCCCAAATTTTAAAATAGTACGTCTTTGTCAGGGCAGCAATTAAAATATTTGATCAGAAAATGCCGCTAGCCCTAAGTTTTGACAAGAGCACCTGTCTCCATCAGGAAAGTGATGACGTATCTCTGAAGGAGGAATATACTGATGGGTCTGAACTGTCAACAAAAAGATCAGTCGTCACAGGGACAACGATAAATATACTTTGATAAAAATGTAATGGTGCCCATGCTTCGACAAGTTCCACCCATGTTTATCAGGGTCGCCATGAAAGATCTTTGAGCTGTAATATCCGATGGGGCCCAAGTTTTCTTGAGGGGACCCGTCTTCGCCGTGGCTGAGATGAGAAATTTTTGAACAGGAAATGGCGAATGAACCCAGGCCTTGAAAAAAGACCTGTATATATTGGAGCAGCAATGAAAATCATTGTACACAAAATACCGATGGCGCTGAAGTGTCCACAAAAGGACAGTTCCTTGTCAGGGCCGCGGTGGAAAAAATCTTGAAACCTGAAAGCCTCATGGAGCTAAACTTTTGACGAGAGGACCTGTATTTGTAAGTGTAGCAATGAAAAATCATTCAACAAGAAATGCCGATGAGGCCAAAGTTTTGACTAGAGGACCTGTCTACGCCAAAGCCGCCATAAAGAATCGTGTGTCAGGAAATGCCGATGGGACCCAATTATGGATGTGAGGACTTGTCTTCGTCAGGGCAGCAATGAAAAATCATTGAACAGGAAAGGTTGATAGAGCCCAAGTTTCGACAAGAGGACCTGCCTTCGTCAAGGCAGCAACAAAAAATTGTTGAATATGAAATGCCGATTGGGCGCAAGTTTTGACGAAAGTACGTGTGTTCATCAAGAAAAAAATTAAAGAACTGAAAATGTCGATGAGGCCCAAGTATTTATTATAGGTTGTTTCTTCGTCTCGTTGCTGTAAAATCTTGGAACAGAAAATGCTGATGTGGCCAACGTTTTTACTGGAGGACCTATCTACGTCAAGGCAACAATAAAAAATTCTTTACAGGAAATGTTTCTGGGAGAAATTTATACTGCACGGTAGAAAAGATGGACGAGAGGCAGACTAGGACAAGCGCAGTTCTTGTCTGCTTCTCGTCCGCATATTTTACCGCATAGTGTATACCTTTCATAAATCACCAACTGACCCGTTTGTTCATTTTGATTAGCCGATGGGACCCAACCATTGACGAGAGGACCTGGCTTCGTCAGGGTAGCAATTGAAAACTATTTGAACAAGAAATGCCGATGGGTTCCAAGTATAGAGTAGAGGACCTGTCTTCATCAGGGCATCAGTGAATATTTTTGAACATGAAATGCCAATAACGCCTATAATTTTGACAAGGCTGCCTTTGTCAGGACAACAATGAAAAATTTTTTTAATAGTACGTGTCAACGGGACCCATGTTTTAAAAAGAATATTACTCCTCTTCATCAGGGCAACAATGAAAAATTGGGGAGACAATTTCGCTAAAGCCCTAATTTCAGCAGGATGCCTTTTTTCCGGGAGGGGGGGGCGACGAGAGGAAATAAATGGGGAATGTCCCCAAAAAAGCCCATTTGGACAAGATGACTTGCTTTCTTCAGTGCCGCGATGAGAAATCAGTGAACGTAAAATGCCCCATATCCTACGTTAGTGAGGGAGCAATGAAAATTTTTGGAACACATCACGCCACTGGAGCCCAAATTGCAACAAAAAAACTTATCTGCATCAGGGTAGTGATAGAACATATTTGTGCAGAAAACGCCACAAAAATCACTTTCAACAAAGGCGACTTGTCATGACAAAGGGCAGCAATGAAAAATCTTGGAGCTGAAGTGCCGCTGGGGCCCACGTTTTGACAAGAGGGCCTGTCTTTGTAAGGGCAGTGTTAAAAAAATATGTACAGGAAATGTCGTTAGAGTCCTCATTTCTCCAAAAGCACTTGTTTTTGTTGGGATGACACGGACACTTCGCAGCCAAGGGAATGTCGCTAAATGTTTGGTAATCTGAGCTGATTGTCATCGATAAACAGTAATAAACTGCACGAAAATAAATGTGGGGCAATCGGGCTCTGCTTTTTATTACTTATATTTGGGGACCCTCATCTGTAAACAACAATTTTATAATGCATGAATATCGAAAATAGCTACGTTTTGATAAAATGACTTGTCGTAACTATAGAAACGCACACATGTGCCTTCGCAAACTACCTTATGCCTATAACCTGTAATATGTGTTAAAAGCATAATGCCTCAACACGTGATTTAAGCCGGAATAAAGAAGAAAAAAATATTACGTATACATTTTTAAGGACAGTGGTTCTGAAACTTTAGACAAATTGTCACTTTTTCTATTTATTCTTCGTAAGACCCGTAGTGACATGTACCTTTTCCGTCCTTGTAGGTGTCAATTGTTTCTCATTTGTTTTCAATCACTCGTCAAGGCTTTCAACTTTGAACGTACCTCATCCACTTTGTGCATAATTTACCTCCAAACACAGCCAAAAGATGTTATGTTTACACTCTGCGAAATGAACAGCGTTACAATGAATCATCGATATATTTGCGACATTTGGATGGGTGGAAAAACAAAGCTCTACATATTTTTGAACCGAGATTGCATAATCATCATGGACGTAATCACGATTCAGACAAAACGAAATATCACGTCAACCGTCAGCTATTTTCAATCTTTTCGATAAGGTTCCCAATTTGAACAATAACTAAATAATCGAAAAAAGAAAGATGACATTTTTAAAAATGTGACATATAGTACCTCACTGAGACGACCGAGTTAGCAGCTTGAGCATTTCAGAAAAAAAAAGGAGGAGAGGTCAAGGAATGCCATACTTATTCGACTTGATCGCAAAAGGCCATCGAGCTGTTATTTACTTGATACTCCTTTGAAAAGCGCACACGGCACCTATCGTGGGCTTACGGCAAGCACGCCTTCCAGATCTGATCCCTTGTTCTTTTACGTTGACTTCTATCGTTCTTACACGATTGAATACTTAAGGCAGATTCTGACGAAGGAACATGACTTGCCTGCCATATTTTAAATACATTTTAAGACGAAAGCTTTAGATGCCTCATCAAACACACACACACACAAAAATAAAGTCGTCGTCGTTCTCGTCAACCCGAAATGATGCACAAAAGCGTCATCATGAGCTGACATCATCGTGACTTCCTGGGTCACCAAAATTTGTGGTCATCGTGACATCAATACGACGTCGCTATATCCATACAGTTTCATGCAATACCAACTGGAGAGAACTCTGGCGCTAGTATGTAGGGAGTTGCAACACACTGCGCTTCAACCGGCATGGGATGATGGGTAGTACAAGAATGTTGCCTAGTCGTCGTTCTTCTTGCTCAATTTGGTTTCTTTGAGCCAGAATTCACGGTGCCGCAATGCGAAGTTCAGTAAAAGTTCAGCAGTTACGCTTCACCACATTGACCTTACTTGGCTCATTGATTGAAATGGGGTAGCGAAGTTCACAGGCGGACGGACGGACGGATGGACAGACAGACAGAGAGATGGACGGACGGGTGGACGCTTTGCCCCACTCATCATCATTCCCTCCGTTGATACTCCGAAATTTTTTTTATTCCAAACAAAACCAAAAGGCAGCAGTAAACAAGTCCACAAGAGAATTCGAAGCCGCAAGCACAAACGCACCTGGTCGTGCTTGCGGCTTCGGCATAATGTCTATTGCAGTGGGCCTGGTTCGCTGACGGTCAGCGACGAAAACTTTAAAGCCGAAGGAAATATTTTACACGCGTTGGTTGACTCCGGCTTGTGGAGGGCATAAACGCTGCTAAATGTCTCTTTTGCGATGTCTCAAAATTGTGTTCGTACACCTGTAGCTGTTACCTGCTCCACTTTTCAGCAACACATTTTCGGCCTCGTGAACATTCAATACGCGCATCTGGATACCGGTGAATAGACGAGAAGCATCTGTCTTCACATACGTTAGGTGACTTCAGGCGGACAAAATCAATCCAAAGTCCACGAATAGTGACGTGTTTTGTAACGCCAATGAGGAGTCCTTGTCGTATTGGGGCCTCCTTGTCTGTTTTTAGCGCTGCAGTAAATTGAAAAGGCACCTTATTTGTTATCGTTGTTTTCGCACATAAAATATCGTGAACTTCGATTCCATCCAATATCACAAACCCAACAAACCCGGCGACCTTTGCGCAAGAATACAGTGAGGTAACACTGGATAGAAGCCGCTTTATATTTGCTTGCAGTGTCGTCATATGCAGAACATTACAAAAAGGTCTCACAATGGCTTTGTACTTCCTGTCTTAGTTTTTTTCTGCATTTTGGAACTCGTGGCACGTTTGGCGAAGCAGCGGTAACATCTTGGCAAGGTTTCAGTTACTGCAATGCATCTTTACAGTCGACAGCAGTATCGAAGATAATAGCGCAGAGAAAGAATAAACGCAGCCGCACAAGACAATGAGTGAATGTAGACAATAAAACTAATTTTAATAGAAAAAGATGTGCGAGGGTTCCTCTGTTGCAGCCCTCGTTCAAGATCACAATTTCTGTTTATGTCATTTCGAAAAAAATTCTAAATTTAAAGCAAGGAAACAAATAAAACCGTAGGAAGTAATACCAAGGCCCATGAATGGAGAACAATAACTCGACACTGTGAGGCAACCCTCTTCGGTGTCCTTGCTTTTTCCCCCCTACTTTGTGGAGATTGTGGAGAATTATCCATGTATCAGGAAGTCTGTGCTTTCAAAACAAAGAATAGTTTTTTTTTCTTCTATAGGAAGAATGGTGAAACTTCAACTGGTTTTACGCAGTCAAAAGTGCCTGCAGCGAAACATTACGTGTGCGATTATATGTGAGTACGGATCAAGACAAGTTATTTAAAAGCATGATCATTATCTTTTCGTTTCATTTCTAACACGAAACCACCATGGCATCGGTGAAGTATATCCGTCCCGAAAATGGCGTGCAAGAACATCATAGGATTACGTGGCAAAGAAACACTAGAAAACAAAAAAGTTCCGCCAATGGAAGTAAAACGCAAAACTGGAAGAAAAAAAAGAAGAAGGAAGGCTTCAGCGCACTTCGGTCGGCCCTTCGGTCGGCCCGTCATCGCCCTCATCGCTGCCCTCATCGCAACATTGCGTTCCTGCAGTAGTTGGCGCTTTCTATTGCACGGCCTGTGGGAGGGGATTGGCCACACTCATCGCCTTTGGTTCTTTATTAGCGGTAGAATTTCTTTTTGCTGATTTTTCAGGAGCCATCAATGCCGGTCTCCGGCCCCGGCCAGGGCTCGCCCTGGTCGGCCAGTCGCCCTGCTGAATCGGTACCACTGGAGTGTTTCTTCAAGAACGGCGTAAGCAGTTTGCCTGTCGCGCTTGTGCCCACTGATGGTGGAACCATTCGGTTCAGTGAAACGGAGGTGTTCCAAGAAGAACTTCGCAACATAAGCGGTCATTTTCTGGACATCTCGGAGGTGAGGCGTTTCGGCAAGACTGGCATGCTATGCAGATCTTCAAATATTCAATGCTTAACAGACTTACTGGCCGCCACGAGATTTGCGTTCATTGCTGTTCGCGCTTTTATCCCCCCTCATCTTGCTTGCGTGAAGGGCATTGTTCGTGGTGTTCCAACTAACATTAGTCCTCAAGCATTCTTAAAGATGGTCTCTCCGGCTGGCGTGACATCTGTCTACAGATGCACCAGACCTGTAGGTGATACGCGAGTCCCTACTGAAAGCGTCATCGTTACCTTTGCTGGTCTCACACGCCCCTCTGAGCTGAAGGCCTGGCCTTATCTATTCCGTGTAGAGGCATTGACACCCCGCCCACTGCAATGCCGTAACTGCTGGCGATTTGGACATAGCGCTAATGCTTGCAGGTCCTCATTGAGATGTGCGAATTGCGGTGGGGCACATGCCGCATCAAATTGTCAGGAAGACAACTGCAGGTGTTGCCTATGTGATGGAGCACACACAGCCACGGACAATAGCTGCCCTGCTCGAGAACGTGAAACACAAATTCTAGACATAATGGAGAAACGCCGTTGTTCTCGGTCTGAGGCAACTTCCTTAATTAAAGAGCGCGAAGTGGGGTACGCTGCTGCTACGTCACGCCAGTGTGGGTCAATTGAAGCGACGGTCGCTTCCGCAGTGTCGGCAGCGATAGATAAGGCCATGCCGATGATTATGGAACGGCTTTTCAACACCTTTGCTGAAGGTCTGACCGAGATGCTCGCCGCCAGGTTAAACAGCCTTCTTCCCTCCTTCGCTGCACACACTGTCACGGTCCAGGGTGAAGCTGAGCACATCGACAATGAACAAAATAATCGGCGTCAAGAAGATGTTAACCCTGAAACGCTCGTCAGCACTCAGTCGCCTACCCCTGTGGGGCCCAGTGAGTCGTTTGGTGACATGAGGCTTGGTAATATCACTCATAAACGACGCAATGCTCCATTGTCTCCAACCAATTTGCCAATGTCAAAACCAAAAAAAGTTATTACTGATACCAACAATGAGCAGGATGTTTTGCGTTCTGCAGTAGAGTCAACTATATTAAGTTCATCATAGCGCCTGTAAAAGTTCTTCAGTGGAATTGTCGCTCCGTATCTTCCGCTTACATAGATCTTATTTATCTCATACAGCAAACAAATCCTAGTATAATTTTACTTCAAGAG
Organism: Rhipicephalus annulatus; assembly: GCA_013436015.1. Lineage (NCBI taxonomy): Eukaryota > Metazoa > Arthropoda > Arachnida > Ixodida > Ixodidae > Rhipicephalus > Rhipicephalus annulatus. Next base: position 693,603 of record WOVY01016115.1, read on the forward strand.
TCTTGGCTTTCAGCAAACCAAACATTTACTCTGAAATATTTTCGAACATTTAGACTGGATCGGCCAGGTAGAGGAGGTGGATTATTGGTTCTAATATCTTCAAAAATGTGTCATCACGTTTCTGTAACTTTTGAACATATTTGTCCGGATTGTGAATTGTTAGGATTAGATTGTTTGTTACCTAACTCCAACAGGATTACAGTGATTAATGCGTACTTTCCTAATGGAGTAAGACGCACAGATCACCTAGACTGTGTTATCAAGAATTCTTCGTCAAATTCAATTTTATTGGCTGGGGATTTTAACTCGCATCACACCTCTTGGGGGCTTAAAACAGATAGCTGTGGCAAAAGATTGTGGAATTGGTTGCAGGATAATAATTTTCGCTGCCATAACTCTGGACAAGTTACCTTTCTACGCGGGATAAGCTCATCAACATTAGACCTAACATTTTCTTGTGGCCAGTTTATGATTTCTTCGTGGGAAACGTTTGATAATGGGACGAGTAGTGATCATGTACCAATTACCTATGAAATAATGCTACCACAACTTACCTCTGCTATCCGGCAACAACGGTTCACCAACTATAAAATTTATAAAACTGTTTTAAACTCCGCGCTCTCGTCATTGAGAGGACGCGTCGGACAGCAACGAGCTGCTTCAGTCGTAGCGTGTCTAAGTGACTCTATCCAGCCGGCAGAGTTTTCTGTTAAGTACGGCAGCACACCGTCAAATTCAGCTTGGTGGAATGAAGATTGTACGCTTGCGTATAGGCGACGTAAAGCTGCTTGGAAACGTTTACGCCACAACCATACTCCAAAAAATTGGGTTGACTATAAGTTCCACGCAGCGCTGTTTAAACGTACAGTTGCAATAGCTAAAGATAAACACAATTCTGACTTACATTCGCGTTTATCAAAACCCGATAAAAGATCTGCCCTGTACAGATTTCTACGGAACAAAAAATCGACGAAGGTACCAGCATATTCGCATTCAGTAGTGCTGTCTCCTAAAGAGACAACAGATTTGTTAGAGGGCATCGCGAAAGGACTTGAAGCGCGTTTCGCTTCGTCATGCTTGAGACCTGTGACATTCAAAAGCGCAACCTCGGACTTTCGGGAAGTCACTATGGCTGAACTGGCAGATGTGATACTAACTGTAAAGCAAGCAGCTCCCGGTCCAGACCAGATTACAAACTCTATGATTAAATTGATATTTAATTCCCATCCCGAGGAGCTTTTGAATATTGTTAACTGCTCCTTACAGCACACATGGATTCCAAGCGCATGGAAAGTTGCTAAAGTTGTGTTGCTGCGAAAAAATCCAAGCCTCGGATATGTCCTGGATAACATTCGGCCAATTTCGCTGACTTCAAACCTAGTTAAAATAATTGAAAGAATTCTTCATAGAAGGCTCAGTGAATTCATCGCTCGTCAGGACATTCTTTCACCAAGGCAAGTAGGATTTAGACAGGGGTGCTCTATATGGTCGGCTCATGTTGATTTGGAAAGCCGAATCCGCCTTGCAAAAGTATCTGGTGAGCTTTCTGCATTAGTCACGTTAGATATCGCAAAAGCCTACGATAGTGTGGAATACAGTACATTAATTTCAAGATTAGTGGACTGTGAGGTTCCCAAGTACATTATATCTTGGGTTCAGGAGTTTCTCATTGAGAGACAATTCTTTTGTTGCCACGAGGGAATTACTTCTGCCTCATATAAGCAAACAAGAGGTGTTCCGCAAGGATCAGTCCTGTCACCTCTTTTATTTAATATATTATTATCATCTATTCCCGTTCATAAAAATGTTCCTCTTTATGTCTACGCCGATAATATTGCTTTTTTCTCGTCATCCCGAGATATCAATAGTTTATATCAAATCTTGCAGTCATATTTGAGTGAGCTTGAGGTATGGCTTGGCGGGCTGTCTTTTTCACTTAATGTTAGTAAATGTGCTCTGCTTGTATTCCCTCTATCCGTTCCCGTATTTCTTTCACTGCATTATCGAAATGATCCTATTCCACAAGTAACAGCGCTAAAATATCTTGGTATTGTTTACGTGGACAATTTAAATTGGCAGCAACAAATAGAATCAAACACCCGTAAAGCAGAAAGCGCCGTAGGATTGCTCCGCCGGTTTTGCAATAAGAATTCAGGGATGCGCAGGGATACGTTACTTATGATATACAAACTTTACGTACGCCCAATTCTGGAGTTTGGCTGCGTTCTGTTTTCTGGAAGTGCTGAGTACAAATTAAGACCACTTATATTGCTAGAAAGGCAAGCTCTGCGGCTGTGTCTCGGACTACCTAGGTGTGTAGCGAATAGCGTGCTTTATTTGGAAGCTAGAATTATTCCACTTGATGCTAGATTTCAACAGCTTACTGTGCAAACATTTTTAAAACTTTACGATGCACCCCTCTTCTGTTCTCAGACAGTTTTCATCAAACATCCAGTTTCTTTCTTTCAGCGCCCGTGGTCTCGTTATCAAAGACCCCAAGTCATTTTCGTCGAGTCTCTGTTATCAAATCTTCACGTTTCCCTCCGGCATTTAACTCCCCAAACCCAATGCTCGGTGCCAGTTGACTTAATTTTCGATGATATTTTTCCAAAAAATGCCAAGTTACTTCCAAAGCATGTTCTGGAGGGCCTCCTTCAAGACCATCTAAGTCATTTTCCTAAATACGTAGTAATTTCGACGGACGCAACGCAAAATCTTCAGAAGGCTGGAGTAGGTATTTTTTCTCATCAGCTTAATTGGTCTTTTGCGCTCCGATTGCCTGACTTCACACCAATCTATCTCGCAGAATTCCTGGCTATTACATTGGCTCTTCGAAAACTAAATTATCAGCAATCAAAAGCTATTATTATTTCGGATGCTTTGTCTGTATGTACACATCTAACGTCCGCAAAGAAGTCTCCTCTTCTCAGGATATTTTGGTCTCTCGTACCGCATAGCCTATCAGAAGTTCGGTTTATTTGGGTCCCCGGGCATGCTGGAATTGAACTAAATGAAATTGCTGATTCGCTCGCTTCGGCATCTTTAAATTTCCCTGTGGTGCCAGTAGCTCCACAGTTTCCTTTTATTACTGCCGAACGATTCAAACGCCTGTTAATCTTAAAAATGAACGAAACGTCGCTTCTACAATCTGAAGAATTTCGGCACTTGCAATTCACATGGAACACCGCAAAATGCCTTTCCCGTCAATGTGAGGTGACCCTCACAAGCTTTCGCTGTAGAGTTCCTCTGTTAAATTTTTATCTCAACAAATCAGGATTTTCATTAACTAACCTATGTGTAGTTTGCAATGAACCGGAAACAATAGATCACTTTCTTCTCACATGCCGCCGCTTCGCCTCACTGCGCCGAATAATTCTTGAAAGACCGATTGGTATGCTCGGATTGCCAGTCAATACATCCACCGTATTATTGTTTGGAGCCAGTCAGTTGGGTGTGGGCCACAGTGCTATTCTGTCAGCGCTACATAAATTCATTCAGGCAACCGGAAGGATACGCTGCTAGTGGTACTGCCAGATATATCCAATTCTTTCTTCCCCTTCCTCATTCTTGTTAATTCGTTTTATATATTCTGTTTTATCGTATTCTTCTACAATTTTATCACGTTTTTTTTTCAAAGGAACATTTATTGTTTCTATCTAATTTCTCTTTATATTTTTTTTAGCAAGCGTTATAAAGATTATCTATCATGAGGTACAGTGTGGCCAATCCCCCATGTGGGTATGAGCCAAAATCTTCTAGGAGACAAGACAAGACAAGACAAAACGCAGGACCTCTTGGTTTAAAGAAACATGTGCTGGATACCATGGCCTGCACCCTAGTCATACATCCTGGAGTATTTACGAATGCATTTTTCGTACCTCACACTTTGTTCGCACAGTACTCGTGTACGGGTTGATGCCGTTATCTGGGAGCGCTAAAGTGAAGTAATGCATCATGAACGTGGCCTCTGCAATTCGCTCCTGGAACTTGTCATGACAACACGTCCGCCATATTGAACGTAGTGATGTCAATGCAGTTAACACTCTGTGACGTGGCGACATTAGCCCAAGCCACACCCCGCGGCCAAAGCCTCAGCTTTGCTCTAGCATCCATCCATTTCTAAAAAAAAAATAATAGTTGCTTATCTCAACGCTTCGCTGCAAAGGACGTCGAATAACGATAGCCTGGAGGCGCTGCCACAGACATTGCGCTGTCTACAAGTAATGTGAAGATACAAAAATTTTTGTTTTCGAACACAGAGCCACTGGTAGGTGGCAGCCCCGGATCCTTTTAGTTAAAGCCCCTGAATTTTTCAGCGAACCGTAAGAAACACCCACTTTTTCGTTCATAGCTATGCATTGTCAGTGAAATGTAATAAACACTTCGGCCTTTACACTTACTTATAATTGAATTTTTCTAAATAAAGGGACACACCGCCTAATTTGTGCGTATTATGTTGTGCCTCAAGATATGAAAAATATTTGTTTTTGATTGACAATGTCCGCGACTATGAACACTGTCACCAGACCAAGATGCATGGGCATCGAGCAATGACTCAAACTTTCGCCGGGTAGCTGAATCATTGGACACACACCAACAGACAAAACAAAATTTTTGCGTCGAGGTATCCAAAGGAAAACTAACGGCGCTCCACTTGGCTTTAACGCCGCACTCCCCGCTATCGCTGGGCCCGAGAAAAAAAAGCCGCTGGGCTGTAGGGAAGACATGACGTGCATTGCGTTTCCCTCTTATATATGACCATGCATGGTGTTCAATAACTTTGCGGGATGGCCAACTTAGCCGTGCGTGGTGCCAAATATATACCACGAAATGATAGCCTAAGTTCAGCGCCCAGTCTGTGGCGCTCTTCTGGCTGTCACATCAATTTATCTGATTACGCGCTCACCATTAACTACTACAGCTACCACACGGAGTAGCTCATTCATTAGTCATGGGCGTTAGCCATTGGGATAGGGATGTAACACTAAACGTCAACGTGGGTGCATTTATGTTAAATGGTACATAGCTGTCGAACACTAATAGTGCGCAAGCTCTATTAAATCAGTGGACGGTAAACATTCAACCGCTTCTGTAAAGATCAGTTTTGCTTTCGTGTTTTACCGATTCCTATGAGAGAAGGGTCAACAATGTTCTATTCACTCACCCCTCTGGCTACGTAACTAGTGTGACTGCAAGTACTACTGCTACTTCTGGTGCTAATACTACTACTAATACTAATGCTACTGCTGCTGCTGCTGCTGCTGCTGCTTATACTACTGCTTGTACTACTACAACTCCCTCAACTACAACGAATACTACTACTACTACTACCGCTACTACTACTACTACTAGTGACACTGCTACTACTGCTACAACAATAACATCGACAACAACAACAACAACTACTACTACTACTACTACTACTACTACTACTACTACTACTACTACTACTACTACTACTACTACTACTACTTCTACTACTACCATAGTTTATACTAGTACTAATACTATTACTAAGACGACGAAGACGATGGCACTATGACAGCTCCGCTGTAAAATGTTATGCAACCAGTTGCTAGCTCCACTAAAGTATGGTAGCCGCCATAACTAAACGACGCCACAAATTGCATCCAGGGCTGAATGTAGTACAAATCTGGCGCTAATGCCTCTATTACGTTGCGATCCTTGTAGTACTAAATACTGCACTAACTGTAGCTTCACTACTGTGAAACTTGAGGAAGTGCTTAGCTTGAACATTCAGTGATTGCCGTTGCGCTACCGTTGGAATCTATCTATGAACAGATCTCTCAGAGAAATTTGTAACACAGGCACCAGAAAAGCACCAGTGGTATAGGAGCAATCACGCGCATGACGAGGCAATGGCGCACTCTCTTGCGCGGCGTGCCTGTGAGCCACATGTTTCCGAAGCATTTATAGCAATAGTTAGCTAATTATCTCGATCGCTGTTCATTTGCCTCTCTGACATACATCATTTTAGAACTCATTCACTTACTTTTCACAAAATATTGAGTTTGTCTGTCAAAGCTGCTGTATGTATTTTCAATTTCTGTGTCTAATGCAAATTTTAGTTGTTGATTGATATGTGGGGTTTAACGTCTCAAAACCACCATATGATTATGAGAGACGGCAAAAAAATTTTAGTTGTTGACTTGGGCAAAATAACGTATCAGTGTATTATGTAACATTTTTTGTTGTTTTTGCACACATAATGTGTTTATTCTCGCTTTTCCACTTTTTTGTACACATGTTCTTTTAATTTCATTACTATTCAGTGAAATATGTCGTATTGACTTGCGCTACGCACGGCCTGCGGCGTCTCTCATTATCATATGGTGGTTTTTGGACGTTAAACGCCACATATCAATCAATATGTACGGCCTACGTGCCGAAATGTCATAGGAGCAGAAGCCTTCGTCAGGCCACATGGCCTTTAGATTTTGCTTCCTTTTTGTTATAAAGAGAACAAATAAAGTCAATTCAATGCATTTATGCTGTTTTAAACACTGCTAGCCTTGTTTATAGGCCTGTGTTTACCACTCAATTCTGAGTGTGATCACGTAACATGAGCTTTATTGGTAAATGACAAGTCGGGTCCCTTAAGTGCTAAGGAACTAAAATCTTTGCGCTCAATGTGGGCTGCCTCTTCCATGTGATACTTCATTGGTAAACTGCGTCTTGAGAGCAAATGCCTCAGTGGGCTGGGTTCGAGAAGCGCGAAAGGTTCCGTGTTGAAACATCGTTCCCCTCCTACCACTCCTGATTGAGAACCATGTGCAAACGTATGGAGACTATCGCCTTTCGCTGCACTTAGCGTATTACACCCACGTATACGGACAGATAGATAACGTACAATATGTACACAGCACTATAGTGAACTAGATCATTTCAAGCGTGCCAGTACGTCTGTGGGAAAGTTCAATAGTGTTCGCATCGCATGAAGAGCATGGGTATGCCTTGCTCGATGGAAAAACAAAAAAACAAAAAAAGTTTCCTTCTTTCAAGACTTGACTGCCTAAGATGATCTTTGAGTTCTGACCTTAATGCAGCCGCACTTGCATGCAAGTCGCCCGTATTCGGTCCCCAGCGGATCACAAAGTCGATAAAGAAATGCACGCGCACACTCGAAGCTGTTACAGTTAGAATATGTATCTTGTCGGTGGCTGACGTGCAGCTAGTTACCGCGTTACCACGCCATGCCAAGATGCTCGCCGAGGCATCGATATAAGCCACATAACAATGGGAGACCGAGCGAAACTCGTCGCGTCATACGAATGAATAATGACTTCAAAGGTATACGGAGAACAAATTGGTATTGTACCTTGTTTCTTCAGTGCAGCGCTAAGCTCACCTGTCAGAGTGTCTGATGATGGAATGGTAACGTGGACAACAGCGCGAAACATTCTTTATAACATTCTTTTTCGCTCCGCAACGTTGAAGACGTAATACGCGCAGCACGTTCTGCAAACAGTGCAAGGCGTGTTCGACAGCGGTTATGCGGCGGTATACACGTGAGGCCTCTTTAATCGATCCTGCGCATCGACGGTTAGTGCAAGCGCGCTACGGTACACTGCGCATGCATTCCGGTTTTGCACGGATTACGGAATACGGCCGGAAAACTTACCGCTAAGGCATCGCCACTTCCGAGCGTCAACTTCTTTTACCTCGTAATAAGCACAGAACAAAGAGTTCCAGGGACTCGATCTTATTATGGAGAGAGCAAAAAAGCTCTTTCCAGGGCTCCCATCGGCATCTACGAGCTGGTTAATTTTTGCGTGACCACACTGGGCCACAAAGCACCAATCTGCGTAGAAGGGCACGAGATTTTTAATTCTGATTTTTTTGTGGTTGCGCGCCTCAAAGCAGGAAACCACGTGCCCTAATTTGAACGACTACTCCGAACATAGTCGAATAATTATAATCATCATTTATAGTCTTCAGTTTAAATAGGGCACATGGTCACCATCTACGATTCTAATCGTACACGGTGACCTTAGGGCTTTATGCCTCATGCTAGCCCTAATTACCCGCACATTATTACGCGCACGTTTAGCCGCACTTGATACGTGGTGCTCATGTACAACTTAAAATCTTACATGCATGGTGGCCCTAAAACCTTATCATTTATGGCGACTTCGCGAACTAATTCACCGTTGTTATCTTCAGTTGAACATGTTGCATGGTTCCCATGGTTTCCTTTAGTCCAACATGCGAAAGGGTCACCGTTCACCTCAAGTCGTACATGGTCTATTGTCACCACGTAAGAACATAAGTCGTACATGGGTAACTGTAGAATTTTTTCACCATAGTGACCTAAGTTGTATATGGTACACGGTCATCATGTTTAACCTCAAATATCATATGGTGGCCTCCAGATGTTTTTCATCGTGGTTACCTGAAATCGTATATGGCACATTGTCACCATGTAAAACCGTAAATGGTATAGGCTACCATAAGATGTGAGATGTACAGAATCTCTAAAAACATCAACTTAAATTATTTTTTCACAACTACATCAAATAATAAAAGAACCAAGCTCCATTACTTTAATTTCCCGAGAAGAAATCACGTATAACACTAACTAGTTTTTCTTAATTACTATGTTTACGTGCTACATGCAATGCGAATGTAATGCATACTGTAGTGGGGGACTGTGGAATAATTTAAACAGCTGAGGGTCTCTTAGGCGGACCTAATCACGTTTAACAGAACGCAACATGACCATAAGCACGAAGTGCTGCTATGAACCTATACCCCCGTGCGAAAACACATGACACGGACATACAAGCCGCTTCCCAGGCACAAAAAAATGTGTGCGACCTTTTTATCGCTGAACTTTGATATCTACAGCGGCGAAGCAGGTGTTGCTGTCGTCAACGCTTTTGTTAGCCTCGCAAAAAAAGAAAAAAAAAGAAAACTACTCTTTTTCCAGCATGGTGTTTCGATGCCGACGTGGGCGCTTACTTTCTGACTAGCAGCATTCCGGAAAACGATGGCGAAATTAAGGAAGATTCCCAATAGAGGTGACAAGCCTTGAACAAGGGTGGAGCTGGGCGGAGTTATTTATTTATTTATTTATTTATTTATTTTATTGATACTGTAAGCCTTAACAGGCTCATACAAGAGTGGGAAGAAATTATACAGATTGTCATCTTCACATTAGACCACAGAACAAAAAATAGTAAACAAAAAATGAACACGGGAAAAAATAAGAATGAACAGTACAGACTACTCTAAACAATTACAAATTACAACTGTACATCTAGTCGAAGAACCAAGAAATAATACAGAATAAAAACACCACAGGCTAACAGGGAAGAGTGCATATTAGACACAGATCTGAGAATTGAAACATCGAGTGGCATACAAATCAAAACGTACATTCAATGAAAAGTTGCGCCATTATTCTACAACGCTGCTACTGATCCAAAAACTTTTCAAGATTGGTAGTGAATGATTCGAGAGATTCTGAGGACACTATATCACGTGGCAGGTTATTCCATATTTCTATTACTGACGGAAAGTAGGAATACTTAAATGAATTGCAACGGGAGATGAAAGGCCTGATACTCTTGTCATGGTTTGTTCTGGAGGAGTTCTCGGTTATTTTGTCTCTGTTTCTATTTCTGCTGTGTTAAGCCTCTCTCCCCTAGTCGCTCTCTACCCTTTCCCATCCTTGCTGTACTATACAAGGCTATGCTATGCTCTGCTAGCATGTCTCTAGCATCACCATAAGCAACTGGTTACGCCCGCCTTCAGATAATATGTACGAGAGTTCAAGTCCCGGCGCACCAAAAATATTTTTGGTGAAGACTCCTCATCCCTTTGTCTCTGTCGGTACACGTTGTCCACCGATCGGAGTTATTAGATTTTACGCCGTACAAATCAGCGCAGCGTACTAGGCGCGAAGCTGAAGGCTAAGAAGAGGACGAAAAGAGCGAGCGCCGGTTCAAGATGACGATGAGTTTTGTTAGTTTGCACTAACCGTCGCCACGGAAATCCTGAACAGCCTCGCTGTTGATGATTACTTGGGTTTTCCGGTACGGATTCCCGTCACGACTATGAGATGTCGTTGTGTAAGGCTCCGGAAAATTTGACCCCCATTGGAGTTATTTAACGTGCCCCAACAGCTAACTTCACGGGCTGCTAGACCTCTGCCTTCATGGAAAAGCAGCCGCCATGGCTTGGATTCGAGTTTGCGATCATTGATTGAGCAGTCAAGTATCGTAGTCACTAAACGATCGGAGTCGTTATCATTCCAAAAAGTGAGCGTCGTACATTGCAGGCGCAACATATGACGAACAATATATATATATATATATATATATATATATATATATATATATATATATATATATATATATATATATATATATATATATATATATATATATATATATATATATATATGATTTGTTGCCTATTCTTTTCTCTATTTTTGCTGTCTTTACCAATTACTAGTTATAACATATATCTCAACCTTAGTCTGTATTTAATTTGAATTTTTTTACTTTTTTCTCGTTTTTGACGTTTATTGTTTATAATTTTGCTCATGTAACCCCCCTATGTAATACCCTCTCACGAGGGCCTTTAGGGGTATTATGAATAAATAAAATAAATAAATATATATTGACCCCCATTTCCCAACAGTTTCCGGAGGGGTCCTCCCTTCATCAGGGGATGAGTTATGGGTAATGAATTATGACATTGTGTCCTTATGAGCGTCTGACTTTTTATTGCCTAGTTTGCATCATTACCATATTGGGTGGACGCAAAGATAATGCCACCCTGAAACACATGGAAGCTTATATACTCTCAATATGAAGTTCACACAAGAGTGGTTCCCTTGTTATATAGCGTCACAGTTCTTTTTGTTCGGTGCTTGTTGCGAACATCTGCGCGTCTAGACATATATATATATATATATATATATATATATATATATATATATATATATATATATATATATATATATATAGTGAGTGTCTTCTGTGAATCCAGTGATGTATAGAAATTGGCTTGAGCGGACAAAGGTGCGAAAACTTTTATTGCTTCTACATTCAGCCGGGGTCCGGCCTTCGTCAGGGATTCCCTGACGAAGGCCGGACCCCGGCCGAAACGTAGGAGCAATAAAAGTTTTCGCACGTTTGTCCGCTCAAGCCAATTTAGCCAATTTCTCTCTCTCTCTCTCTCTCTCTCTCTATATATATATATATATATATATATATATATATATATATATATATATTATATTATATATAGTTACCTCAGAGAAACGTCTAAATTCTTTTCGTAAGCTCGTGACTAGAACCTCACGACGTGTCATGACGGCAGAGTACTGGGGGCACCAATACACGCTCTTAAAAATAGTACACGATGT